>JH598426.1:219766-282604 GCA_000173235.2 Hyaloperonospora arabidopsidis Emoy2 | reverse complement strand
GAGCGTTACGTGCATATTGCGTACATTTCTGGGTCACTGCTGCTGAACCTGATCAACGACATTCTTGACTTGTCAAAAATTGAAGCGGGCCATATGGAAATTTCAGCAGATCCGTTCGAGATGGAAGATCTGCTAGAGTACTCGATGGCAATATTTAAGTTCAAGGCTCGCGAGAAAAACATCAAGCTAACACTGGAATGCTCTCCTAAGGTCCCTAAGCGAGTGATCGGTGATGTGAGTCGACTTCGGCAGGTAGTACTGAACCTGCTTTCGAACGCCATTAAATTCACGAACGAGGGATCGATTACAGTTCGTTGCAATATGGTCCCATCACCGGACCTCCCGAAGGATTGCGTGAAGCTATTGTTTCAGGTCATCGACACTGGCGTCGGCATGGATGACGAGGAAAAGTCACGGCTGTTTTCGCTCTTCACAAAGCTTGAGCGTACACGCAAGAACAATCCTACGGGCTCTGGATTGGGCCTTGCAATTTGCAAACAGCTCGTGGAGCTTATGGACGGTGACATTGACGTCGACAGTGAGCTGGGCGAGGGGTCAGATTTCTTTTTTACGGTTGTCGTGCGTCGACTTGATGAAGACGGTCTTGTCCAGAAGTTACCGACGGCCTTGGCTGCTGATACGACCGCTGCACTCTCCTCTGGAAGGCATAACGCGTCATCGTTGGAGTTGGTGCCTGAACATGCTTGCATTTTGGTAGTGGAAGACAATGAGTTTAATTGGGAAGTTGTCAAGAGTTTCTTTATGGAGGACAATCACCTGCTACAATGGGAGACAAATGGATTGGATGCTTATCAGATGTACCAGGACCACCACGATTCGTACGATATTGTGCTCATGGATTGCGAAATGCCGATCATGAATGGGTACGATTCTACTCGAAACATTCGTATCTTCGAGAAGCAGCACGACCTTCCCCATATCCCTATCATTGGTGTCACAGCGTACGCTATGAGTGGCGATCGGAAGAAGTGTCTTGACGCTGGAATGGATGAGTTTATCGTCAAACCCGTTTCGAAAACTGAGTTGCGAAAGGCTATTCGTAAGTGGATGCGTGTGCGTTACCTGGACCAGAATTGCACTCGATCACGCGTAGAGTCCTTGGACACTGGTAGTACTGATGCTTTGTGCAGCCAAAACGCCGTCAACTTGGTGGCAGCGTCTAGACACGAAGAAAAGCTCGATCTAGACCGGGCCATCTCAGACCTAGAACTCGAAGATCCGATGATGATCGGCCAGGCTGGTGGAATCCAGACCGTTGCAGGTTCGGAGGCGCTGCTAATGTCGCTCACTACCATCAGTGAGAGCAAGAGCAACCAGTCAGCGAGTTCGGGAACTCTTGGGTACACGATCGGGCCACTGGATGCTCAAACAACGACCGTCGTGTTGCCAAACCTGACGGAACAATCGGTTAAGCCATTGGTGACACGTCCTGGGACTCTCATGAATGCTTCGAGTATTGTTGGTATGAACATGTTTGCTGCAGCGAAAGCGGCTGGAATCTATCCAATGGACGCAACTGAAGCTGTGCCTCAGTCGTCGTCATCAGACGCCAGCAGCGATCAGCAAGATGCTGGAGAAAGCGTTGTTAGCTCGACAATTGTCGTGAGCAAACTGGCACGGGCGTACTCTACGCCAATGGCCCCTGAAGATGTCGTGATACCAGCCGGTGATCCAATCGATTATTCGTTGGGTGTAGAGCAATGTGGTGCGAGCGAAAGTCTGTTTGTGAGTCTTCTGGAGAAGTATGCAGGGTTGAGTGAGGAGTTTATGAAACGTATTGAAGATGCTTATTCCGCGGGCGACTTTGTAGTGCTGCGACGCGAAAGCCACTCGCTCAAGGGATCATCAGCATATGTGGCAGCGATGCGTGTATCGAAGGCAGCATTTCGTGTACAACTAGCGGCTGAGCATGTCATGGAAGAGACCGCTACGGAGAAGAGTCATACTTCTCTGAAGGATGCGCTTCAACTTCTGAAGAGTGAGCATCGCGCTTTGCGTGGCTATCTTCGACGGAACTTCTCTTTTCGCACGAGTGTTAGTGGTGGAGGTCAGGAACTGAAGAAGAATGGTACCGTAGCAGGAGGAGACAACGCCTGTGTTGTCATGTGAGCGGTTATCGAAGAGGATCCCATCTTTATCATTGAACTGCAGGGATAAGTTATGTATACTGAAGTTATTGGCCTTCCTTGAATTGAGTCCTGCGTTGCGCCTGCACCCGAAACCCAGTCGAATGATAGTTCCGACGATTAAAGTCGCCGGCAACATGCACATTGAGGGGATGAGCATTGTCCAGTTAGTGATTGAGCACTATAGAACGTGTTTGTGCAACGCTGTGTAGCGATCCGTTCAATGCAAATTTGCAGTCGTTCACTTCATGACAGAGTGCAAGACGCGCCAGGAGCCCATGCGATGATCGTAGACCGGTTAATGATCGAATGATTATGGATCATTTAGCTAACGTAAGCTGCGACAGACGCGGCACTCGCCAACGTTGTGTCATTACTGGAATCGCCATTCCAGAACATGCCTATGTTAAAGATGTTGAAGTCAAAAAATGAGTTTTTGGGGAGTTTACTGCGTCAGTGAAAGCAGCAGTGATAACGAGTACTCACTTGTGTCTACGATGTCGCTGGCGAGCTGCTGTCAATTTACCGACCACGAAAAACAGATGATGCCGTCATTTAGTTTACTTAGACCCGAGACACAAGCACTAAACATCCTGGGGGCTACATCACAAGAAAGGTCGGCAAAGTGTCGTAATCAGCGTAATCAGCCTCGCAACATCCACTTCCGTGCTTGTAAAATCGAAAAGATATGCTCACCAGTGCAATTTTTTTATAACAAACCTTGTGCACGAAGTCCTCTAGCACGTTTAGCGACTGGGAAGATCCCAGATCTTGTAGAACACACAAAGAGCACCTACAGATGCATGAAGAGCCACCACCTTTCCTGTAAGCAAGCCGCAATGACATAACAGTATTCACAACTAAAAACTTACGTAGTTGTTGTGCCAAGCAGTGAGTCTTCAATATACCCAGTGTAGTCCAAGCCCGAAAAATGCCAGATTAGCTCTGGAGTCTACCAGTATTGTAGCCGAAACAAACGCCACATACCGAAGTGGCAATTCGGCGCGTAAAGATAGCTTTACGCTTATCAAGGCGACTATTTTATAACACCTGATCGAGTCCAGTAATCGACTCGCCGTATCCAGTTGCGGCTGTTTAAATTTGGGTCATAGACATCAACGGTCTGCAAGACTCTGCGTCCGACGTTCTTCCCGACCATCTTCATTTTACTCCCTCCACCCCCTTTCTCACAACAAACAGGCTCGACAGTATACGGGATCGTGGCATCACAATCGTCAACATAAACTGCTTTCTTGTCTCCTGTCAACGTGAGCTCTCAACATGGCGCTCTTCTATCGCTGCAGCTATGTGACGAGGCAAAATCCTGCCACGAGCCACAGTAGCTATAGACACGGATTGTCTCAGTTCTTCCAGCTTTCTTGTCTCCCCGTCTGACGTCGTGTCACCTTCGACGCTACAAAGAAGTGTGATTACTACCACCCCTTCCATCAACACGTCATCAGAGGGAGCTTCCCTGGGTCAGTGTCTTTTCAGGACCGTCTGCTCTTGGACTGTAGCATGAGCACTAGCAGGTTCGCGGGGTAAAGACTGGACGAACTGAACGCAGCGACGTTTGCGATTCACGGAATTCCGGATAATCAACGTCAGCTTGACCTAACCCAGAAAGTGAATGTTTGGACAAACATTACAAATTAACGAGAAAAGACGAGCAATAGCTTTTTACATGTTTTGGAAAGTAAAAGCACTGGGCTCAGGCATGCACCAGTCGCCCATAGTCGCCTGCTGTATAGTACATTAAGATGCAGCTTTTGCGCCTCGCTCACGATCACGCTGCCTGAAAATTCGCACTGTCTTGATCTACCGGACTGTGTCCTGAAATACCTCAAACTTTATTCGTGTCAACTTTACAAGCCTAACGTTTAGATATCTTTTGTTGCTGCCACCTTAACGATCTCTTGATCGGTACCTTGTACGTGTTGCCCAAGAAGTCAAAGCAAGCGGGTGACATCGGCCAAGCCGCTGTCAACGAAGAAAGCACACGATACTCTGGATATCTCAAAAACTCGGATCAGCATGTCGCAGCTTGACGCGTCTGGACTCACTTAGACATCACATCGACGCTGCGACTTAGATAGACACCACGATTCAAGCGACCTACACTGGAGGCTAAAAGCGGTGAAATCATTTTCCGATGCAGGAACCAAACTGAGCATATGATTCTGCACGGGGGTGATGATGGCTACACCACACTAGACCGGGGAGCAACCATCCTGCCAGTGAACACAACGCAAAATGTTGGGTTTTATGTCAACCGACAAGTCAGCAGTCTCCCCTCATACAGTACGGACTTGTCGGTGGACAGGATTCAGGATGAGGTGGAAGCGGCTGAACGCGTAAGGACGAAAATCTGGCACCTTTTCGCAACGCCAAACGAAGAGTTGGGCGCACAGAAATGTAGCTGTCTACCGAGCAGCCACGATCGATGTTCACGGGCACACAACTAGTTTTTTGGGGTTTCAAAGCCAATGCCAACTTTGAGCCATCGCGAAGAGAGGCCATCGAAAAGCAGCGTCAGCAATCAGAGTACCGTGCTGTATGCATGCACCGAGTTGCTAGACGCAAACCTAATGGGTCACCATTTTCACGTGGACCAGCCACGATAAGCCTTTGGGTCCTTACACCTGGCTCAGGATGTTCAGAGATCTTGCACGTAGTTAAACACGTGTGAATAGACCATCTGAACATTTCTCGCATTAATTGGGCGTGGCGGCATTGCTTTGACTCGGGACTGATCGGTCGTAACTAAAATCTTACAACCGGCTGTGTTATCAATATGAGTGATGAAAAATGTACATTAGCATCAACGCTCGCTATTATGTTTGTAAGTAACTCGGTGTAGTAGGCGAGTATCAAATCAACTCAAGAGGGATACAACAAGCGGAAAGTAATTGTTTCCATCGCACAAAAAGATGCACCACTCAGCTACGCACGTAATCGACCTTACGGCGTCTAAAAATCTAAGGGCCGCACACTCATAAACTCGGCAACCAGCTCATTGGTAATGGCAGCACGGCGCTTTTGAAAGTCCAGCGTATACTCAGCCATGACGTCGATCAGTCTCTGTTTCACCTCGCCTGACATCATACGACCTGCGCTATACTCGCGGCCAATACACTCGAGCTCTTCGTCATCCTCCAGCATGAACGACAGATATTGGTACGGAATATCGGCCTCCAGGTTGGCACCGTATTTCTCGTGATCAGCCTTCGTCTCACCTCCGCCACTGCAAAGAGAACAAATGAACAACACACAGATCAGCAATCGCTATCTCCAGTTGCACACAGAGTCTACGAAGACGAAGACTTACCTGACGGCATACTTCTTGATCTTGTTGGCAATGTCGTCTGGTGAGTCCGATATGTAAATGGTGGTGCTTGCCTTGCTCGCGCTCATCTTTGTGCTACTACCCTGAAGAGCTGGAAAGAACTTGGAGTGCACCGAGGCAGGCTTGAGGTAGCCGATGCGTGGGGCTACATCACGCGTCATACGGAAGTAAGGGTCCTGGTCAATGGCGTGCGGAATGAGACAGCGCAGCCCTTTGCGCCCACCGAGTACCACGGGAAACGTTTCTGAAAAAGACGGTACGGCCTGAATAGCTGGAAATGCCGACTTGCCAATGTTGTCGGATCCAGAAAAGCCAAAGATGCCGCGCACTTGGTTGTATGTGACACACTTCTGCACTTTGAGAATCTGTGGGTACATCTCCTTGATGTAGTCGGTGTTGGCAAACATAAAAGTTTTCTTTACATCAAAACCGCAGGCGACAATGTCCTTGGCATTCTCCCAGGCCATGACCTCACTCTCCTCAAGCGTCTGGTCCTTGAATAAAAACTTCTCGTCATTCGTGAGTTGAATCACGAGAGGCACGTCAAACACTTTCTGCAGCCAAGCTGTAAACGTGAACGGAATGAGGTGTCCCATGTGCAGGCTGCCCGAGGACGGACCACGACCAGTGTACAAGAAAAACTTTTCGCCCTTCTCATAGGCGTCAAGGATCACATCCAAGTCCCGGTGCGAGAAAAAGTAGCCACGACGCAAGTAGCGGTGAGCTTTGTGGCCCGTCAATCTCTCAATTCTTTCCACCATCTCCGATGGGATCTTCGTACTGCCAAACTGTTCCACGAGCTTGTCGTAATCCACCCCGTCCTCGGCTTCCACGTCCCACGGCGTCACTACCTGGGCATTACCAGCTGCACCAGAGCTCAGCACTTGATACTGAAACTCCATCTGTCGAATCAGCAGATCAGCGTCCGAGGGCACAGCCGCACTTTCCACTGGCTTGGCACTTTCTGAAGGCTTGGCTTTCTTCTGTTTCAGCTTCGGGGTCTTAACAGAGCTCCCAGCCGTCTTCTTGGCTGCCTGTTCCGCCAATTTCTTCTCCTTCTTCATCTGACTCTTTGACTTGATCGCCCCGTCTACTGCAGGCTCAGCGCTTGTCTTAACTTTCTTGGGTATCGCCGGCGGCGCATAGTCGGTACCTGTCAGCGTCTTGTACTGCGTCTTGAGCGCCAGCAACTCTCGCCCTTGCACTGCAATCTGGTCAGGATTACGAGCGTCTTTTGCTGCCTTGAGCTCGCGGATAGTGTTGCCCGTAGCCATGATCTGGTCAATCAATTCAGGCGCTTCCATGCTGCCAGCTTTTCCGGGATGCGCGACTTCGGGAGCCATACGTCGGATGGCGAGCAATGATTGGACAAAAGAGCGATACCGAGTCGTCACACGTCGCAGACATCACTTAAGACGAGAAAAGAGACGTTTAACTATGACGTATTTATGTTTTTTATTTTCAAACAGTTTGTGCTATCCATCAACATACAACATACTAGGTGCATGATAACAGAGTCCAATACGAATGACATCAATGCAATGATTACCACTTCATACAGTGGTCCAGAATGTACGGTGTAAAGTACGTGATCAGGACGCTAGCACCAGCACGCAGCAGTCCAAGATGAGCTTCACGCACGACACTTTCGAGAGATTCCGTTGAGTCTCCATAGTCCTTCAACATCTTGTACTCGCCTGAAACGAGGTAGCAGACCACGGGGACCGTCTTCTTGGCGGCAAAGCTAGCAACAATATCCGTATAAAACAGCGACGGTTTGACAATCACGCTGTCTGCACCTTGCTTGACATCCCGATGGAAGGCCAGAGATGCATGGCTCGTGCTGCCCACTGGATGTTGGTACCGTTTGCGGTCTCCCTGGAACGTCGACTCGACAGCGTCACGGAACGGGGCGTACATCACCGAAGCTTTCTTGGACGTGTACGCCATGATCGACACGTGCTCAAATCCGTGGTCATTGTAGATTTGGCGAATCGCGCCAATGCGATTGTCCATCATGTCCGAAGGACAAACAACGTGGGCCCCGGCCTTGGCATAAGCCAGTGCAATGCTCGAGAGCCGCTCCAATGTCCGTGCATTGTCCAGCACGTGCTCTCCATCTACCACCCGCAGCATCCCACAGTGTCCATGGTCAGTATACTCGCACATACACACGTCACAGGCCACGAGCAGCTCCGGTAGCTCCTTGCGCAGCGCTGCCGTGCACTTGATCACTGGTGTAGCCATGTCGTCTGCCATGGAGCCGTGGCCGTCCTTGGTATCCACGACACCGAAGAGCATGACGCTCGTCAGTCCTTTGGCTACAAGGACACGCAGATGCGCGATTAGGGTTGGGAATGTGCCGTCGACGCCTTGTCCCCATTGCAGCTCGGGCTCCAGACCACGGATCGACTTGTCCTCGTGGCGCAGTGTCACGAAAAGTGGGTACATGAGCTGCGACGGGTGGAGGTGCGGCTCGCTCCATGCGCGTTGCGTCGGGTGGTGCAGACTCGAGTGGAGAGAGTCCATGACCAGATAAAGACGGTGGTGGGTCGATCAATGGACGGACGGATGATTCGGGAGGTTAGATGCTCCGAAACCTATTTGTGGATCTGCTCAGCTGATGTAATGGGTTTTTTCGACGACGTCTCTGCTAAGCTGTAGTGTAATACGTGTAACACAGGATGCGAGCTGGTATACACGTGTATACTCCTGTGGCTTGCGACGAATATCAGCCAATCGCCTGCGAGGGCGTCTGCTACGTGTTCTGTGCTGTCATTAATTCTGTATTCTGGACTAAAAACGTGTAGCGTGGTATTTTTTTTAGAGAAACTAAAAAATGCCTCACGTCCTGGTATACTCCAGTTAACGCGGCTACGTATACCAGGGCTTTACCACGGTTTTAACCACGGTTTTTTTGCATCGTTTTTTAAGGTTTTATTAGAAAAACCTGATGAGTTGAGAATCCTTAAAAATCTGGTTTTTGGTTTTATCCCTTGTGCACTCCGTAGCGCAGTCCGTGGCGCAGTTCTCTTCAGTCAGCCTCGCACTCGTAAATATGAGTCGTATCATGTCCGACTGAAGCGATGATGACGCGTGTTTATCTAGGCCGGATGAGATAGTGGATGATGATTCGGTCGTTGAGGCGGAGGTCCCAGTCATGGATGAAGCACTCGAGCCGGTCAGGAAGACAGGCCGGAGTCAGAGCATGGTATGGGGATACTTCACGGATGTTTTACAGCCGCAGAATCTTAATGCAGCGGTGTGCAAACACTGCCGACATCTTATCAATCATCACAAAAAGATTGAGTCTGCGATAAACATCTGAACAAGTGCTCCGAATTTCGTCACGTTATAAATGGGCTCGAAATTTCGGAGCGCCCGGATTGGTTCGTGTCCAACAAAAACCCAGCGTCCATGCGGCGCAACGTTGTTAAGGCCATGTTGATCTCTGCGTCATCTCATGGTCAGCAGTCTATCAAGAAGTTTTGCTTACCTTCGCTATCACGGTCGGAGAAGGAGAAGTCTTAGCTCCATATCGCCATGCACTACTACGCCACAGGGTCGTCTTTTCAGCGTGTTAAGGATGTTCATCTTCAAGAAGCTATTTGCGTGCTGCTCCCTAACGAAAAAATTATCCCGAATCGCAAGAAGCTCGCAGATGAATTGTTAAACAAGTGCTACGATAGGTTGAAGGCAAACGTCGACATTCGCATGAAAGGCGCTCATTTATGTCTGGTAACGGATGGCTGGTCGAACATCAAGAAAGACCCTATTATCCACTACATCGCCACGTCTCCTACAATCTGCTTTTTCCTCAAGTCAGTATCTACTGGACAGCAAGGTCACAGCGCTGATTGGATCGCGCAGGACATCACGAGCTTATTCGATCACTATGCGCTGTCAACGTTCTGTGGGGCGATGACTGACAATAACTCGGCGAATAAGAATGCCTGGAAACAGCTTAGCAAGGCGTTTCCATCGCGGTACTTCATGGGCTGTTGTTCTCATGGACTGCATCTTCTTGTGAAGGATGTGTTCTCCGCGTCGAAAACCAGGAAGGTCAACGACAATGAGGCGACGTATCCTGTGGGATATCCGTTTGTGGACATGCTCATCTTTGTTTCCACGTGCAAGGATCTGGTAAAGTTTTTCCACAATCATCATGTCGTGAAGGCACGCCTGCTGGAGGAGCAGGAGGCTGATTCCTTATGTTCCCTCGTTCGATCCGCGCCCACTCGTTGAGGGACCGTTCAAGCCATGTGTGCCTCGGTGCTTGCATCAGAGCGCCTGATCCACAGCATCGTTAGCGCTCGCGAGTTTGTCGTCGGTTCGGCTGCTCAGAAGTCTAAGCGACAGAAGATCAAGGACCTCGTCACCGTCAATGACATCGTCGTGAAGCTGAACAAGGCCATTGCCATTCTAGAGCCTATCGACGCGCTAATTGTCGAGTACCAGTTTGACAGTGTCCCAATTTCAGAAGTTCTTCCGTATTGTCATGCCCTCCCGGACAAGTTCACTGCTGTCTATGAACAAGCAGTCATCACTCAGCTGTAGCTGCAGTATTTGAAGAAGCTTGCGGCTTCTCGCTTCCAATTCATGTATGGTGTAACGCACGGTCTGTCCTATCTCCTCGACCCTCGCCTTCTCGGGGATGGTTTGCCGCCACCCAATTTCCGAGAACTCGAAGACAAGCTTTGTAACACTCCCATTGATGACACCACGCCCGTTGACGACACTAGACGGATGTCCTTGTACACCGAATTGACTGAATTCATTATCTCGGCGCGGCATGAGAAGGCTACGAACTCATTCCGATTTTCGATGCTGACGAAAAAGGCGAAGACGCCACTGCAATACTGGCTGACGGATGGTGTCCAATGGCCAAATCTGCAGCCCTTAGCAGTCAAGCTGTTCTCGATGGTAACATCCAGCGCTTCATAGGAATGCAGCTTCTCCACAAAGGCGTGTATCCATTCAAATCTTCGCTTAGCGTGGCATCTGTTCAAAAGATCGTCTTCATTAAGAGCAACATGAGCGCCTTCCACGACATGCAGACTGCGGAGTACTATCCATCGGATGAAGAAGGCGGCCCCAACGAAAGTGATTAATAAAACCAAAAAAACTTATCCGAAAATCGGTTTTTAGGCTAAAAACTGAAACCCGATGAGTTCGCAAAAAATCGGGTTTTTTTCACCCTTGACGTATACCGACATTATTTTTAGAAGAAGGACTTAACCTATTAAAATCAGAGTAAATCGCAAAACCGGCACCAACCAGATGCGAACATTGCAAAACCGGCACCAGACTAGTTTTTGTCCATATTTTATCCTTCCATTCCCCAATTCCGCAATAGGCACAAAAGACAATCTGCCCCCTCCCCCCTCACAAGGGCACCCACTTTCGTCGGAGATTGTCTCGACACCAAACTGTGTAGAGGATGTTTCGGGCAGGCCTCTAGCGACGTCGCGCGATATGCGAAAGGCAGATCGGGAGGGCGAAGCACAGAAAATAACGATTAGCCATTAATCGGTTGTCTAAGTTGGATTTTTACATTGACAACCGTTACATGTGACTGTGAGGCATTCGTGAATGATTAGACTTTAAAATAATGCGCTATTCGATTCAAACGTATCGAAGCCGAAGGTACCACAACTATGGCACCTTACGGATGTGCCAATCTATCGTTACTGATCTTACTTAATATGAGTGACGTGTGTGTGAAACAAGAATGCTGTGCGTATCGTTTATTTGCTCACGTCGGCTACTTTTCCTTCGGATCATAGGTGAAGGAGCCACATCTGGTCACGTCCCTCGCCACACTGGGATGCTTCGATGGTCGTGTAAGCGCATTCGACGGGCCGTGGAAGGGGTAAATGGGACCACACATCGCGACACGCGTAGCTGTGGCGACCGTGCACTCACGATCAGTAATCATCTTGCATGGTCCGTAAGTACATATCTTGGGGACAAGTGCAGTGCTATTGTACAGCAGCCGAGCATGACTATTTCGATGTCATCGCCGACGTACTTAGCACTGTACAATCACTGGACATTATCGAGTATCGAGGTTGTCATTCAGTCTTAGGCAACAACATACATCTAGAAGCGTTTGACTATTTTATGGACACGGACCCCTCTCTCTCCAACGTTTTAGCCATCATTTATTCATACGATGTCGCGATGATCTATAAACTGCAGCTTTATTATAGTAACATGGAAATGGATCTTCACTTGCGGGTTTCGGTCAGAAGGATTCGGGCATGGTGGTCGCATTCGTGACAAATGGCAACTCTAACAATGGATCATACAAATCACCCAGGTAAATTTCTTCGTAGCGACCTTTTCGTTCTAATGGACAGCACCAGTTCAGTGGCACCATGAACCGCACCTAAGTCGATCGCTGCCCTTTCCACTAAGATTTCAATACAGAAAAAATATTTATTCTATGTCAATTCTACTCGTGGCACCTGGAGCCTCAGATTTATCAGTCATTTATAAAGTAGCGTGGCAGACATTAAAATAGTCCTGAGGTGGTGCTGGATTTGCGACTGGTGCCGGTTTCGCAAAGTTTGCATTCGGTTGGTGTCGGTTTTGCGATTTACTCTTGTAATCACCATTCACACGCAATATGCTGATATGCCGGACTTACTAAAATAGTTGGGCCATTGATTACGGTCACGAGGTTATTCAACGTGACGGAGTAGACCTATGCTATACTCGCGTACCAATGCTGCATTCCGTCAATACATATCTGTAGAGGGCAAAAGGCCGACATATATGCTGGAATGAGTTAACACATCAACCAAATCAAATGTTTTGTGTGTAATGTCATTACCTCTTGAACTCTTCACGTCCTGCGTGCTTTTCTTAAAATTTATAGCCATTAGCAGCACAGGTGAATTCCTGCAATAGCACTTAAATTTATTCATCAGCACTAATACCGGTTTCATATCGCTTTGTATCGTACCTTCATATTGGACACAGCTTTGTGCACGCGGTAATTTAAGACGGCACTGTCGTATCTATTCCAAAGCAAATGCCCTTTTAATTTCACATATTTACGATGTCAATTCAAAAAGTCCGGACGAAATCAATAAAAGCAACGTTTTCGTAAAATAAAATGACAAGCAACTTGGTAGCCTATTCGTGAGGCATTATTGCACCTCCCCTGCTTGCAATAAACCTGCAGTCGAAGAAATCTAAAAGAATTCAAATTAATAAAAATAAGAGACATACACATATAATGGATTCATAATAGTATTTTTACTTGGTTATATATGATGAAGTAACTGTAACAAACAAGATGGGGTGATTTCCGATGCTACAACTAATAAAACTAAAATATCAGCACTGCTGCAACGACATCAACAGTTAGAGTATAAACACCAAGAATACTAACAGCAGTAGCACGGCAGCATCATCAAAAAGAATATCTACACCAGTACCAACACAACAACAGCAGCTTAAATAAGAGCAGCAGCAGCATAAAAAAGAATATCTACACCAGTACCAACAACAACAACAGCAGCAGCAACAACAACAGTACCATCAGTAATGAAGGCAACAACGACACCAGCAACAAAACCAGGAGCAACTGAAATGACAGAAAACGATACTTATTATAACAATGCTAACCATATTAACATTCAAAAACAATAATGACAATAAGAATAATAACAATAATAATATCGATAACATCATCACCGACTGTCAATGTGTATATTATTAGCCGACTATATGAGAACTTTTTTACGTCTACCCTTTGCTGTAAGCGTCCGCGACTACATCTTCAGGGCAGGGGTTGAGCACGGCCGTAAATTGGTTTTTGAGAAATGATAAAAGATACGGGCTTTTATGTCTGCCGCGTTAATTGGAGTGTACCAGGACGTGAAGCATTTTTATAGTTTCCAATTATCTGGGGCATTTTTCATTTTCTAATTATCTAGGGCATTTTTGTTTTCCCTATTTTTTACTCATAAAGTGTGATGTGATATTTGCTTACTGTGATGGAATCACACGACGGTCAATATTTCGTTCGACAATTGGATAACTTGATAAAAGTCCTTATGGAGGTTAGTGTGAGGTGTAAAATACCATTCCTTTGATTATATTGATAAACTTGTATTATGTGATGCCCTTGGGACCGAAGGTATTTCATCACTACTCAAAAGCTATCAGTTAAGGCATTTCCAAGCGATCCGCACCAGCCTAACGTTTTGTGACATCTATCACAGAACCGTTAAAAGAAGCTACGCTAACCATAATGTCAGTCACGCCTAGACACAGGGGAAAAGCTAGACAGTCTGTCGCGTTTCGTTAATCAGCCTATGGATCTTCATGACGGGGTTGAATCTAAGTCTCAGTGGGAGATCCTAATGATCCAATTTAAAAATTGGTGTTACATTTGAGGAAGATGTCATCGATACTGTGAGACTTTTTGCTGAAAAGGATGAAGTCAATCGCTACAATGCCGAAAAGTTGAACAAAATTTGGAAACCCTATCACGCGCATTATGGCGATTAACAGTTCTTCCAGAGCAGAGTCAATGACTTCTGACAAGTTCAGGGGCTTAGAGAACTCATTATATCTTGCGGTTGGAACTAAGGTGAATTAAACATCTGATATTTGGCAGGGTGTCAGGATAACAAATGGATGCAGGGGCGTGATCCGAGATATCATGTATGAGAACGGTCAAGCTATCACTGATATGCCCATCTTTATAGTTGTTGAGTGGCACGTCTACATTGGTCCACTATTTGTTTTTGGATAGTGAAAGACAGAGGAAATGGGTTCCAATTTCGGCTTCTAAGTTCTTTTCTGACGATTACAAACACAATCAGACACAATACCCGCTCCGATTGGTATATGAAATGACCATACATAAAAGCCAAGGGCAGACATTGGATCGTGCTGTTGTGAATTTGGAAAAGAGAGAGAGAACTCTTGGATTAGCTTTTGTCGCGCTATCAAGGGTTCGGCACATTCGACATTTGGCTGCCATACTATGCTCGTACGACCGACTGTAGAAGATCAGAGAATCGAAGAGTTTGCTGCCACGAAAAGTGGAAGAGTTGAGGTTGACGGAGCTGGTCAGGAATACTCAACATGAGGCAACTTATTGGGATTACGTCTACTTAGTAGTAGCACGTAACGCTACATACTACTTGGTAGTTATTTCAAATCGTTACTTGTTTTTTAAATTAAAACAACCTAGAACAATTTAATCTTCAAGAGATAGAATTATACAGTTTGGTTCATATGTTCGTTCCTATTCATGCGTATGTCCTATCTAATTTATTGCGAGCCTGAAGGGTGAAGCTATTAGTGACTGTGCGCTAGGTTGTATGCCGATACGGTGTCATCGATTTGGGTCCTTCCTATTCCTATTGGATACGGGAAGTTCCCATTTTGGGCTTTTGGCTACAAAAATGCTTTGGACTGTGTCGATGAACTTTCGCCCTTGGATTTCGCCTTTGGGACTTCACCTTTGGTCTTCTGCCTTTTGGCTCTGACTCTTGGATCTGACCTTTAGCTTATTGAATCTCGGCTTATCGCCTTTGAATCTCGGCTTTGCCTTTTACCCTTGCGGGTCCTTGACCTTTTTTGCCTTTTGCGCTTTGCGCCTTTGTTCCATTGTTGATACTCCACCCTTTGTTCTATTGGTTTGTTATTGCTCTTGTTTGTGGCCACGGCTTACGCCGATCCGAGTCACTTGTTGCGTAAGCACATTGGAGGGAACGCCCCCACCTACAACCGTTAGAGCTTTACTACCGGCCACCTCCTATTGAAGCCTTTCAGTTTGAACACCCGAGCGAATTCGGGGGACGGACGTTCGTTTTCAAGCCAGGGTCAAATAACTACCCCCACACTACAACACCCGAAGGCGTTTAATGCAAACCTACCAATTTGCACCATTTCGTGAACTACCCCCAATTTACTAAATTCGCATTATGTGGGACTCGAACCAACGCTGCTTACCAACTACAGTATCATGCGAGTCTAGACCACTACGCTACTACTTACCTAGTGTCAGAAAGGATGTAAAAAGATTATAAAACCATCAGGTTTAGTTTTGGTTTGTATACTCATTGCGAGCCCGAAGGGTGAAGCTATTAGGGAGTGTGCGCAAGGTTGAATGCCGAACTTTTAAATCTTACTTATCTGTGTGTGTCTGTGTGTCTGTAAATAACGCGGTTACGTGTAAAGTGACCCTATATTAATAGCATCATAAAAGTGAATGTGACCAATGTGACTCACATACAAATGTTAAGATTAAATAAAACCTGCTTTGCCCCACTCTGTTTTTATATTGTCTGACATTGTATACGGTTACTTTAATGTAATGCAGATTGAAGCTCTTATCAAAAACACGCGCCGGCCGCCTCAACCGAATGACATTGGAGCAGTTTGGGCTTTATTCACATCAAAAGAAGAATCGTTTACCCGGTGCAAGAGCAATAATATTGTGGTATGTTTATATGAAAACGCCAAGTATCAGTGCATGCAGAGGCCCAGCAAGATCGAAATTCAGCTACCTACGACCGCGGAAGAAGAAGAGTAGTGTAGCATTATCTGGAGAGACATGCATCAGTGACGGTGGTGACGCTCGTAGCCAGACCGAGGTTGAAGCACAACAGTTGGAGTATATTAATGGACAACAGAAATTTTTTCAAGATGCAATGTCAAATGTCGCGTCGGATGGGCCGCGGGAAGACGATGACATAACTGATTTTGTGACTGCAACTATTGCAACTATCGTGGCCGACGCACTTGCCGAGTTGAGCTTTTTGGCCGATGGTGCATCTATTGAGGAGGAAAGTAATCTTTTGATGATGTAAATAGTGGTTGTGATGATGATAGCAGGAGCTTAATTGAGGCGTAGCTAAGGAGGGAGGCATACAAGCATAGACACAATTGAACAATTCAATGTCCGCTAAATTCAAATAAACATTTTTCTCGTGGCCGGTCAATGGTCTACCTAAATATCTTTATGGTCAACAAGCTATAATGAAAAGCTATCTATGGTCGCCAACAAGTTCTGCTATTGACGAGGATTGTTTATATTATGTTATGTGTTTGAAGCGAAAACGACTAGAAGAATTTGACAAAGAAAGTTAGAAGCGCGATTAAGAAGTATAATGATTAACGGTAAATATTGAAAGCTGTATTATAAAGCCGTAAACCTGGCCGTAAAAATAGTATAGGTACTGCTAAAGCCACAGACACAGATACTACGACCACACATGCGGTCCAGAAAAAATCACGCGACCTTGTCAACTTCGTCGTATAAAAAGCTTGGCTTTCCTGTAGCTTGAGGTGCTTGTACGCAAATGGCTGCACTAACAGCAGTTACAACAGCAAAAATAAACTGCGATAACAACAAGGACAACAAAAGCAAATTCAATTGGCAACACAAATTATAGTCAAAGGCGCAGCAACACAAAAACTGTGAAGTACGTACTGCTGCTCCAGCATGATACTGATGACCTTGTCAACTTCGTCGTATGAAATGCTTGGCTTTACGGTAGTTTGAGTTGCTCGTGTGGTAGCGTCTGCTGCTTACGTTGGCCCAAGCATTCTCTGGCTACTTTCTGGTACAGTCAGCTCCCTCTATAATATCCCTGTTTGTCCTCCCATAATTTTATAGAGGGAGGATGTTATATCAGAGGATGTTATACAGTCAGCTCCCTCTATAACATCTCTGTTTGTCCACCCCCAATTTGGAAGTCATATCAGAGGATGTTATATCAGGAGAAGTTATAGAGGGGGCTGACCGTACGCAGTAGCTGCACTAACAGCATCAACAACAGCAACAACAGCAACAACAACAACAAAGACACATGGCAGCACAAATTACAGTGAAGGCGCAGCAAAACACAGAAGATTTTAAGTGCGTAATTGTTGCTGCTTGACCGCGTTCGTCCAGCCTACGTTCAGCGCGTCTGCCTGGCGCCAGCAAGCCGCACGTTGTTGGAGCTAGCTGTAAAATACAAATTCTAAGCTGTTATTGGCTGAATCAAATTTCTGCGGACGTAGTTTCTGTGACCGCAGTATTTATGTCAGTGGCCGTAGTATTTGTGCGTGTGTGGATTAAGCGGCATCAAATTAGAAAACATTGTATTAAATTAAGGCTTGTTTACTTAAGGTAACTTATGGTCACTTGACCGGTCATTGTGACAGTGACCGTCACTTAAGCATTGTGACCGGTCAATTAACATCCCTGGCCACAGGTGCTTTGTGCTTTCGCACGTGGAACATCGTCGACTGTTACAATTTTGTTCTACAGCTCGAAGCTCTGCTTCTTCATCTGTATCGGCGAGACTGAGGTCCATAGGCTTCGGTTTATTGAAAGAATTAAATGAGTTCGCCGAGTTTGGGTTGTACCCATGGATGCCAAAACGGGCTGCCTAAAAGTTAAACTCAGCGCTCAACGCGATATCCACAGCCACCTCGAAGGAGGTAGGGTGGACCTGGAATACTTCCGTTTGAACCATGCCCGTACGAAGACCCTCCATGAAGATGGTAACCAGAAACATTTGGGGTAAGAGATCAAGCTGCATGGCAACGATTAGAGTTCTCAGCTCCTGGACATAATCCGATTGTTCTTTCTTGCCCTTACGATAAGATGGAAAACGAGAGCACACCCGATATGCCTGATTAGGCGGAGCAAACACCCGGGATTTCTGCTGTTTCAGCAAACCTGATGTGGGAAAAGCCTCGTCTACCAACGTGCTACATGTGAGGGCCCATTCTCTGACTCGACCACCTAATTTTGAGATAGCCATCCCAACTCGCTGTTGCTCCAATCTGAGCATAGAAAAATTCACGGCCATTTCCACCTCTCTGATCCACAGGAGAAGATTCTCCCCTTCATTTTACTCAAACGTCTTTACATTCAAGACAAGGGAGAAAGCCCTTGACTCTTCATCTGGTACGGGAACATACCGAATAGGCATAGCCGATGCCAAATGGTCGTGTACTTGCCCAATCAAGGTAGACTAAAAAAAATTACGTCAAGTTGTGCTCGAATCACGTCAGGATACTGTGCGAGGATTAATCCACTTGTTCGTTCCCGACTAGCACTCTGAGTTTCTCCAGCGCTAATCCATGGGCCTCGGAGAGGTTTATCTTTGTTTCCATCCTTACAGAGAAACAGTTTCACAGAATCAGGTGTAGATTGACTACAAGTGCTACTAAGTGTAGCGGAGCTACCCTAAATCCTTAGTCAGGGAAAGACTTCTAGACTCTTAAAGTCTCTTAGTGTATTAAACTAAACGGTTATAAACTTAAAGGGTCTTAAGTCTTACAGACTTAGTGATACTTGACTCTAAGTACTTTAACAAGCTCGTAAACTTTTAGTCCTGGTTAAGGGGACTACGACTCCAAGGAATCAGGCGGCACTAATGCCCAAGAGTACTAGCCTTAATGCAGGCTCTTAACTCTTACGATCAAGACGTCTTAAGCAGACACGTGTCTGAAACTGATAAAAAGGGGAACTGAATGTATTTACTGATTTATAGCGATAATAAACCTCACTTACGTCTTTAGTCTTGAAACTATGCTCCCTTATCGAATAGTCCTCATAGAGGTTCTTCTGGTGTACCACACCAGAACTATGCTGTCCATTTGAAGACCCTATTACGATAGATACCATCTATCCGTAACCGATAAGGTACGGTATGACCGCTTAGCGTATGTGATACAATAGTTCGCCCATCAGTGAAACTGATCTCTTTATGTGTATATCATACCAGCGTACCCGGTTATAACAACCGTTTGTGTAACCCCGTCACACCATCGGCCTGCGAGCGCAGCCAATGTGTAACGAGGTGCCTCCGTTACATGATAATTTACATAAGGTAAATATCAAGTATGAATATTGCGTTAGGACAAAGACAATATTCTCACAATATTATCCTAATAGATAACATTGCCTCGTAGATGTAACACACTGCTCATTGGTTGATATAGGATCGAGATATCAACCAATAAAGTCTAGCCATGACAGAAGCACGCAATGAGTGGCGCGCAGATAGTTATAATACATGTTTGTATTTAGACATTATTAAATGAAGTCAAATAGGAATTTATTAAAAGGATTAAATATACTAAATACAGTTCTACTTTTTACCTTTACTGAGTACTCTTACTCCATATCGCAATCTTCCTCTGCACGTACGCGTACGTGAGGTAGTCGGAATCACACACCCTTGCACTGTCAGCAGTGCAAGGTTTATTCATTTAGTCGAATGAGGTGTGCCCCGTAGCACTTTGTAGTCCGTTCAACGACCATGAACATGTTGGACGATGAGGGGGATAATTTTTATCCCACGCATGAAAGCTTCTCCTATTTGAGTCAAATCGAATGGGACGCTGTCGAACGCTTGAGTTCAACGATAGGGCAAGAAGCCGTTGACGCACTGCTGTCCGCCCTGGGGCCAGACTGACAGCACGCCACCATCGTCAAGTTCATTCAGAATGAACTTGACGTCGAGCGGGAAAAAGTAACCTTGCTTCACCAACAAGGTTCTTAACAGACAGAGCTGTTGAGAGAACATAGTGCTCAACAGTTTGAACTGTTGAGACAGCAGCAGGACACTGCTACCGGGTCGACGTATACACGTATACACGTCGACCCGAGACTCTAAAGATTGACATCTCAAAGTACAAGGGAGCCGATGAAGACTCTCTATTGAGATGGTTCGTAGAACTAGACGATGCCATAAGGGCTCGCCATATCGTCGATGCAGATCGTATTTGCTCAATCGAACTTGACAGGGCGTGCAAAGACGTGGGCCTTGGGCCTTAAGTTACACGACTCATAGGTCTTTGGGTCGTTAGAAGTCTTCAAGTCCCTGCTAAGGCAAACTTTTTTTGAGCCGCCGCGAGCTGAGTTCAGGGCTCGCTCTGAACTCCTGAGAATCAATCAAGTTAAACGTGACGTACACTCGTACATTCAGTACATACGTCACCTTACCAGTTTCATAACAGTCGACCCACTGAACCAACAAACGTTGATTACGTTGTTCATGCAGGGTCTGAATGATGGTCCTGATAAAACCTTCCTGTTCCGATTGGAGTTCAACACCCTGGAAGAGGCAATAAGGATTGCGGAACAGGAGGATTTCAGTGTGAAACAGGCTCACGCGAATTCGAATTCCTATCGTCCGTCGAGACGACAGGAAAATGGATGCCCAGAACCAATGGACCTCTGTCACGCGAGGAGCGAGAGCTCTCGTGTTAACAACTACAAGAAATTAAAAAAATTCAATAGATGTCAGAAGACAGGGCATTATGCATATGAATGCATTGCCCCGAGCGCGGTACCACGTACCGTAGGAAATAGTAACCACCAAGCGGCCAAGAGAGGTCCAAGGCGTGGGTCCGACGTTGTTGCGAAAACGGAACAACGTAACGGACAGCCAAAAAACGGTCAGGTTCAGTAGGTGCGGAGCACCCTACTGATCCAGCAACGTCAAGTGAGTTTGCAGGCCTCTTGACGAAAGTTGCTCCCAACACTCAGTCATTGTGTGTAGCTGCTTCTGGTAATGAGGTTTTCCTCATTACCTTGAAACTCGAAGTGACACAAAGCATGTCGCTTCGAGCCCTAGTCGATTGTGGGGCGTCAAACAACTTTGTACGACGCCAATCGCTAGACAACAGAGAGCTCGAATATGTTGAGCGAAAGATCCCTCCAACGAGGATGACGGTACGCCTCGCGACAGGCGCATCCGTAACATTGATGAAACGTGTAGTGGGTATTACCTGTACACTGAGGGGAGTCCAATATAATGATGACATCATCATATTAGACTTGGATGACAAATTTGATGTTATCCTTGGGCTGCCGTGGCTCAGAAGGTACGAGCCACAAGTCAGCTGGCATCGACGAACGGTCGATATGCCTGTCACTTGTTCATCAGATGTCCATCTGATGAACGCCATGGAGCGCCCACTAACATGTGGGTGTACTACGAGCGAGTGCGATGGCCTCGCGTGTGGTTCGGTCGTTAGTACGACTGCACATGGCCATGGAGTGGCTGATCGCCACACCACGAAGCCAGATTCCGGCGACTGCATTGAGATGGAGGTCGCGCCGAAGGCCCACCACTCGAATAAGTCGAGTGGACTGGGGCATGGGTGTCCTCCAAACGGTCAACACCCAAGTGACAACGAACCGGTTGCCAATGATTGGCAATACGATGATCTTAGTGCGATTGGAGAATCGCACGTAGAAGACCTGGCCGCGGTAGCGCAACCACCGCCAGAGGATAGCGAGGGAGCAATTCCACTCGTGTCATATGATGATTTAGCCCAAGAGGCTAGTGAGGGAATAAGTTTCCACCCAAATGTGGAAATAAATTCCCAGGAGACAACAGAGACATTAAATGTCATAGTCAATGAAGTGGCTGCGGTACAGCTATGGTTATTAGAGGAGTTGTGTAGGAAGGAAATATGTTTGGGAGGCCGTTCACACGTTTAAAGTCTATCCACTTGTTTTGAGGCTATCCAATGATTTCGAGGCTATCCTCTGATGTAGGGCTACCAACTATGTTTAGGCGAATTGCTTGTTTTTTAGGATCCCCATAGCCAAAACGATCCAATGAAAACGGCGTATTATATGCTGTGATTCTGATGATATGAAGAAAGGGCAAGCAATATCGCCTGTGCGTTTAGACACCACAATGTGATCGTAAATGTTTGCAACCTTCACACTCACATCACAAAAAAATGTCAGTGATGATTTCTAATTAATAGCCAAAATTAATCGCTGAAACATGGTACACCCTATCATTTTATACAGATGTTTAAGTAGGATACGAGAGCTCTCATTACATGTTGCTAGTGTCGCGCACTATATATCGTGCGGTCTGTAGAGTGCCGAGTTTGCTTTTGTAAGGATATCAGTATTTTTCGTACTTTATGCTAACTCAACAATCGGCTTGGAACTTGTATGATTGATTCTCTCCATTTTACTACATGCATGCTCATGGACTTTACATTGGTTGAATTTGTAGAGGAATATATAGATTCTGTGACCGCTATCGCCATCACTTTCCATCTTTTCATTTTTCGAATAGGTCTCAAAGAGGATAAAGAGCAGCTGCGACGCCTAGTTGGTGGTATCGCTTTTGTTCCTTCATACGGGACACGTGCGCACCACCGCGGTCACTTTTACCTGTACACTTTTTGCTGGAAATCGAATCTGTAATAGTCTCTGTATCGCAAAGAGACCAGATGTGAGTTGCACAATACGTCCGTTTTACAATGTTAATGAAAAAGGAAGCATGTGTCATGGATTTACGTCGTCAATGACCATAGAACGTTTCTTTATGGTTTGGATAACACTTACATCTTGTTTCTTGAAAGTAAAATTCGATTGAGCAAAAATTTAGGGTAATGATATTTTTACCCACCAATTTTACTATTTTCACCCCCTGAAACCAAAATAGGATTGTTTTCTATTTTTATATACATCGCGGTGCACAAGGTCACAAGGTGTGTGTGCGTTAATTTACGTATTGTTTAAAAGTTACATAATATCCTAGGTTAGAGCTAATTACTATGAGATCAATGTTCCTGAGAAAGACCGCACTGCTGTTACTCTCTGGCTTCTTCCTCTCCTGTATTTATTCGGGGGATAAATACAGGAGAGGAAGAAGCCAGAGAGTAACAGCAGTGTGGTTTAGCTCACGAGCGAAAACTTAAGCGGCAGTTTACTGCTGTGTAGAAGGTTCTTCCGCGTTTTTCGAAGGTCAGGAATCTGCTAATTCATAGTACAGTGAGGTAAGTTGCAGACGCAAAGTACTGCATGCTGAAACATAATGTGCTGCGGACTCCATGAGTGAGCGCATGTCGAAGAAAATCAAGAATTGCTAAACGCCTCGAAAAGCTGTAATAACGCGCCTACTGCATAAAAATTAATGAAGTCTGTGGATTTTTTGAAAGTGAAAAAATTAAGCGCGCGATTTCAATTGAAGAGCCATAAGCATTGTCTTTGTTGGCGAATTCTTGACTCCAAAAAATTCACAGACTTCATTAATTTTTATGCAGATCGTTTTGGGTATTGCATTGTTATTGTGTGAATGGCGGTGCGTAGGAATAAATGATATAGTTGACATACTTTGAGTCTATATAAGTTGTAAAATACACCCTGTTTTGGTTTCAGGGGGGTGAAAATAGTATAAATGGGGGGGTGAAAATATCATTACCCAAAATTTTGGCAAACTAGACATATCAAATTGACCAATCAAAATACGCTGAATCGGAATGCTTACTTAATTGTAAAGGAATAGAGAGTAAACTTAAACAAAAGGAAGTAAATCCAACAATTTCTTCGATAAAGTAGTAGCCAGGATCGCATATGCTGATTTTGGCTTATCAGCTAGTATGGATGAGCTATAGAGGTTATACAGGATAATCGAATTCCTGAGTTTTGAACTGTCATCAACAGGAAGTACAAACCATATTTTGGTCTACCATGTCATCTGGAAGCTAAAACGAACATCTTCTTTGATGCCATCAGTGCGTATACGGTGGTACCTTGTGAGGACAACATGCCAATACCGACGTAGCAAGGTGTGACTAGTTCGCTAAGGAGCAGGTCGTGGTAATGTTGTCGTCGGTCGTGATTGGCCAATGTTGTTGGCGCAGGCTTTAATCGTCACAATCCGCCCGCATCGTCAGTCAATCAAGTAATGCTCGTTAAGACTCGATACGTTGGTAAAATACGGAAAACTTGAAGTTGTCATTCAGATAAATCGTCACTTAATAAACGTCCGCAGCAATTGCTCGTTTACAACTAGACCATCGAATTTGCCGTCAATGGACCAGTCTCAAATTAGAGCACTTGCTGGCAAGCTTCCACAATAGAGGCCAAATTAAAAAGATGTTAAAACAGCAGTCGTAGTATTGTCCACACATGCCTTAGAACAGGTCGATCTCCAATGTGCCGGGACATTTTACTCATCAGGACCAGCTGTCAAGTGACAGCCGTTATAAAAAAAAATGCTTCTTACTTAACACCTCGTCCCAAAAGTGTATCCATACCCAAAATTCACCCCACCTATTATCCTGCCCTTTCTACGCTACTGGCATTTTACAATTGGTCAATCATGGCAAGCGGGACAGACCTGGTACCGCTGTTCACGAGCTCCAGGGCGTCAACTGGGAGCGGTTTCCAGCTGCATCAAGCAGGCATCGACGTGCTCCAAGGTGCGAAGCTTCTGACGCGGAAAGTGGCGCTTGTGGGTGTCCATTACGCTACCGAGAACAGCCAATCAACCGAAGAGTCGGAGCGCGGCCTCTTTCTAAGTCCTAGCGCCGTGTCTGTGTCCAAACAGAACGCCAATATGCTGCTGCTGGTGCTGCAAGGAGTTTCGCTCGTTGAAGAGTCATTCTGGGGCTCACTGGTCTTTATATTGAGCTCACACGTGATGGTGGTGACCGATGGAGCGATCTCGGCTGCGAAGATCCAGACAGCGCTGCCATTTCTAAAGGCCTTTGCCCGGCTGCAGGTGGTAGACAAGGATGGTGATACTGATAGAAATGCATCTTTGTTGCAAGAGCTGACGCCACGTCTTACGTGGGGCGCTGTGGACCTCAAGATCAAGGACATGAACGGCTGCGACTCGCCGTCCACGTATTTCGAGCAGCAATTGGCCAGCGGGTCGACGGATACTCAACTGCTATTGACTGCGCTCGTACCTGTGCGAGATTGTGTGGTGCTGAAATCTAATTCTTTTCAGGGACCAGATCTCCCGCACACGTCGCCGAAGCTGCTGACTCATGCAGCAGATCGACTGAAATGCAAATCCCTTTTTGGACGCTATATGGACGGAGCTCTGCTCGTACGGCTTATCAGATCCTTAACACATGTCATGGCATCTTCTGATGGATCTTCGGTTGCGCTGCAACATGTGGTGACGAATGTAGTTGCTGCACATTGGCAGGAACTAGTACAGCGTGCCTATAAAGCGTACTGCGACTTGTTGCATGCGGGGTTGTCGGTGTATGAACGAACGCCTGTTACTACAGAGTACCTTGTGGATGTCACAGAACGGAAGCTGATGGCGAGTCACTCGCAGAACAACGCTGTTGCGGACGCAGGACCGGGAGAGTACTCGGCTTTCGACGAATTTGGCAATTTGAGAACACAGAAAATGTCTAAAGAGAACGCCGATGGAGGGGATAGTATGTCAACGTTACCAGCAATTGCACCGCTTAATACGGGGCTATTTAGCTTTTTGAAAAACAGGGCTGGCTGTGCCTTTAGCAAGCAGGTTTCGCGGCTTCCAGCTAGCCGTTGGAGCACGTCGGCCAGAGGTGGTGGGCAAGCAACAGCCGGAAACTACCCTGGAAGTCTTGATGGCAATTTGACGGACGTAGATGAGGCCGATCTTCTTGTGAAATCAAAGGCAGCAGGAGCTCCAGAGCAACTGTTAGCACGGTGCACGGCATGTATCGTAAGCTACTCGGTCCCCTTGGAGTATTTAAACACTCCCAGTGAAATGATGCCCGTAAATACTGTTGTGCTGAATACAGTGCATGTGGATGGTTTGGACAAAGCACATGCAGTATTGAAACCATTTCTTGTGGATTTGCGGGGTCCCCCGTCATCTTTTTCTGATCTTGCCTGCTCGCTCGATTCCACAGATTTGTGGGTGAAGTTAGCACGTGTGCGAAGGCGCTTTGATCTCGCGAATGAAGTTTCGTCGGCTGTCTTTTGTGGCGAATTACTTCGTTATCTGCATTCAGTGGTCTTGCGAAAGAACGAGACCGACACGGTGGCGCAGCAACAGCAGCAGTTACGAGGTCGTACTGAATCTTCGATAGTGCTCGTTGACAAGAAGAGTGTGAGTGGTTCTGCCGCTTTGACGCGAGTACCGTTGGAGTTGCTGACCTACAAGAACAATCTCGAGGCAATGGTGTCTCAGTACAACTTTGTATCGCGTGGTCCTCAGGCTGCAAAAGTCGTCGGCGGGTTTTTTCATGGGCCCGTCCGCAGCCAGCTGCGGTACTTGGTTCAACAAGAGCACGACCGCTTTTCCGCAGCTTGTGAGGTTAAGGAGCACCATATTGAGGAATTAAGGGAGTCATTGAAGAGCAAGGAGCGTCAGGTGCAGCGTATTACTAAGGTGAACACAGAGTGGAGTCTTCAGGAAAGGAAAGCTGTCGCCGAGATCGAACGATCTCATGCTGAGCAGAAAAGCTCACTTGAGGGTGCGATTCTTGGCATAGAGGCGCAGATCGAACGCGCCTTGGCTGACCAGCAAGCTTTATACCAGAGCACGATGCAGGCTACGAGGCGCACGATTGACACGGTGGATAGGGTTGCTGACGAGGGCCGTATGGTATCTGGCTACCTTGAGCGCTATGAAAAAGGCCACGTTTTTACTTCGCGGTGGCGCCAATATTTTTACGTACTGAAGCATGCAACGCTTACACGTTACAAGTCGAAGAGCGAGTACGAAGAACGCGGACCTCCACTTGAACAGCCTATTAGCATTAGTGGCTACAGCGTTGTGCGCAGCCGAACCGATGAACTCAAGATCAAATTGGTTCCAGCCGATGCGGGCCGTCGACTGTATCGCTTCCGCGCTCCTGCCAGCGTAGGCCGTGAAGTGTGGATGAAACGATTTAAAGAAGCCACACATTTCACAAGCCGATAAACGACCGCGTTGTTGCTTTACCACTTAACGGTGAGGATCATTCGTGCGAACGTACGAAAACGAATGTTTTTTTTGTGATCAGCTGCTGGATGAGCCCTCGCCAAGCGAAGCAAGTGAGTCTCCGGGGCTCCTGATTTGGATTTTTGTTTGCTTGTGGATTCCTCAAACGAGAAGTGTGAGTGCTCTATGTGAAGTGGTATATGGGAAGACGCATATTTGTACTCTAACCTGGCAGAAAAAGAGCGCAAACACCGTAGTCGGCATTTATCACCTCGTATTCGATCCGATGCAGGAGGTAGTAGGTTCGACCGGTAATGAACAGCTTGGACAGATATGCGCTGCTGGAGTTGCAGCATCTGGAAAGGGTTTGTGCAGGCATCGGATGTTACGGCGGGTTTACTAATTGGTTGGAGTCAGGAAGTTTACGTACACCTGGCCACTGGATCTCGTCGTCGGCAAGTACGTTGACAAATGGATATATTTTAAATTACGGTCCCTCTGCCCTCTGAACAAAGGGATCGAATTGCTGTCGTTCGGAGAGCAACCGAATATCGGATACTAACACGTGTGGGTTTGTGGACATGAGCGTTGTTGTTGTTCCACGAAGACGGAAATGAGACCGGAATCGCTGACGTGAGGCAATCATCGCCGCTGAATAGCTTTGTTATTTTTCGACTCGAGATCTCAGCGTATGTTGCTGTGGTCAACAACAAGAAATTTCTTGCAGCGTTACACAGAAGGCTGTGAACCTGAGCATGTCACGGGCTTTGGTTCGACAAGTGGCTGTTCAATAGGAATCGGCGCGCATGAATCAAGCACGAGAACGATGGCACTTCGTCAGGTACCAGCAGGCTGCATCATGAAGCGAACAACAACTCGCAACAAGCACGTCAGGATGCTGTAATTGCGGCCATGAGAACGAAAAGTTGGCCGCTATCATTTACACGCACACGCTTATGGCTCAAACCTTGGGTTCTTCCATCGACGAGCTAAGGAGCTCGATGGACGTGTTCGAACGACCGCCGCTCGATCTAATATAGTAAATATATTATATTAGATCGAGCGGCAGTAGCTCATGCCACTCGAGCGCACTTGATCATCTTGAGCGACCATTTTAACTACGACGAAAGAAAGACTCTGAACAACTGAGGCGAAAAGTCCTGCAACATGGGTAAGCACGTGCGTCTTCAGATTCATTCTTGTCCTCCTGTACAAGAACTTATCTGAAGCCTCAGCTATGAACTTATGAATGAGAATACAATGGTAACAACAGCGAGCGCTTGATGGGATTTCCTCGGCACAGCGGACACCTACAGCCCGCTTACAACCACGAGCTAACAGGTCCGTTGTCCCGCGTCTCGACACCCTGTTGTCCTGCTGCTTAGTGATTGTTCTTCCACACCAAGTACCGCGTGTCACCCAGCTTACGCGGACTGAGCTTGTGCTTGGCGAAGAATAAAATGGCCAGCACCATGCAGAGCGCACCCACGATGATGTACGCGATGCCGAGGAACGGGTTTCGGCCACCAAACCATGACGTTGTCGAAATGACAATCGACTTCTTGCCTTCGAACGTGCTGACCACAAAGTCTGAAAAAAGAATACACAGAGGTCATCATGTACAAGTCCTCCTTCAAGTCAAGGACAGATAACACGCAAACGTACTGCTAGAGACGAGGAACTCGAGTTCCGAGCCCGCCGGCAGATCGGTATCAATACGGCCATAGAGTTTACGAAAGCTTGGTAGTCCGGCCGTACGCATCCAGACGATAAAGTGCTCATCCTGAACGCCGAACGCAGGTGCATTGGTTGTCCATGCCGTTTTGTTGGCAATAGGTGCTTGGCCTTGAAACATAGGCACGATGTAGCGGTAGCGTGGGTTCTGCCAGATCATCATGGTGTTGTCTGGATCCGCGAGAGCATTCAAGTCGATATTTTTGAACTTGGTCTCGACATCCGACTTCCACGCAATGCCTGTCTGGTCCACCAAGTTCACCAGCGTCTTGCCCTGGTACGTGTCGTTCTGGTAGTACGTTCGGCCGCCTGTCTCCAGCCGATTCACCCAGTAGATGTCGTTAAACAAACTGTTGGCGATCAATCCGCAGGGCATGAGCCTGTAGTTCGTCTCATTGTTGCCAATGGGCGTCACTGCCGTCGAATTGTACTTGGCCACACCAACTCCAGTGGTCGTCAGGGGCGAGCAGTCGCTGGTACTAGCTTGAGCATCCCCCCGAAGCTGTGCGTCGCTGCGGCTCTGCACGTAGCGCCGGTGATTCTGGTAAAAGTTGTCAAGCTGATAGTACAAGTACACGGGCGCCTTCATCTCTTTTGCAATCGTGAAAATGATCCGGCAGCCATGTTCTTGTATGTCAAACATATCTCCCTGGCTCTCTTCGCTCAAGTAGCAGCCACTGCCAATGTCCACAACGTTCGAGGAAGGGGTCGTGTCGGCTCCGTCGTACTGGATCGAGTATTCGACGACCTGGAACAAGTAATATGCCCCAGCATTTAATACATCTGGTCGTACCAAATCCTGTCAAAATGAATATATACACAAAACAACGAACGTACATTGTCCGACTCGGAGTGCAGCACGACCCCAATGGGAATGAAAATAAGACCCACAACAGCAAAGGTGCCAATGACCCAATTCGGCGTGAGAATCGGCTGCCATGCCTTGAGCTTCTGCTGCTTAAAAGGCGTGTCTAAAACAATAGCGTCATACTTAATACGTTTCAAAAACGCCGACCGACTTCAGCATGAAAGCTGTGAAACACACCTTCCGGTTTCCTGGACTTCTCTTCCATGATCAACGACTTGCGCCTTAACGTTTCTCGTCCGTCTTCTTGTTCTCAAATCAGTCCTTCAGCTTACGTCAGAACTCCTTATAGCAGCGTCGCGCCGATACAATAATAAAGAACGGGGGGTTCTGTTGTCTCAGGCTGGCTTGCCCAAAAGACGGGCAGTCATTGGTGGAAAATCCATTCTCGCAGCTACGAGTAAGCTAAATTTACACACATATACAAGCCAAGAAGGAAGAGAAACGATTCAGCTTGGGTGCACAGTTTCGGCCACTCGCTTTTGTCCAATCATCAGTATCCATAATATCCCTTGATTTCCACCAGTTACATGTCGTAGCTCGTACCGAGTTTCAGCGAATCAACCGGCATACTCTCCTCGCGACCGGCCCCTGCTACACACCACCACTAACATGGCTACATTCCCAGCATCGACAACCGACATCTGCTCACTCCTATCTAGATCAGCTCATGAGCTATCATCGCGACCGCGGCGAGCGCTCCACGGGCTCGTCCTCCAGTCGATACGGTAGCGACCGAAGCAGAGATCCGTCTCGTGACCAGCCACGGGACCGAGACGCATACCGTCGTGAGGGAGGCCGTGACAGAGACGCGCCACCTCGCTTTGAGTCCGGCAGTAGCAGTCGCGACGGGGGGCGAGACGTGGACGCCGTCGCCCTTTCTGATGAGCACGATGTGGGCCAACCGAAAGCGTCTGGCGCTTGGGATCCCGCCAAAGAGGCGCTGGCGGACCCGACGTGGGCACGTATCTACATCTCGAATCTCCCATCGGACGCAACGAGTGACGAGCTGCAGGAGATGTTTGGAGCCATTGGCATTGTCGCGCGCGAGAAGCAGAAGCGCGGATTCAAAGACCAATGGCCGTTCAAGATCAAGATCTACACGGACGCAGACGGACAGCCGAAAGGAGACGCTGTCCTCACGTATGAAGACGCGAATGCTGCACGCACGGCGCCAGAGTTTTTCAATGGTCTGTCTGTCTGTTGTGCTGCTGGTGCTTTTTTTGTCTATTGTTACCGAGGATAATCGACTGATGACGGATGTTGTACACAGGCTCGGACGTTCGTGGGAACACTATCAAGGTGGAACTAGCGGGCAAGCCGGAACCTCCTGTAGGCGGATGGTATGGAGGCGGTGGTAGTGGCGGCGGCGGTCGCCGTGGTGGAGGTGGACGATCTGGAGGCGGAGATCGGTACGGCGGCGGTGGTGGTCGTGGAGGTGGAGGGGGTGGATACAGTCGATACGGAGGGAATGGAGGGGGAGGTGGTGGCGATCGTGACTTTCGAGACCGCGCGGATCGGCGCTCGCGTCCGTACTGACCTTTGTCGAGAGAGTAGTAGGTGCCTATAGTGTAAGCAAGCAAGCAAGCAGTCAGTCGTTAAACAGTCAGTTAATCAGCCGTTTAACAAACACGATGATGGACCGAGAGAGACCGATATGTCAGCGTTTATAGAGCCCCTACGATTGGTGCAAACGGATCGCTCGCCACCCAATCACCGTCCAGGAGGTCCACCCGAACACAGTCCTCGGTCGGCCTGCCATGGGCCTGTTTAACTTGCTCGCGCTCACCGTCGAGACGTCCGTGCTGGGCGTGTACGTCGTGGTCCCGCTCGCGTCTTCAGATGGCTACACTCTTCTTGCCTCTGACGTGCGATCTGTGCTGCAGTTTCATCAGTCGTTGGCGCTCCAGGCGCTGCTGTCGGTGCTCCGTCTGCTCCTGTTTGTATACATCAGACGTCGCAATAAGCGCGTGCCGTCGACGCGGTGCTTTGTGTTCGTCGTGTCTCTTGTCGAAGTTGTGGTCTGTGCTCTGGGCTCACTGCAGCTGCTGCTGTATCTGGATGGCAAGCACGTTGATACGTTCTCCAAGTACCGTCGGGTCTCTTGGGGCGGTCTCTACATTATTGCGCTTGGCTTGATGGCGGTTCTCAGCACAATGCTGCAGCTGGGGTACATTCTACAGCTTAACAAGAGTCGAGGAAGGTTGTCCGATGACAAGCTGCTGAGGGATGTGTTGGGGGAGACGCCGCGGGCCAAGTGGAGGTCCAAGTGGGCCACGCTCGGCAAACAATTGGCTGGACGGCAAAAGCACAAGGACACGACATTTGAAGCAATGGTGAGACTTTACGCTCATCAAGATGGTGCTGTGGATCAATTGGCGGCGTCTTCGGATCAAGATGAAGGCGAGTTTGAGTTTTATCTACCGCAATTGTGCGGCTTTCTACTCCTAGGAGCGTTTGCACGATCGCCACAGTTGTATGCAGTGTTACTGCGGAAATGTAGTGTGTAAGTAGCGGTGAATGGTGCTAGGAGGTTTAGCTAGAACGTGCTAACGAATGCTACTGCTGACAGGTCGTACGTGTTTGCACACAAGATGCTGTGGTACTTGCAGTCATGCTGCCTGAAAAACCCAACTTTTGTCTCGGAAATTGATGTGCAGCGTGTACAGAGGTTAATCAAAGATGTAGCGGAGTATGGTGCCGTGCCAGCTGTGGCATCTGCTGGTCCGCCAAGTCCGACTAAGTCGGAGCTCTATCAGTTGGGCGCAGGCCGCGAGTCAGACGGGGGCGAAAATTCGCGAGAAGATGAAGCGCTGTTGCCTAGATTGCGAGATGACCATTACGCTACTTTTGAGGAGACGCATGATATCGAGAGAGGACTAGCGAGCTCTGCAGTACCCAGTATGCCTCGCATCCCTGGTACTGAGCCTTTCGAGCTCGAGACCGCATTTTTGCGCTCTTTGGCAAATGTGTCGTCAAATTTGCGTGCTGCAGCGTACAACAGTCGCAACGACATGGTAAGTCGTGGCTTGACTTGACAATGCTTGGGCAAGCGCGTGTGAAACTAACGGGTCAAGTATGCGTCGTGTGTGTTATGTCTGTAACAGCTTCGTGTTTGGCTGCAAGACCTGGAAGCTCAGTACTTGCCAAGCAATTCGCTTTATCTTCCGGTTGGAAACTCCTATCATCGATTGAAGCACATCCATGTCGACGAAAGTTTTACTTTTTCGACGCGGGAACGTGTACCTTTTTTATTGTGCGCTGAGGTTGTGGACTACCCGTCTCCTCAACAAGAGCACGCCGCTCGGAACAAAGGCCACCGTAGTATGTTTAATGGCCGTCGCTTCACGCTGGGTTTGTGGGATGCTGGTACTAATCCAGATGTGAATTCGAATTGCGCGTCTGCGGAGCGCACGCCGTTGATGTCACCCGACGCTTCTAAGCTTGGATTTTGGAGTGAGTCGCGCATACTCAATAGCCCAACCAGACTTCGATCGTTTTCACACCACATTTCCAACAAGATGGCACAACCAACAGAGCTGCTGCATGGTCTACTTGACTCGCTTGCCGGTAAGAACTCTGGGAGTAAGACTTACGATTCAAAGGACGAGGCTTTGTTGAGTAAGGTGGAAAGTCACGAGTATGACGAGGACACGACCTCTTCTTTTCGCAACTTGCCTGAAAGATGTCAGAGTCAGCCATTTTTTGAGAGCTTAGGTGCGTTCTCGAAGCAAACAGAACGCGTTCATACGAGTTCACCGGGGCTTCAAGTCGCGGCTCCTACATCTGTCGTGCCCATTTCCACAGACGTTGGTGTGAGTGATTTGGAGAGCAATGGTAGCGGGCCGTGGTCACCACATTCAGACACGTCGCAATCGCCTCAGTCGGAAAGCTCGGCGTGCTCAGCTCATAATCTCGTACGCCTTGACAGTACTGATCAATTTTTGCAAGATTTGACCGAGCGTGACTCGAAGCTTGAGGAAGCTGAGAGAGCTGAGGATACTGGTCTGCCTTCTGAGAAGTGTCATCCGACTATGGGAGGCGAGCCACCTTGCGTGATATTTAAGGAGCGATGGGCGGACAAGGAACGCCGTATTCAAGCCACATCGCCCTATGGACAGCTTCCAGGCTGGCGATTGTTGCCTGTGATTGTTAAAAGCGATGACGATCTCCGTCAGGAGCAGTTGGCCTTGCAACTGATCCGCCAGTTTGCGAAGGTATTTGAAGAGTTCAAGGTACCTGTGTTCATCCGACCGTACGATGTGATTGCCATATCCGCTACTTCGGGACTCGTGGAGGCAATTTCGGACACTATATCAATTGACTCGCTGAAACGTAACGATCGCGAATTCACGACGCTGTTGAACTTTTTTACCAGGCATTTTGGTGATCCTGGGACGCCTGGGTTTCATCGGGCTCGGTCTAACTTTGTGAGCAGCATGGCTGGCTATGCGATCGTGTGCTATCTTCTTCAGATTAAAGACCGCCACAACGGCAACATTTTGCTGGATGCTGAGGGCCACATTATCCATATCGATTTCGGCTTCATTCTGGCCAACAACCCGGGCAACATGGCCTTCGAGCAGGCTCCTTTCAAGCTGACGGCCGACTTTGTCGAGCTTATGGGTGGTCCACGTTCCGCACATTTTCGTCGGTTTCGGTCGCTTTGCGTGCGGTCATTCCTTGTTGCACGGAAGTATCGTCACCGATTCGTTTTGCTTGTGGAGATGATGCTGCATGGCAATGAACATCTCCCTTGTTTCGGCGGGGATCCCAAGTACACTGTCGAGCGCCTCGCCGCACGCTTTCAGCCAGATTTGGATATCAACTCTTGCGAGGACTTTGTGCATGAACTCATCGATGCATCACTCGACAACTGGCGCACACGCTGGTATGACAAGTACCAGCGCTGGATTGTCGGTGTCTTTTGATCGAGTTGGCGTGACGTTAAGGGATGATGAAGCAGATGTCGGTTTTGTTTCCTGGTCAGCTCAAGAATGGACTAGCAAGAAGACTGGGATTCTTATAGGAGCTAGCAATAAGGCGCGCAATTATAAGCCAGGCAGCGAGCACCTTCGAATTGAACCAATTTGTACTGCAAAGGACACTTTTCAGTTTGGACCGCTGCACATCGACACGTTTGTTACTGTCGAACAGCATCAGATTTTTGCAACGTACCACCCATCACCCGGTGCAACGGGCTTAAGGCGCTTGGCCTGGGAAATTAAGCATTGAGGCGTGTATTGTATCCAGAACGGGGCCAAATTTCAAGAAGTGTATGTAGACCTCTAGAATATCGACCGTCTGTCCATCCGTTCTGCACGTGACCTGTTGGCCTCAGTGAATGGGCGGTAACTGACTCTGTGAATCGTATGTCTCACCCCAAAAACTCAAGGGTAACCAGTTGATGGTATTCGTTCCTGAAGATAAACACGCACACATCGACTTTATCCAAGGTGCATCGTAAAACCGCTGGTCATATTTGGGAGTTATTTCGCCCCAAGTGCCCCCGATGTCAAAATAGCCTCGACCCTCCTGCCCGAAAATAACGGACTGGTCAGCGAGCCAAATATTACTCGATAGTTCGCCTTCAGAATCGACATACTAAATCAAGGCGATTCTCTTTTGTAGATCTTATAACTCAGCCTATATGCCCCATCGCCGAATGAATGTAAACATACGTACACGATAATTATTCACTCTTAGAGCACGCCCGTTGATTTGTTTCTGATTGCGATAACTCGGCGCAGTACTGGCGTCAAGTCAATTCATGGCCGAGCACGTGGACAATTTGTACGCACTTGTTAACAGCAGTCACACTAAGGGTAACCTTTATCCAAACTCCACGTTGGGCGTGTGGCTTAACGCAGCACATTCACGTGCTTGAGTTCTTTTCGACACTTGCTTTTCCTAAGTCACTGCTATGCTATTCAGGCCAACCGAGTAATATCGGCAAGGAATACAATGCAGTGGAAGCTGTAGTCTACGATATTGTGCTTGAATAAAAAACGAAAAGAACACGTCACGCCGCTGTAGATGACACATCCTGGTTAGACAATAAGGGTATCATGATGAATCCATGTTCGGCATTTCGCTTTTAAAAAGACAAATTCTAAACGGTTCATTTTTATTCGGCTGGGTCACTTTTAGGTATAGAGGGTAACAAGAAACCGTCGTTCAAGACTTATGTTGTTGTATTGTCAAATGATCAGATTTCCCCCAAAAAGTGACCTTTGGTGACCCACTAGCCAAAAGGATCTTCTCGATATAGCTCCGCGTTCCATCTATAATGAACGGCTACCTCCTTTTAAGTCAGTTTTGGTGTTCTGGTCCGTGCACCAACTCATGGCGCTATCTTCGCGAATTAACTGCGATCACTAACCTCCACGTATAATTTTACATCGCGAGTAATCGACTTGAAGCCGACTGCGGCAATTCCGACGTTGTGAAATCTCGGTTATCGCTTTTATTAAAAAAAAGAGCTCGCAGTCTTGACGAATCCATTCTGCACTGAAATGCTATTAATGTGGTTGATAACAATCGTATCATCGTACGTTTGCAGCTGCGAACGACCCATGCTATCAACCGGAGTGGCCAAGACGGGCAGCATACAATTCTGCAAACTTTGTGGAGCATACCATGTCGTCCGTCGTCCTTTCGTGCCAACGTCCATTGATGTACTTCGACAAGACGTCTGAATAAGTTTGTTGTAGTGTTGTAATAGAGATGTTATGGTAGGCATATGAAGACGTACATTGACTGCTGTCGGATGCACAAACGATACAGCATTCATAAAACCTACCGCAGCTACTATACGTGGCAACCGGCTGCCTGGTGGTAGCCGCTTGCGACAACGGTACAAAAGGAACATGACTTGATATTATGAAGCGATACTGCAGCTACCGCCATCCTTTCACACTCGCTGCAATAGACAGGAAAGTAATTGGCGTCAACGACAACTCTGTCAAAACACGCTGAAACGGTGTCGTAAAACCCTGTCTCTGCCCCCGTCGAAGCCTAAGGTGCGTGGACTTGCTGACAAATATTCTTATACATACGGAATTCCACATGCTATAAACATACGAGCAAATATGGTAATCATTGTGACACCCTGTGCAGCGACCATATGTTGAGATGGCTACCACATGCTTCTTGTCAGCTGTTATTGCCAACTGATCTGTACTTGTATCTTGTTTGTTTACCAGACGCCTCAGATCGTAAGACAGCTGACAACGCTTAAAGGTGGTGTTCAAGAGAGACTGTGGGGACTTAGGCACTTACGTGTGTCATTAACACGAGAGAGTGAAAGCAGCATCATACCAAGGTCAAAGGCATCAGGCCTAGTCAATGCGTTGAGTTGCTGGCATCATATCCAGTGGTGAGCCACGTATAATCACCGGATCATTCGACACTGGCATTGGGGACCTGACTCAGGACATTCCAGACGTCTTGTACATGTGAATAACGTTTAGTAGACAGTCTGTTCCCCTCTCTCTCCTCTCGTAAGTCAGCACATCCCAGCGAAACTGCGGTCGCTAGATCGAGACAAGAACCACTCTGAGCTGAAATAGACGCGAAGAGAGCGTCTATTGAAGGGAAAGCAAGCACCAGAGCGATTAAAATTCAAAGCTCGAAGCCGTCCTGACTCTTTCCGCTCAAACCGTCGACCGCTGCTCTGCTCTGCCAGTCATACTTCAGTTATTTCGCAACTCGTCAGCTCTCCTTCAGACTTCACATCATCACCACTCTCTGCTCTATCATACTTCTCGCTTCGACCGCAGTTTCGGTGTACATTACTGGTGCCCCGGGGGTCACCAACTCCTCCACGAAGGAAGCCGACACCTCGTCCAGTGTTCCATTCATTGGCGATGACTCAAACAAAAACGCTCCTGCCAATCGACTGTTGAGAGTGGATGACGCCACAAGCGGTGAAGAAGGGTTCCAGTGCCGTCCTCATTGATCACCGCGAGCTTGATTCCGAGGAAAACCGAGTTAGCCGTGTGTAAGCTCTACGACGGACGGTACTAACAAGTTCAAATTCGGTCTTAGCATGCAGGCTTGGCGTTCAGTGATAAATGCGGATAGTAAACTATTCAAGCACGTGATCGCGGTGGCTGAGGAAAAACAGCGTATCAGAACCTGCGCGTGGTCGCGTCGGCTAAGAAAAAAAAGAACAAACAGCATATCGAGAACGAGCAAGTGCCCAAACCCCGAACGGGGAGATAACCATAGCCGATATGCTCGATTCGGTTCCAACGGCTCAAGCGAAACATCTCCAAGGGGAAATCGACAAACTACCTATCATGAAAGGGGTGACGGGTATACCTGGGCAGCTCGTCAACGTCCTGAAACAACAGAGTTTATAACACGTTCTTCTACACACGGGTGCAAGCGTTGGCAACTGTTCTTGCGAACTTTAACGAGGCGATGAAGAAGGAGATCAAGCTGTTTGATACGCTTGTAGGAGTGTATGGTGGTGTGGCCAAATACGCACGCGTTTTATCGGTCGCGAAGGTAAGTGGTCTTACTGGCGAGATGACAATGCCGCTCCAGATTCAGCTGGTCGAGAGCATCCATTGGGAAGACTTGACGACCTTCTGGTCCTCCTACAGTTGAACCTGAAGCGCGGCTCCTTGACATACGAAGCGCTGGATACGGTAGTCGTATGCGCTGCTTTGCAGTACAACTTGTCACTAGATGATGCCCTTTATGTCACGTTTACGGGTCTACGAGCCAAGTATAATGACCAAATCATTAAAAATGCGATTAAGAAGGGAAGAGGTAGAGTCGAATCTGCCAACCTATATCTGGTAAATAATTATGGAGCTGACCCCACGCCATTGAAGGAGGAGGCCAACAGATACGCTGATCTGCTCGAATCTTGGTTCGATCCGAAGACTGGTGTTCCAATGAACAATGAACAACCGAATTCGAGCAGCTGGTACATCATTGGACGAGAAGAGCCTGGAACTTTCACTGAAGCCCCCAGGAACTTAGCTTTTGGTAGCCTACGAGAAGCTCGTGCTCGTTTTAAAATAGCATTCATTGTATCTTGCATATGTTAGTTGCGGTACTTCGTCAATACGGCTTTGAAGCCTGAATTGTAAGTACTACGAACAGAGAGGTTAGCCAAATCTTGTGACGAGTTTCAATCTCCATAATAATAATAGGATGACTTGATATCGATCTTCCACGGTGAAATGACTTAGCAGTGTCTCGTCCAGTCGTCGGAATCGCATTGAGGATCGTAACGAGTGGCAACGACTATGCTGCTTGACGAAACCTCACTTCCAATGGTATCTCGATGTCGCACATGTTGTCTGCTCCAGCACGGGCAAGCGCTTTTACGAGATCAAAACGGTAATTCACCTCTTCTGCCTCGTGCGGAGCAGTTATCGCTGCGAGGACACACTGCATTGACCTGCTGCGCATTTCGCACATTCCAGTGCCTTTGCCAAGCATTGCACACAATTTTCTTTCGCCATGCCGTCCCTGTCTCCAATGAGTTAATAAGTTCGTGTCCATTTACCTCGTCCGTTCTGCCATTGGCTCTGCTCTTTGTCAACTTCCACAAGTGCCAACCCACGCGCACGGAAGCTCCAATATCGCTCCAACGTCAGCTGTTTCTCAAAACGCGTACGTTCGTTCTCGTACAACATCCAACCCAAGTCTGTTACTCGCGCGGATTGGTCGCTAGACCATTGACGACATCGCGGGCGACGACATGAGCAAAAACCAGCAGGCTGCTAGGAGGATGAACGAGCGCGTCACCGACACATCATAGCATCGTCTTTCAAACGTGATTGTTTCTTCTCGGTCACCTTGTCCGTTCTGCAGGACGTACTATGACCTTGTTCCTCGTTTTTGATCCCAATCCTAACGGGCACTTGCCGTGAACTGAACTCGAGTCAGAATCCAAGACATCAACTCTGCTCTCAGCGCGTCTCAGTGGAAATCTACACAACAGTCACCGAGCTGTGCGACGTTCGACAGCGTGAGTAAAGCACGCCAACCACTCGTGCAGCACCTCACGACTGCGTCCGTCATCCCTTGTTGCCTTGGTCGGCATGAGTGCCAATTGCAGCAGCAAGTACTTGGTATCATAAACTTTACAGAAACAGCACGTCACCGCATGAAGCATCGGCTACCTCGCATCGAACGCTGCGCCATATCGTCTCGTGGATGCTGATGCGGTGCAGCAGCCAGAAAACTCGCGTCCATACTCAATAGTCGACTACCTCGGCGACGAGTCACTACTTTGCCACCGTACGAATTGCCAAGCGCGACGGTGGCACCCAGCGAAACCATTCGCGCGAACCACTTCGTCAGGTGAGGTTGACAAACTACGTGCCTTATGACTACAACTGGATGAACACCAAGTGCGCTTTCGGCACCACAAATGGGGGCAGTTTGATGCAACCTTTACTTCGACAACAAGCGTATCATCATCATCACATTCCAGGCTCTCATCCCCCAAAAATCAGGACGACCTCCCCATGTACGGACCAAAGCAGGGCCTTAGACTCAATGGATCATACAACACCGTCGAATGGCACGTGTATCCGGATTATGTTACGGGTAGCAAAAACACAGAGCCAGGGGCTACTAAGCTTCTGCTCATGTTCATAGCTCGTCTTAGCTCGTCTTAAACTCGATAATCTCGGACGAGAGCGTTTCCAGATACTTCGATTCCAACTCATGACAAACTTGTCTGTGTTACGAAAAGCTGGCCAGTATCGTGAACAAAGCCTGAGACGCTCAGAATCAGATTGTCTCAACATAGGCACATCGACCTACTGGATGGGTTGGCAAGAATAGTGCAGCAGGTCTCCATTGGGTAAACGCACGAAAGTTCCAACACCAAGCTGTTTACCGCAAGATCCGCAGCACTGCGAGGACCACACTGTAACGGACCCTTTTCTTTTTGCAGAAAGCTGCTCTCGAACCTTAAAGTTCTCCATTTTTGACAGTTGTTTCTTCACTTGTCCGTTACGATAACGCTCGACCTGGCGCTCAAGAACATGACGGAAGAATGACGCCAAAGGCGACACGGCGATGTCGATTGGCAACAGTTCGAGAGCCGTTGGCACATCAATCCGTTCAGCGTATTTGTTCAGCAAGTTGATGACAGCGTTCACAGCCTCAATCTGCAAGCCAGAGCTGGAAGATCTCGACAAAGGTGGGTGTTGGGAACTGATGAAGGGTGACGCAGTATCGGATGCTAGACTATCCATGTGGCATCGTGGCCGCAAGTAGATTTGTAGCAGAGTCGAGTAGATAGAAGAATCAGCCGCCTTCGATTCGTAGCATCGATCGCAATACGCCTCGGCCAAAGCTGCATCTCTCAACTTGATAACATAGAACTGCAACACTTCGCGATGACGCCCAAGTTTCGAAAGAAGCGCTGCGTGTTCACTCACCATCTCGATAGGTGTGCGGCTTAACATACGTTCTGGATGATAGGTAGCTCCAGGAAACTCGAGAAATTGTAGCAACTTGCAGCGTAACAGTCCTGTCACACCACCTTGTGCCTCGACACGACTGGTGAGACGTTGCCGTTGCGGCGTCTCGGCCTGAATCGAATCCAGCAGAAGATACACCACTTCATCATGCAACCGCGGTGTCAGCTGACGCGCTTTCGCATAAATAAGTTGTGTGAGATACTCGATCGCCAGCAGTCGGCTGCTAGTTAACGGAAGAACTGGTTTTGCCACATCGTCGACAATTTGCTCCGGTGAGGTCAAGTCAGAGCTTGGAGAAGCGATGGGAGAACTCTTGAGGTGCTGAAGTACCATAGCTGGATCGATGTCTGTCGTTACGTCGGGTACTTCGCGCTGTGTAAAGATCGATAGCCCAAGCGCGGGATTTTCCGACAAGATACGTCGTGAGAACTCGAAAACTAGTTCAGCATGCTTTTTGCCCAGTGTTCGAAGGTACTGTGCGATAAGTACCATATAGTCATGTGATGATTGCGAATCTCCTGAGCTTTGCAGTTGTTCCTCGTCCCGGTCTGTTTCGCTCTGTTCAACCAAGACAGCCTCTGACGCCGCACTGCGCTCAAGGCCTTCCAACAGCTCAAGCACCTTACGATGCAATCTCCGAGCAGAGTAAAACGCGAGCAGTGCCTTGAACTGTTGATGTGCTCGAAGAAAAACCTCAGCCTCACCAATGTCACACCAATTCTGGTATTTTACCTGCTCGAGCAGTGCATGCTTTGCTCGTTTTGCATACTCTGCCTGCTCAGACACCACTGTAAGACACTTGACTAACATGGTGTCGATGAGTTCGAGTGTACTCTCTTCAGCAGCACTAAGGCTGCGACGTGAGTGTGTTCCCGACGTTGAAATGTCCTCTTCCAAATGAAGACAAGCCTTCCGTTTACGGCGCAGAAACCAAATGAGCGCTAACAGACTGTCCACTAGATCTTCACCGTCGATGACGTGTTCTTTGTTGGTAATACTGTTGGCTTTACGTAGGGCGCTGGCCTTGCGAGGAAGCAGATTTCGCGGAAAAAGCAGCAGTACTTCCATAATGTCGACGTCGATTTCAATGAATAAATCGACCGCTTCCCTTCGACGAGCCGACCAAAACAGTTCGAAACTGTACTCTGCATACAGCTTTCGTTGCTCAGTGTCACTCAGAGGGCTCTCGTCTGGACAAAGCTTGCAGAGCGCGACAGCATTTTCAAGATGGAGGTTTCCCATCGACGAAGCAATTTGCTGCGCAACCGGTACCATTTGGTGTGTTCGGATATCAAAAGGTGGTGACACGGTGATCAAAGTCGCCGAACGATCATCTTTGAATTCCGCACTCGATTTCATCGTCGCAGACGTAACATTTCTTGCAGCACAAAGTCCGTAAAGCGCCTTCACTGGAATGGTCTGAACGATTTGCAAAGTGCGAAAGTTGTACACCGCAACATGCTCCATCTGATCAAACAGCAAGAATGGATGATGATAAAAAACACGACGCGGTGCCATGTCGTACTCGAGGACTCTCTCCACCTTCAGACACAATCGGCTACTCGACACATCCAGCGTTTTGCCGTGACTTGCGTCATCTGACGCGAGCACCTTGTCGCGAAAAGCTCCGTACTCATCCTTCTCTTCACTTGCTCTATTTGTCGTCTTGATACACTCGCTAATCCATACAATCATCGCCTGACGTTTGCCACACAGCAATAAATCCATCACATGCTGCCGTCGTCGAGACAAGTGCCGACTAGGTAGCGGCACTGCATCACATATCCTTTTCCCTCCCTCGAATACAGCATCCACCTGCTGTTTCACGTCTTTTACATCCAGCATTCTGCCACTGTTTATATCCAGCACTCCCCAGTCCTTCTTCCCCTGGACAAACACGTGCCTCTCACTCAGCATCACCAGCTGCCGCACAGGCCGTAGCCCATCCATGAGCTCATGCTGTACTCGGACCTGCAGCACCTTGTTCTCTGTCCAGTCAAAGACCTTGAGCATACTAGATTGAAGTAACAGACAGAGCGTCTTGACCTCTTCGTGGACCGCAAAGAGCGCAGCGCCCTTCGTGTCGTCCCTCGCCACGCCGCTGTCCCCCATCTGCAACGGCAAGTCAAAGACCTTCAGACGACTGTCCAAAATCGTAATAAACACGCCCCAATGGTCCAGGAAGGCGCAAGATGAGTGGAAAAGCCGCTTGTGAGTTGCTTGCCAGCGCGCGATACTTGCGCGCTCGTCCATTTCGTAACTGCGTAAAGTGCCATCCGAAGATCCAATAGATAGCAGAGAAGAAGAGGCGTAGGAGCTGTGGAGGACACGCTCGATCAAGTGCGGATGCTTGAGGGCGCGGTCTACTGCCGCTGGAGCGCTGGCGGCGTACGGCTTGAAGCTCATTGTGTTTTTGCGGCTTTTTCTTTGGGATGTTACAAAAATATACCGAAAAAAAGGAGATACTAAGAGCAACTCCACCGGTACGGATGTTAGGTGAAAATTTGTGATTTTTAACAGTTATTAACACTTTTACCAAGCTTTTAGACGTGTCTACCACTTTTTACCAGCTTTTAACGTTTTACTAGATATTCTCGTTTCATTCAGCTTTTAACAGTTTTACAGATATTATAGCTCCACAAAGCAGGTTCTCTCTGTAGAGTGGCCGGGTCGGGTGGAAATCATCAAAATGCGATGGAAAAATCGTGTCGGAGGGAATTCATTAGTCACTATGTAAAATAAAAGAGATCTGCATACACAATGCACGCACCGAAACTTTTCTTCGACTGGTTGTAGACGAGGTCTCCAGCCTTAAGGTTCGCCTCAATAGGAGCATCTGTGCACGACTTTGTCATGCTGCTAGCAGAGAGATCGCAAAAAACCATCAGTGTAACGCGGAATACCCGTGCAACGAAGACATCCATGCAAACTGTCTCTGGTTGCAATGTAAGTGAACAGTAGTTGCAACTCTCCCCCAGCCATTTTCACCTTTTCAAAAAGAACGCCCACACCAGAAATGAAGGCGTCCGATGGGGCCTTTCAATCCTGCAAATTGCGAAGAACGTGTTAGAAATTAATAGCATTGCAAAGAAGGCATGTGTAAAGCCTTTCGCGGTAACAATGAGCCTTTAGGTAATGATTGCGTAGATGGCAGTCCATCGTTCCTTCCGTGCCAAGTCTCCTCCTTTTTTGTGCTAGGTGGTAAAGGGTGGGCGACAAACAGTGGGGTGGTTGCAGCGCAACCTCAAATGTTAAATTCTCTGACAAATTAATTGAATGTGGATAGATAATGGTTGGTAAAAAGTCTGTCTAACAACAAGGCCTTGTTTCAACATTTTTACACTGGTAAAAAGTAAATGTTATTTACAGGGACTTTTTACCTAACCTCCCTACAACCGGGGGTCCTTTTTCCATGATAATTCCACAAAAGTCACGTTAACAAGGCACCAATCCACCATTTGCTCTAATACTGTTATAAATTGCCATCAGCTTTTCCAATGCAGAACTTGACACAGATTTGTTACAAAATCTGTCAGGAGCAATTGGCCGACGCAATTGTGCGATTAAAGTTTTGTCGTCCAACTATTCAGGAAACATAGAAGTTTTTTAGCAGCAAGCGCGGGCGAGGATGGACTGGATTAGGGGTGGGACACTCGTACTCGGCATAATTCCAGGTCAGTCAGGACGCCTATGTCGGGACTGGCTAGAAAGCGGATGTTTTCTGGCGCCGGGTTTGTGATACATTGTGTAACGGGGCACACCTTATTCAACTAAATGAATAAACCTTGCACTGCTGATAGTGCAAGGGTGTGTGCTTCCGACTACCTCACGTACACGTACGTGCAGAGGAAGATTGCGATACGGAGTAAAAGTACTCAGTAAAGGTAAAAAGTAGAACTGTATTTAGTATAGTTAATCCTTTTAATAAATCCCTATTTGACTTCATTTAACAATGTCTAAATACAAACATGTATTATAACTATCTGCGCGCCACTCATTGCGTGCTTCTGTCGTGGCTAGACTTTATTGGTTGATATCTCGATCCTATATCAACCAATGAGCAGTGTGTTACATCTACGAGGCAATGTTATCTATTAGGATAATATTGTGAGATATTGTCTTTGTCCTAACGCAATATTCATACTTGATATTTACCTTATGTAAATTATCATGTAACGGAAGCACCCCGTTACATCACCCCACCCTTAACCATCAGTCACATTAGTGACTGATTGATTATTGAATGACTCTTTTGAGTGGCTCTGGGACAGGGAAGCACTTTTTGGCCAATCCATCCGTTCTTCATTCTCATCGCATGGTTAACAAGTCCATGCGGTGTGCAGCCAAAGCTGCCGAGAACGCAGCTATTAGAATCCGCTCTGCTGCCGCAGGAAAGACAGGATCACCCGAAGCAGCTGACGTAAGTTCGTCTGCTGCAGGCGCGCGCGGTGATGCACCGCGTGACATCGGAGATTATGAGCTTGAGCTCATATACTCTGGCGAGTCTGACGGTGAGACCGACTCGAAGGAGGCGAAAGCCAAGGAAGAGCCAGAGTTGGCTAAACCGGAGCCGACCAAGTCGGCTTCTCGAAGCGCTTTAAGCCTTGCAGATTGTCGTGACATCTCTGGATCATCCGACGAGTCCGATCCTCCGTCTTCGAGACGGAGTCGTTCTATCGAAAGCGAGATAAGCCATCGGAACGACCTTGACGGTGATGCAATCATGCATCATAGTCCGAGCACCAGGATGATCCTGGTGTCGGTACTTCTATTGACACCAGACAAGAGACTGTGGATCGCAACATCTTGCTTGTTGCTCCTGAGAAGAAACCGTGGCTACCTCCTCAGAGAGTGTTGGCTATTCTGTCCGACACGACGAGTGATCGTTATCGAATAAGATTATTCGATTCATCAAAGCTTTATAAGCTTGATCCTAGTGCGAGTAACTTTCGCACTGAACATGATTTCTCCATCGATGCGTTCTTCAAGCATCGATGGTACAGGGTGGGAATCATAAACGTGATGGTCCCTCTTTGATTCAGGCATGGAACGCTTTCATCCACAACGTTGGTGAGATTGGGCGTGATGCCTGGTTAGACAAGCTATTGGTAGCTCGAAATCGTTTTGAGAAACGGACCTCTACCGGTGCACGTTTCAAACTGCATCGGTTGTCAAGAGATGCCGGGCTACCATGCCTCTCTTGGGGTGATGCGTGCCAAAGTTGTGTGAATAAAAATTTGGCACGAGCTCCAAATGAAGCTTACTCGATGAATGACCCCTGGTGAATGGTACGTGTCACTCAAGAGATGTACGAGGCAATAGCTAATTTGAAGTCCCTCTACAAGCGCGCTGGGCGTTCGTTTCCCGATGGGCCTTCTTCGGCATCGGATGCGCCTTGTCGTACTGCTCGACAAGGCCCAAAACATCAACCAGCAGTTGAGATCGAGGCTCCCAACTATCTGCCGAGGGTGGATACCCGCGCCACTGGACGAGGTAACTCGTCCGACGTCCCTTCACATCGCGGTGGTTCAACAAGCGTTCCACGAGGAAGCGTTGGCCACCGCGCGCATAGACCAATGGATGAGGCAGAGGAGGAAACACGTTCTCAGAAGGGTTTGCAGGTTCAATCTGATACTGTGAGCCAGCTCGAGCGCGTAACGTGTGCGTTGCACGAGGATCTTGAGCACGAGAGGAGCAAACGTTTGGGTCTGGTCGATAATGTGACCCGTCTCTCCTCGGAACGGGAGAGAGATCGATCAGATTTTGCTTTTGCTCAGCTTGAGAACGAGCGGACTCAGCGTTCTCTTCGCGACGATATAGTGGAAGCTCGTCAGGATATCTTTCGGTTTTGCGGGGAGATATCCGAGCTTCAGACTCGGGCTGATAGTCAGCACCGCGAGCACAAGTATCTCTTGTAGATGCTTGAGCGCAAGTGATTTCTTCATCGGAAGAAGTCTCGTACTGGTAATACGGCCTAAGGCAACCGACGTATAACGTAGGATGCGTGCGCATCTTAAGTGGCAGTTCAATCGTGTATGCGTTGCCTAAGCGGCGCAGCACACGAAATGGACCGATGAACTTGGGTAGTAACTTGTTACTACACACGTTAGTCACTATGTGTCGAGGTAAGTTTACCGTAGATAGTAGGACTAGGTCACCTTCATTGAATGAAAGAACATTTGCCCTTCCATTCTTGTCTGCGTTTTTCTTTTGTCGGCCCACTGCTTCCGCAATGGAGTATTGCACGAAACGGACAACCATTTCGCGAGCCAGTATGAATTCATCTGCTGACTCGCTGTCTTTGGCTATAGTGCGCTTGGAGCGCTCTGCGGCAAGATCATTGACCTGGGTAGTAAGAGCATACTCGATCTCACTTCCTCTTCTTCACTGAAGTCGATGTGATCAACATCGGCGTCATACGTAGTGACCTCGTGGTCAGTACGTGATGAGCGAGAGCCGAGTTGGCGTTTGCTCGAATGATTCCCTCCCCCCCTCAAACTAGAGTTACACTCTAAGAAGGTGAGTAGGCGTGGGTGGCGCAAGCCATTCACGAAGAACGGTGTATGCGTCGTCGATGCATGCACCGAGTTGTTGATGGCGAATTCTACTATTGGCAAGAATTCGCTCCGACTTGTAAAAGAATGGACATAGCCCCGAAGGATTTCCTCAAGAACGCGGTTTGCACGTTCTGTCTAACCATCTGTTTCAGGGTGGTCAGAGGTCGACATCTGAAGGCGCGTTCCGAGTGTTTTGAACACGGATCGCCAGAATTCAGCAGTGAACTGTGGATCGCGGTCGGAGACGAGTTCACGAGATAACCCATGAAGACAAAAGATCGTGTCAATAAAAACACGAGCACTTGCCGATGCATTGATAGATTCAGGTAAAGCGACCAGGTGTACCATTTTACTGAATCTATTAACGAACACAATAATACCTGTATTCTTGTGTGGGTCTGCGGGGAATCCAAAGACAAAGTACATTGAGACTGATTCCCAGCATTCTGCCAGAATGGGCAGGGGTTGCAACGGCACACGAAGTGAAGGACCTGACTTCACTCGTTGACATACTTTTCATGCGCGGACGTACGTTCAAACGAACTGATACTGGCGGGGCCAGTAAAAGTCGCGACTAACTGTAAGATATGTCTTCTCTCGACCACGATGCCCCCAGTAGGTGCATCGTGGCACTCATACATGATGCGCAGTCGCAGGTCACCATGGTCCGGTACGACGACACGAGGCGTATCGCCGGCAACGGCTGTATACTTCAGTAAGCCATTGTGGACTGTACATATATCCGTGGAGGATCGATATACTGGGGGCAACCTTTTAAGGGATTGACAGGATGTTGCAAGAGATGTTACATCAAACGCACTATCGCCGGATTGTACGCCTTGCGTATGTCTTCTAGTAAGGTTGACGACGGGACACTCGACGTCAACACCGCGACAGTGGTCGGACCAGTGTCGGGTTGTGCAGCCGGTTCCAAATCGGGCTGGCGCGACAGAGCATCAGCGACGACATTCAGTCGTCCTGGTTTATATTCCACGGAGAAGTTATACTCCGCGAAGAACGACAGCCACCTCGCCATTCGTTGTGAGAGGTGTGGACTGTTAACGGCCGTGTGTAAGGAAGCATGGTCCGTGTAAACGATGAAGGGTCTATCACCTAGCAGGTAGACCCTGAATCTCGCCAAAGCATACTTCATGGCAAGGATTTACTTGTCATGGACTGGGTAGTTACGTTCGGCTGGTTGCAGCTGACGTGACTCATAGCAGACGACATGTTCAGCACCGTCTGTGTCATACTGCATTAGTGCACATCCGATGGCAAAATCACTTGCATCGCAGACCACATGAAATAGTCTGTCTTGGTCTGCAATTGCCAAAACTGGCGAGCGTATAAAGCTTTGCTTGATACCTTCGAAGGCGCTCTGGCAATCAGCACTCCATGCCCACTTCTCGTTCTTTTTCAATAAATGAGAAAGATGAACAGTCATATCGGCGTAATTGTGCGAGTATTTGTGCAATTACGCCGCTAGGCCAAGGAACTTTCGAAGTCCTTTTATGTCGGTAGGCACCAGCCAGTCAGTGATCGCCTTGATCTTTTCCAGATCGGGCCGGACGCCACGCCGTGCTTACCCACGATGCATCCAAGAAGTGGTAATTCGCTTGCAGCAAATATACACTTCTTGAGATTGGCATAAAACTTATGCTCACGCATCAGTGTAAGAACTTTCCAGACGTGGAGTCGGTGGACTTCCAAATCCGTCTGTTCATCCATAGCCCGGCTATGGACAAACACGTCATCGAAGTAGCTAGGCGCGAATTCTCGCACAGATCTCAACAGATTCGTAACACATCTGTTGAACGTAGCAGGGGCATTACTCAGCCCTTGTGGCATTACTAAACACTCCCAAAGCATACCGCCTGGGGTGCTCACTGCTGTGTACGGAATGTCCTTTTCACGCATAAGGATCTGATAGAACCCGTACATACTCCTTGTCATACCATCTATAATGACATCCTTTCTTGGTATCGGCGTTTGAGCCGGTACAGTTGCAGCATTCAACTTGTTGAAGGCATGTACTATCCGCCATCCTCCTGTGGCCTTTCGGACACAGAAGGTCGGAGAGCTATGTGGGGAAGTAGATTCCCTCACACGGCCCGATGCCAAGCGATCGGAAAAGAATTTGTCAATCGCTAGTACTTGTTCATAAGGCAATGGCCATTGCTTCATGTACTTTCAACCTGGTTTCAGGTCGATCTCGTGACGATTACCCTTGTCCTTGGGTAGCTCGCACGGCACTGTTTCTGGGAACACATCCCTGAATTCCGTCAAATCATCGTAGAGAGGATTTGTCTTGAGCGATTCCCACGATTGGAATGTATATCGCTCAATCCGAGTCTTCTCATCAAGGACACTCTCGTCTATTGATGAGCTGCTGAGAACCCTTTCTTTCTCAGCGAATACCGTTGCCGACTGAATATCGGTTACGTACTCGTCTTCCGCGACGAGTACGCAAATCTGCTTGACTTTGCCACTACGCAGATCACGCAAGAACCCTTTCTGTTCGAGCGTGGTCAATTGAGTGGTTCCCGAAGTTGTCTTCGGAGGCACGATCAGATCAACTTGGTAAGTGTCCACACTTGCCTTCACACATCTGCCTTAATAACGCATCCCTTAAAACGACCACAATGAGTGACTCTAGTTGGTCTCCCTCTAATCCCCTTTCAGTAGAAACCTATCACAATCTAGAGCTCGCAAAGGAAGCTGCTTGCGCCAACGCATCTTAGAATGGCTTTGCGATTGCTGTACAGAGGTCGGCCGAATGGGTTATACCTCATGTCTAAGGAAGGTGTGGATATGATGTGCACAGGGAGGACGCAATCACATCCGTTCACCTAAAGAATTAGATCTCATACAAAGGTCAACAAAACAAGTAGGCTGTGATTACGTGTTTGTTTACCTTCTTTCAAAGAACGAACAGTGGACTATGACTCCTAAAAAAAGGTGTAGTACCGTGCCATACTCTCACCTGCTTGCTTAGTTCCACTCAGCAGGTGTAGGTGGAACCACGATCGGCAGCAGCCACTCCTTCGGCGACCATGTCTTCCAATCTTTCTGGGGCTCCCACGATTATCATCTACTGTTGCATCGCTGTTCATATTGATCCTACCTTTGTCTTTGTGCAGATGCTAATTACGGCGTGCTTGCTAATATTCTTGTCGCGGGCTGCAATCTTTCACGCCTGTACTACTTCACAGCGCTGGGCTACTGATTCAAATTCTACGATAGACCAGTTTCTATAGCTTTTCTAATCATCCAGTTATTTCTACCTAAGCAGACTACTACGTATTCCCTGTTTTGATTGGCCATTCTCACGATTGTAGGTTATCCACTTGTTTTTAGGCGAGTTGATTGATTTTTTAGGATCCCCCTTTTGGATTACCGACGACGATAAAGTTTTCTAGCACATTGTTTGAGGGTCGTATCAATATTAAACATAATAAGCCCTTCCGATGATGTGAAAGTGGACACCAAAAAATGTGGCCTTGCATATTAAATCTTGACCAATCTGATTTGATCTGAATGTTTACTCGATGGAACAAGTGAGTAAACATAAGCGAAAAGTAGTGGTTTCAACGACTTTCTTTGGCAGATATAAGAACTTCCAAATAAGTGATGAATAACAGATATATCTCATGATGCAAAACATAAAACTATTTCCAAATAATTAACAACATAATAATATACTACAAGAAGAGGGAAATAAAAAATTATATACCAAGGCGCATACTTTACATATGGAATTGTAGAATTAAGTATTAAGGGTGGCTCCGAACCATGACATAGTCATTTTTGTATTGTATAATAATCAACAGACACAATAAAAGACAAGTCTTGTTTCTAATAGTGACAAGGCGGCTCTCAGTGTCTTCCGCCTATATGATCAAAATTTGCGGTGGTTGATGTCGCAATGAAAATTAAATGGGCGTGTTATGTCCTAGTGCAGGTTGCATGCCAATTCGTTAAAACCGCATCTTCTTGGGTGATATCTTTTTAGCTCTAAACCATATGCTAGTACGTAAATTACGACATTTCTACAGTGTTGTATTTTTATTGTTAGGTAAATCACAGTCATTTAGCTATAGTGTGCTTAAGACACTAAAAGTCTGTCCAACGCAGGCCTACACATCCATTACTGCTGTGTGTGATATCAATGATAGATGTCCACAAATACACTCCACAAGAGGGTTTCTGTTAGATTGTGTGTTTTCCAGCTCCGGGAATGAATATTCTCTTGCTTGAGTAGACGACCCAATGCCCTAAGTCTCCCACATGTGTAATATCCATACATCCTGTAGGCGCTGTTGCAAAGATGTTCTCGTTACTTGGTCACTTGCCCTCGCATACATTTCTCGATTCGCGACCGTGTCAGCCACCCTACTAAAAACCCTCAAGTGATGCGCAGTTCGCCACTTGGACGCGAACCGCCAGTGCGAAGCGTTGATGTTAAACTCCGTGAGATGTGGAGCCTTGTGTGATGTCCTGATTCTTTTTCGAAGAATAATAAGGTTACTGTCTCCTCCCACGTTAACGGAGAGGAGCTTGTATTCGTTGGCTTTCCAAGGCCGAAGAGTATCCCCTTTACTCAGCAACGTTGTGTGTTGTATGTGAACTGGTAAGTGATTAACTATCCATCCAGTAAATATATGGCTTAACCACGGCCATCCCATGACAAGTTACTGGACCAGCTCCCCCAGGACCAGAATTACCCTGGGCACCCCCTTCAAAGAAGAGGACACATGAGGGCCGTGATGCTATCCAAGCCACCCAGATAATTGCCCACCAGTCGGCATCGTAAGAGCAACATGAGCTGCGTGTACTGCAACCTGATATTTTGCATTGGTAGATCCATCCCGCATGTGTTTACGTATCGTAAGACCACCCTGGCAGAAGCATTCCTTCAGCAGGACCACCCCGCGTTGGTAGCTATTCGGCAGCGAGACATCATAACAGCGATACCGTCTTGACCAAAACGCTTAAATAATCTGCATCACGCCCAGTTGCCAGTAGCCTGAATCAACTCATGCATCCATACGTATATGCTGGTGAGCCGAGCTTCTGGAATGTGCCGTGTAACTGCAACATCAAGTCCAAACAGACGCCTGGCACTACTGGGAGACGCTGGTTAAATATCGCTGATGAGTTACAATCAATCAAGTCGCATCCCAAGGGCCCGCCATGGCCCGAGGAAAGTGTTCAAGAAAATTCTCTCCACCGTACTCCCCCATCCCATATGCGCGATTACTACGTGTGCCGCCCGGAATTCGTGTAGCGGACACCCATGAAGGTCCCGTCCTGTGTTCCACGTGTCGATGGCCCACACCTTCAGTCGGTAGATGAGTCGTAGGCCAGCACGAAACCTCCAACGATTCTGTGGATGTCTATCCAACTGAGAGAGGAAAGATCGGTTACGATCTTGCAGATATCAGATACCATCGCTGTGCCGCATTTTTATAATATCTTGGAGCACATGAATCCATTGGAGACTCAGACAGAAACACTAGAACATACCCATACTTAATTCTTGTCCGCCGAGAGGCGCGCGAAGGGAGACAATACGATCAAATAGATTATGTGTATCCGATACGTAGCCCCGCATACTGCTGGATAGCCGCTATACCCTCCACACGAAAATGCACAAGAAAAGTTTGGGTCAGGAAGAGGGACCCAGTGTATAGCTTCAATAATATCCTTTCCTGTTCATCATCTTCTGTGCAAATATCCGTTAGACTAGATCTGCAGCCGAAGGCATTGCATTCCATCCCCAAGAATCCACAAGACGTCAAAGGTATAGAAATCCTGCTATCACACTAGCTCAAAATTCAAATACTGATCGACAATTGGGAATGCTAGTACGATGCCTGCCGTTAAATTGAGTTCAACGTCGATGACTTCATGCGCACCAAGAACTTGCCGACCAGTAGCCCAGGGTTTTATTTCTCCTCAAAGCTTGCGTACAATCGACTGGTAAGACCAACCGTAACCCACGCCGGGTCCGATGCGCCATATGCATTCCCAGTAAGGAGATAATCACCTAAAATATCAGTAAAAATGGTTTTTCCTGCGCCTCACTTGTGTATTGCCGCCGCCAGAACCAGCAATTCTGAACATAAGTCCGGACTGGCCCTACCGCCCTCTGAACGTGGTAGAAACGTGACCAAATCGGTGACCCACATCTTGCACCTTCTTTCAAGATTCCTTAAGATCCATACCGGATGTATTGCTTGATGTAGCGCTGGAGAAGTACAAATGTTGTAGTCAGGGGCCATGTACGTCGCGCTATACACAGTAGCTTGGATAGGATGACGGCCACTGCTACGCGAGACCGCTTGTCTATAGTCAGAGTTTTTACAAGCCAGACGCAACCGCACGCACAACTTCTCTACTGCGATCCCTTAATTTCTAGAAGAGTCGTCCTCACTCCCAACCCAGATGCCAAGGTATCGGCTTTATACCGCCGAAGGCGGTAATATTACAGGCCACGACCATTCGACCTCTGGTATAAACCCGTCCTGATTCAGCTCCACAGCAGTGATTTAGTGACATTAAGTCGTATTCCTGAGGCTTCTCCCGAAGCCAATATTCTCGTCCAGGAGGTCTAATTAGACCGCGGTATCGTCCGCGTAGCCAGCAATTTGTAGGTCCATATCAAACTCTGATCAGATAAGTCGGATACCGGTGATGTTAGTAGGATCATCCAGCCTCTGGTAGAGAGGTTCACGCGCGAGGATGAACAAAAGTGGAGAGATCGAGCGAGCATGCCTGTCTGTTCCTGTTCGTCATACGAACGAACCTCGACCGTTCGCCGCTGGACAGGAAACAGGCCGTGGTACCTGTGTGTAGCAACGATATCATGTCCATTACGTCCACGGAGTACTCATGCCGACCAAGGAAGGCATACATAATATCTTGATCGAGAGTCGTTTGCCTTCGCGAAGTCAAGCAGTAAAAAAAGTGCGTAACGCTTCTCGACAGACGCATCCTCATCGTGTTTCGACACAGTAAAAAACGAGGGTGTTATGAATATGCCGATAAGGCACAAAAATTGTTGGAGAGGGTGCACCTTACTAACTCGCGTGCTTCGCACAGCCAAAGCCAAGAATCTCGTGGATGGCTTATAATCCGTGTCTAGCAGAGTCAGTGAACGATAAATTAACGGGTTTTCCCTATTTCTTTGCTTTATGAGACAAAATAAACCACTCGCAAAAAACGTCTTAGGAAAGATGTGGTGGAGTGGGTTCTCAAATCTGCGTGTTGAGCCCCCAAAACACTTACTGCTCCGGACTGCCGACTTACAGGGGGAGGTAAGCCGATTCCGCGTATGGACCTTGAGTTACCTTGTGTACCCATCTGCTGGCGGGTTGCACTCTTCGGTCGACTCAGACGGAGAGGACGATGTTTCGGTCTTGAGATAGGTATACCTGGGGCCCTAAGTAGATATGCTTCACTGGGTGGGCCGATAGGTGGCCACTCTATCGACTCAGTTGAGAGTGGGCTTACAACCAAGTTCTTCAGGTAACTTGTCGCTCCTGGCCCTTTCCTTGTTGTCTCAGAGGTGTTGACCTCCTGGCCATTACTTTTTTCCCTAACCGCGTGGTAGGGAGGTCGCCTCCGACAAAGGGTCTTGAGTGGGGTGTTGCCACCCGACGAAGCCACAGGCCAAAAACTTCCTGGGAATCTATCTGCACTTGAGCCTTACCTCGCAACTGTCTTCAACGGGGGGGGGGCAAAGTGTATCCCTATCCCGGAACAGGCAGGTAGACTTAACAAGTTCCTTAACGCACAACGAAGTCGTGCCACGTGGATCGCAAAATAAGCAGTATTTAATATCGTCCTATCCCAGACCTCATAATATTTTTGTAAATTCCTACAAACTATACAAAATAAGCTATTTTGACGACACCGCTATCAGTAATTTATGGATGATATACATATACCCTCTGTCTAAGTCAATCTGTAGTCAAGGATAGGCTCCTTGACTACAGATTGACTTAGACAGAGGGTATATGTATTGGGCAAATTTTCTGGGCCCAGAGATGCTTCAGGATGGCGAGTTGCTTGGTCTGGAAAATACTTTCGAAGGAAAGATACATGAGAACGGTGCGGCGCTCTTCCATCTACCACTTAAAAATCGAGAAGTCGCTCTCGACAGGTCGTGTTGAAGTATACTGTTGTGAGGACGCTACATAGAGCGCGAGGTCACTTAATAGAGGGATCAAAGCCCCATCCGCCATAGAGCAGCGTGTGGGTGTCGTGCTTGTCAATCGCCCTCCGGACGGCGAAATCGCCGCCGTACGTCTTGATGAGGTCCCAAATGGTCTAGGGTTTTAGGGTAAATGGTCTCGAGCTCCTCAACTTGTTCAAGCATACATAACTTATCGAGGCGGGCGTGATACGCGTTCAGCAAGTACTTAATGAATTTGAAAGGACACACATTAAGTTGCTGAGACATGACAGCCAGCACATCTTTATCTAGCAGCAGGATTGTTTCGTCACGCTCAGCCTTGACAATTATGAGGTTTGTTACCAGCGTTCCGGCGTACGTCGCGATCTCCTTGGCGGCCACCTTCTGATCGTCATCTCCAAGACGATCAAAGCAGTCACTGGGAGCATACCCTTTGTCACGAATGTGGTGATCGATGTTGGTGACATCGATACGCATGAATCCAACCGACATAAACACAACCTCGCCCTCCTCGTAGTTATCGTTCGGATTGACAGACTCAAGGCAGAACATGGTAGTGAAAGTGCATATCAATGCATAGAAGAACCCCTTCTGTTGCGCAATCATAAGCGACCGGCTCTGCAGCTTGGTGAAAGTGATGTTTGGCTCATCGACCGCAGGCGTCACTGCGTAGGTCACGAGCCTTCGCTCGGCTGCTTGCAGGTTCTCGGGGTGCTTCTTCTAGATGCGCGGTATGATCGGCCGTCAATGATTCTTGTAGAAATTGAGAACGCGACCGAGCTGCTCCCACTGATTTGTCTTCTTTTGACACTTGAAGCCTATCGTGATGATCAAGTTGTCTTAAGACCGCAAATAGACGGACAGCGAGTTATCTTACACGTTTTATTTGGTACATTACAGTAATTAAGTGGAACTAACGACCCCAAAATACCCCTTCGGTCGGGGCCTTCACATTCTCTCCCAGATGGCCACTATTTAGTGGGCACTATGGGAGCCAGCCAGTCCAGGGCCCCCACTATTCGTTGTCGGGGGTCCACGCTTCTTCAATAGGCTACATCTCAGTGGTTACAGGGTTACCGGGTTTGTACCATTGAGACTTGGGCGGGTGCAGACATTTTAAGGACCTTGGGTTGGTTTGGAAGTCCGTGGAGGGAATTGAACCCTAACCGTATTGCACCGGGCGGGAACCCGAAGTTAGCTTACTTAGCAAAGGCGCCGTCGCTGATGCTTTCAGCCACTGACTTGACATCAATGTCGATCTGATTTCAGATCGCACCACTCACTCAGCACGTTCGATTGAGCGCAACGTGCGATGCGAGTGAAGAGACCAGAGCGTTGCCCAGTCATAATTTTCTTCAGTTTGACAACGCCCTCAGCCGTTTTCTGCGTCAGTCTGGGTAGAGCGCGTCCGACTTGCTGGGCCAGTTGAAGATGATCTCCACCGTGTGGAGATCCAACATCCGGATCCCAATCAAGGGTATGTTGCATAGTAGACCTCTAAAGCACAACCATACGCGAATTTCGAAGTACGACTGCTCACGGTGATGATTGAGTCAAAGGCAAGCAAGACTGCTCAAACAGACATATCTCCCATCATGATGTCTGAGATTTCTTGTATAGTGGCACATCCCGAGACGCAGAGACACTGTCCAATTAATACGTCGTAAATTCCAGTCCGTTTTGCCGACTTGGTGTGGTACATGGAGTGTTGCATGGCGGCTGCGGTCTGTTTGAACGACAAGCCGACCGAACCGTGGTTCATCACTAAATTGAACTGCATGACGTTCTTGACGATGACCTGGAACTAATCAGAATCGTTTTCGTCCTTGAAACAAGATTCAGATAGTTGTTCTCCTCGTTGGCCTTCTTGGCGATCGTGTTGTCCACACCATCGTCACTATTGTCGTCGACATTGGAATTAGTTAGAACTTCTTCCTGGCGAAAGAACAGATCGCTAATAATGACTTCGATAATTCGATCTCTGATGCCTACGTCAGCGAGTCGTCTTTGAGCTCCATATAACGATGCAGCGTATTGGCCAACTCATTCTTGCTCGCAAAGTACAGCGATTTTTCTGCGCTCAACTCCTTGTAGAACGCTCACGAGTTGGCATGCTGACACTATAAATGACTGTGGTACTTTTGCGGGTAGAACGGCGCGCTGTAAATCTTGATAGTTTCAGTTCTATTGCGATTGCGACCGTTCTGCCGACCTTGACCTCGTTGCGACTCTCTTGCACGCATAATAGGCACCAGCAGGTCGCGATGCCTTTGGTATCCCTGAAATTGACCTCGACTACAAACTGCAACACATAATCAGACTCAAAGAGGGTTGGCTTTCCTGTAGACAATCGGATGGGCATAGGTAGTGATACAAGTTCGCTGGTCGGCTGGGAGCATCTGGAAACTGTTGCGGGACTTCCTGCCTTCCGCCGATTATTTACACGAAGTCCTCATCTGGTTTATTTATTTTGTGGATCGCATCAGAGTTGTATTGTGGCCATTGACAGCTATTTATAGCTAATCTACAAAACTATGAAGCCTGTCCGATACTTTAACTTCGTTACTCAATCCTTTCCTAATGTCCTGGCTCTTTATGTGACTGGTTAGGAGCAGCCGAAGCTTGAAGAGCCTTCAGCTTCCAATGAGGGACCAGGTATACCAACGAGTGACCCAGGTCTACCGATGAGGGTCCCAGGTCTACCGATGAGTGGCCGGGTCCACCGATGAGGGACCGTGATCTACTTATTTCAGTACCGCTTAACTGTTACTCGGGCAACGGTCTTCTCCTTACTTGGCTCTACAGATCCCTCTTCCCTGAGGGTCTAACCACTTCGTGACCTCTTCTCTCCCAGGCACCCTTTCCCTGAATCTGTCCCTTTGTCCTTTCGTCATGATGGTCTCCAGGTCCATAGTCCTTTCAGAAGCACTTCACCACAAAGACCTGATGTCGGAGTCACAAATAGAAACAGATTCGTCAGCAATGAAATCAGCAAGTCAGCACAATAAAGATATTAATTATTGCAAAGACTGTCCGGACCGCTCAATTTTTCCGACTTACGTCCCGTAAAAGCCGCCGATACATTCCCTTTCTGGATAAAAGTGCAAGGATCGAATACGTCGACATGCTCGGTACATTCTGCACTCATCTAATTTGGAACTTGTAAAGCTTCATTCCGCCAACTGCCTTGCTGAAGGATAGGGGTCCAAGCATCCTCGAGTAAATTTGAATTGTTAATTACCGCTTGCACCGGGCTCCCGGCGCTAGGACGCAATGTAGGTAACAGATGGTATCCATATTTGCAGGAAATAAACCTTAAACTTGGTGGTCTGTCTTTCTAAAAACGTGTGGGCCCGAAATAGTCGCCGCTCGTTCGACTCGAGCTAGTTTCGTTTGGTCATAGATATGAAGTGGAGCGGACGTGCCGCCGCGTCATTAGACGTATTCATAATATCAGGAAGCCGAATCACGGGAAAGAACCCGACAGAAAAACTATCAGCTGATCATACCTGCGATATAGTCGCCTAAGGTTTCCATGTACGTGTTTTTCAAGCTCTTGATAGCCGCCTTCTTATGCACAAGATGCCACTCGCAATTGTGGATTTCAATAAATCCCATTAAAATGCCGCCTCATGGGCTGATGATTACCCGGAATCCACATCCACGGCAAACTCCCGTACCACTGTTGTGAAAAGGTGTCCACTCGGGAACGTGCATACTGAGGGACCAATAAGACAATAGATGGCTTCTTGATTCGCACTGATATGGAAGACCTGATCACTTGGCGCAACCTTACTTGGTGGTCACTCTCTAGTCCAAATTTTTCCACGTCAGTATCGACTTCTCAGATTTGGGCGATGTTGTTGACGTACCAGATATCTACTGTACTGGTGACCAGCATCCTGCGTGGACCCTTTTATAGATAAGTAGGCTACCGTTGGCGAAAGGCACTTATAACAGAGATGTCATGAGCTCTTGGCATATGAACCGTCGCCGTATGGTTATGTCATAACCGATCCTATAAAGTGCTCGGCGCAGCCGACATATGTTGGTTAGCCATAACACCATTCGTTTGATCGAAATCGGGATGTTTTGTGCAATTAAAATCCCCCAGATACAGGTGAGGTGTCGGGGAGATCTGACCGCTATTAACGATATATAAATAATGTATTGGGCTCGGCGCTCCTTAGGGGCAATAACGTTGACCGAGATGACTTCGTGGCCTTCGACCAGTCCTTCGACGGCCATGAAGTGAGGGTACCAAAACTCAACTCCATAAGTAGACAGTCGCTGGAAACTTGAGCGGGGTGAACTGAGATGCCCACCCCACCAGCACGAGACACATTCACCGGCCATTGTGAAAAAATTGGGCCATCATTGCCGACCCCGTAGACCCACTGGGTGCTTTCAATCTGGTGATGTCGTGAATCGCTGTCCCCAGCTCATGCTGTTTTTGAAGAAAGACAATATCAAAATTTATCCTGAAATGCATTCGTTTAAATAGTGCAATCCAGTCGCTCCGGTCTGCCTAGGATTGTCCAAGATCTGTCACGTTTTGGGTGAGTACACCAGAGGTCTTATCATGTTGATTGAGCGGAATGTTCGAAGTCCCGAAGCGAATACTATCTCTTTCCATCTCGTGACCCCGCTGCATTGACCGCCTAGCAGCTCGATGTGAGCCAAATTAACGCCGAATCTCCCGGTTCGTTTTACTCGTGTCCAAATTGGAAAGTAATCGACGAGCTTGGGTTGGTCGGCTTCTTGGTGCTAGGCCAAGGCGGGGAACCGTTTATTAGATGTGGGGCGATGCCATAATATCCAATCTCTGCTGCATTATCTTTCGCTGCCCTAACGGTAAAGGGTGGCCTTACTTCAAGCAGTGCAGGAGACAATATCAGCGCGGAGCATGGCGACGTCGGGAAAATTATAGTACCAGATGGACTTGATGCCGTCGTACCGCAGTACATTGCCGTCTGCTTCCAGTCTTTAACCGCGTACGGAATTATATGGAGGATATATAAATGGCTAACCGGTATTTTATGTGACCTGGGAAGAAACAGAGAGAAATTCGCATATCTGCCTATAATATCCTTTCTGGCGGGGTCGCTCACAATATCTCTCGCCGGGGACGCACTGGCGCAAAAATTCGCCCAGTCAACACAGTGGGCCCGTGCTCGCTCATCACTATCCTCGTCCGCCACTATGCGCTACAGTGTGGTGGTTTGCCGCTGAATATCCTCCTTCTACCCTTAGATCAAAAGTAGTGGAAGAGGGAGTTGTGGCGTCGCCTGCTCAGAGAATGGAAAGGCCATCGCATGACGGAGCGCATCCGTATAGTCCGCAAACCACGAAGCGAAAGCTACCCATGATCCATGTCCAGGCTCCGGCTCCGGCTGTGGAATGCGAAGCGGAACACATACGTCCGTTTTCAGGCCAACACGTCACTGTGATGTTCCGCTAAGGTACGTTGGGTGAGACTATGATCCGGGATTGACAGCAAATCCATACAGGGTTTTGCAAGGATCCGGGCGTATACCAACGCATGGATTGGCTGAGAATGATTCGCCTGATACCGAATAAGGCCATGACGATCATCTGGGTCGGGGAAGTGGTAGCCTGTGACCCACTAGCATATACATCCAACCCCAGTTCCGCCGGAATATCCGCCTCTCCCGCGACCGCGACATCAGCCAACGTATCTGGATCTTAAATAGTAGCATCACGCACCGGCATACCCACATGCCGACGTACCTCATCAGGACATGTGCGCATTATAGGACCTGTCGAGCAGTCCACTCAAGTAGCCGTTGTGTACCCCGAGAATTGGTCCTCGGGATGCTGGAGAAGGAGCATAAGCGGGAACACCTGGTGGCTGATACAGGCTTGCATAACGCCGCAAAGACTCGCATTTTCAAGAACCTGCATCACGCCGGTTTTATAAAAATTACCAGTAGGCATGCGTAAATTGTGGAACGAATGTCGCTGCGCGTGGACATGTCCGTCATAATTGACGACCTGGACATAAATTGGTTCACGGAGGAAAACCTCCAAAGCCCTCAAGACTGTGGTCTCCGACCAGAAAGGACTTTGAACGGCGTCGTCGACCAATATCACCCAAAGCACGGCATAGCGTGCATATAACGCCACCATCGCGGCCTCCTCTATGCTGATGGGGGAGCCGAAACAGGTTATATTTGCCCCAGCTTAATAATGGGATACAACAATTTGACAGCTGGACATCATACCGAAGATTGGCCAGGTGACATCCGTGATATCGTGCTTGATAGTGGTGATAGAGGAAATCAGGTCATCGGACGGCTTAAATGTGCTCGTACTAACATTTTTGGATGTAGGATAGAGTGCATGCTAAACACTGTGGCTCCATAGGGGTAAAGATACCTGCGGCCTTGGAGACGTGCAATCCAGAAAGATTATTGAGGCTGCTTAGCAGAGCGGCGTGAGCGACGCCAAGTTTTCAAACCTGCGCGCTACTTGGATGCAACAGCGATGATCATTTTGTGGGTCAAGGAGAAGAAATCCGTGGTGGGAGATATGAAGCTGCCTGAACGGGTGGACTGAATAAAGGCCATGCAGTCAGAACTTGACGCACTCATCGTAACAGCACTTGGTAAGTGTTAGACGAGCCTGGTAAAGAAGACGAACGCTGTCGACAGCAAGTGGTGGTATTGAGGATCAAATTTGGGTGCTGTTGGTGATGTTGAGCGCTTTAAAGCAAGGCTTGTTGATCGTTGTTTCTTTTAATAGTATGGCGCAGACTTTTGCTCCATGATACATAGGAAGTGTGCAGCTATTTTTACTCTTAGAGTTTTTTTGTACCGACTTGACGCAAGGA
>JH598426.1:188387-219756 GCA_000173235.2 Hyaloperonospora arabidopsidis Emoy2 | reverse complement strand
TTCCCGAGCTCTGAGTATCCCCGCCAGGACCGGTGGGTATTTGTAGCTAGGACACGTTTAAATCCCATCCATGAGCTTCGCAAACGCCCATCTTCGTCTCTTGTTCACCAGGAGAAGAAGGAACAAGTCGCACCAGCTGAGACACGTGGCCAATAGATAGAGCCTGCCCAGGCTGTTGGTCAGTATTTATAGTGTTGTATGAGTTTTTTCTCGTTTATAATACCTGTTATTTATTGGTAATTGCTATTTCCACCACACTTTTACTATTTCCACCACCCCATGACTTTTGTTTGAACGATTACAGGCGCACCACACCACACTACCACACGCTCTTGTATAAGAATAGTGAGAGACTTTTCCCATCTGTAACATCGATATAAATTGTGGGAATCAGCGGGAGAGAGCAAATAATTTGTTTATTTTTCTACACTTACTTACCTGTACCTGGCTGGATTCTGCGCTTTCGGTAGCCGACCTCGAGTTTGCAGCCCTGAAGTCACATCATTCCACATTATTATCGATAAAAACTGGCTTTAGAGAACGCCATCCATCACTTTGGTATCCGAAATAAAAGTTGGATAACAAGCTCAGTGACCATTTCGTACCCGCCAGCGCTCGCCACACGAAATCGAATGATAGTGAGTACAAGGATGGAGAGTGGGACACGATAATGAACTGGGGAAGGAGTTTATCTGCTGTGGACGATGCCTCGTTGACGACGTGCTGTCTAAAACGAGTGGGTGATTCAAAAACTCAAGGTGTAGATCGTCGCTGACTTTGTATACGAGTACCAGAAAATGCGGCGCGGCAGAGCGAGATATATATATTGTTGAGGTTGGCCATCCTATTGAAGACAACGGTTAATAGCTCGTTTTAAGGTCAGGATTGAGTTCAGATCAGTCGTTACGTGTTGCACAACGGGCGATGTTGAGATAATTGTGGGGGTGGATAGAGTAGGGCAGGGCAATTCGCTATAGACGCATTTTTAAATGTTAGTTTATGGCACAGGCGTTTTTTGGCAAGTCGACGGTGCATTGGTCGGAGATCGTCGCTGAGGGCGCGGGTGGGAGTAGTGTGATAGTGTGGTAGTGGTGTGTGGTGTGGTGCGCCTGTATTCGTTCAAAGAAAAGTTATGGTGTGGTGGAAATAGTAAACAGTGTGGTGGAAATAACAATTCCCTATTTATTTATTAGTAGATTCAAGACACAACTCGGTTTTTTTGAGTTGCGAATACGGGTCGCGCTTGATTATTTATCTTTACACTACGGTAAACTTTCAATTAGTGCGCTAAAACGAATGCTTGAGCAAAATGATCAACAAAATATATCAAACAATCAGGCGTAAATTTGGGCACATCTCCGAATAGCCGCTTTAGCCGAACATCTGATGCACATTTCAATGATATTTGGTCGGTGATTGTCTATTTTTAAACTCAGCTCTATTTCAGATATATAAAAAATTGACATTGACCAAATTAGTGCGCTGAAACCACTTGATTTTTAATATTGGTCAGGTTATCTGACTGCTTTCGAAAATAACCTTAGCCCATTGAGGTGCAATTCTTGTCAGTATGAATATTTTAAAACTATAATATGATATTTGAGGTATCGATTTTAGCACAATTCTGCATGCGTGTTATTGTCAAGAAGTCGTGTCATCTATAAATCAAAACAACACCATTATCCTTGATATTTTCACCACTCATGGCACCAGTGTGAGTAAAACGTTGTCTGTTCAAACAGAGAACGTTCACTCCCCACATCAGTATAAACCGTAACCAGGATACGCTGGCGGATGAGAACAAGACGAGTGGGATACGTTATCACTGGAGAGGCGCGTGGAAAATGCTATATTTCTCTCTATATGTAGCGTAGTGATATTCGTCCTGTTAACGACGCCAGATCTATCGTGCAAGACGCTGGAGATCAAGGGCGTCGTCAACAGTAGTAATGTACTGAGTCCATCAGAAAGGAAAGAAGCTGTACCGCAGACGAGTCAAGACTACTTAGCTTTAAGCTGTGGTCCAATTATTGGGGACGAAGATTACTTGATGAAAATGTTTCTGAGTGATAGTGGCGATGATGACGACTCAGTACGGCCCTCGAAGCTTTATGTGCTTCACTGCAACTACACGGCAAGTTACGACAATTATGACGAGAAGATAGATACTTTTCGGGCCCTTGCAAAGGTGGAGATAGGGAAGGAAGGATTCATTTGAGACACTAAAGCACGGCCATTTAAGCCTCACGGACGATGAGACGGCAATGCCTATTTTGTTTAGCTCCGGGACTTCTCGAACTCCCATGGTCAAGCATGGAGAGGAGTTGCAGGACATTGTGTTCGATGCAACGAGGATGTCGACAACCTACAGCGCTAGAGATATGTAAGTGCTGATATTGGTGAGGGGTTAAAGACTAAAGAGATACATTGTTGATATTATTGTACTAACGTTGGCCGCTGAAGTCGTCTCAATTCTGCGAACACTATTTGTGTGCCATTGCTCTTGTATGTCAGTGTGAAACAAGTAAGGCAAAATGTAGTTTGCGGCAAACAAAAAGGAGGTGAATATAGTTATTGAAATGGAACAGCGAGATGATAGATTTGTCATTCTGGCCAAAATCCGTTTAGAAATGATCGAGTCATTTCTTGATTGGCAAATATGATTAAAGCGCACAAAACTGAAAGCTTACGTTTTGTTATTTTAATATAGTAGATGATTGATGATGCGCAGACGATTATAGAGCCGATGCTATTGCGTGGATTTCAAGAATCAACTTAGCACTTTCGAAATCATGTTCTTCGACGATCTACATTTCATTACTTAAATATGTTTTTGTGGCTCTCGTCTTCGTTTCCTGGATGTTGCTCGATATATTATGTGATTTATTTGTTTGTCTTACGTCCAGGTGTATTTCAACAATGCATCGTCGCTCGTGACAAGATCTACTTTGTCGCATCGATGCAGCATATCCAGAAGGATGGCCACAAATGCTTACTAATGCATAAATAGGGCGCCCGAAATAGGCGTACACACAACTTCATTCACAAGTACAATACATAGGAGACTCGAGAACATTCTACAAATATTCTAGGACAGGTCGAAACTTTGGATTCGATACCGGTGTATATTGTGCTCCAAACACCTCTTCGCTAGAAATATGTGTCGAAACACTGTTTTGCATAAACCCGAATATACCAAACCCGCACAACTTCAAGTGGTAGCGATGGTCCGCAAGCAGACTGTATGTTTGTCTAACAGCAAATGGTCCGTTTCTACGGACGATAGAAACAGCATTTTTTTACTCTGCAAATGGTTAATTACGCGTGTTTTGAATTACAACGAGGAAAAATGGTTCTGGTATCGATAAAACATGGCTGGTAATTAATTTTACGATGGAATCAACGCTTCCACTGATTGTGTTTTGCCATGGGTTTTAAGTTGGCCCGCAATTAAGATAGTGTTGTAACCCAAATATGGTTAAGACATTGGATATAAAGCAAGGTAACATAAAGATTGGGTACGTATCTTAGGTCCTTAGTTCGGCGGTGGTACTCCTTATATACACTAAGGATAAACATTGACTATAAGATATCGAATAACGATGAGTTGATACCCACTGTTGCACACAATATCGGTTTGTGGTAAATATCATGAAGTGGATGAGTACCAAGCCAATTCTATATCGACGGCATTCCCTTTCTTCAAGGTCTTAAATCTTAGTCTTGTCCAGCACTCAGTAATTTGTTCCGTCGAATTCCGTTTAGTGAGACATTTTGCCAGCTGTGAATTCGTTCCGTGTACTTGAGCTTGGAATATATTTGATCTTTACTTGGTCATGACACGAAACACCCCTTCTGTCGATGCGTTTGTATTGACTCTGACACTCGTTATTCTTCGCAATGGAATTTATGCTGTGACTGTAGTTTTGTACGGTATTGCATTCGCATAGTTGTTAGCAAGATTATATCGACATCGCTTCTTTACACACAGAAAACACTATGTATTCTTCTTTTTGCTGTACTCAGGCGCCACGCTCTACTTCAACATAGACTTATAGATCACTGGTGCACAGTTAACCATGACTAATATTGCTGATTTCGAACTGCATTTGTACTTGTTATTCGTCCCAACCGCGCCCGCGAACGCACTCGGCTGAAGGGTCGAGTGGATTTTCTTCATTTCAGATGACTTATCCCTTCGTCATCTTCAAATACCGCAAGATTCGTATCGCTGCGTTCCGGTTCTCTTCATTTGCAAATTTTATGTATTAAATTAATAACACACCACACGTGCAATATCTGATCTCATATATGTTCTTACGTACGCTGACGACACCACCAACAATCGAGATGGTCGATATTCATTCGTAGTCGACCTCTTTCATCTTGTTTATAGCTTGTATGTCAACACTCGGATTCGGTCTTGAGTCAACTTGATTAACATATCATATTTGATATGCGTTACTCTTATTGATCTTCAATATCTGATCTTATCACAAGCACTTGACGTTAGTTTTTAGAACGGAAATCGTTTCAAGTTAACTCAAAATAAAACTTTATCTTAAAACGATTTAATGTTACGCTGCCGGACCAATCATCGCGCCTATCAATTTTACTCCTATCAGGAGCTTAACATCCATATTGCAGCATAATCCTATGATCCTGTAGTATATTGAAAAAACGCGTGAACTGCCGCAGATGAAATGTATTTTGTGTGGACGAAAGCACATAAATTTGTCTTAAACCATGTCACTGTCTCTTGAATTAACACATGTAACCCGCAAACCAACTTGAGCACTCGATTACACCTTCTTGTAATTAAAAAGAATACGTATACGATGGAAACTATTCCAAAAAACGGCTTTTTGTTGCTGTAATTTCCTTCTTATTCGTTTTCTATATTCATTTTTTAAAAACATTTCAAGCAAGCTTTCATAATTATCGTCTAGAAATGAGTTTATTAGAGCTTGCCTTGATATATGTAATATATTTAGAGATGTTTTAAATTTACTCCCTTTTGATTAAATTTAATCCCTTTTTTGTTGTTAAGATAACAATCAAAACAGACAATTGTGAATCATTACTAATATATTTATATAATATTCCTGTTTTATAATAACAGCTAAAGTGATTACATTTTGGTGAAACTAGAAGTTACGATACGGTATTGTATCCTCCTAAGTATCTTACCTGGCACGAGATGCCCTTCCGCATGCTTAGCCCCCTCTTCTTGTAGTACGACACCAGCATACAATACTATCCATTATAACGCACTCGCATTCTATCGTAAATGTTGTCAAACCACATCGAGAAACGATACAGCTACCCTTGTTGCAAGCACGCAACGCCATGGTGGCTCTCAATTTTCTGCACGGAATCATCATTGACTCGATTATTATAAAAATAATTACGATGGATCTACGCGCGGAAGTCGGGTGCACGTGAACGAGAGTTTTTTTTGTTTTTTTTAGTGTTATCTTTGACCATCTTCGTAGTACTACTGAAAAGCAGATTGATTTAAAGTTCCCCTATAGCGTGATTTAATATTGAAATCATCGTTTCTCCTCTACTCGTTGTAATATACATATTTTTGCTGCTGCTTGTGAGTGATACGCATTTATTTATCATATTGATCACCACTGTATTTTCTTCTTCTCATATCTTCTCCTTTTTAAATCTTTTCTATAATGTTGGTACCCAATTTCTTGTCCATTCATGTTAATCAATGTTTCAAGTGACCGTTGCGACTTATTAATTCTGATAAAGCAGTGGTCTTTCTTGCACAGATCTTGTAAGGACCATAGGTACACAAGACAAGTTGGACTATCGATTGATTTTAGAAAAATCTCCATTTATTTGCATATATTGATCAAGACATCGGAATCTGGGTACAATGTCACTACACACAGAAACCAGGTGGTCACGAAGGAAAATATATACTTCACTTCAACCACCAAAATACATTAGAAAGGAAATCAGTAAGTAGCAAAGATATGGAGTGAGACAACACAAGGACTTTTAAGTTGACAATAGCTTATCCCTATTCAGTCCACAGTGTAGACAGATAAAGATAACACTTCGAAATATACCTCTATCCTTACAAGTGGTAGCACTTGTTGGTACTTTTCCTCATCATCTTCACCTACGTCGTCATCGTCTGAGACGTCTTACCGTTCGGATTTCAGCAGCACATCGGTTGTCGCGGGTATCGCCTCCTCTACCAAACACTCTATGTCACTGTATATACCAACCTTCGGTGTATCGCTTCAATATCCACTGTAAGTCTCAGAGTTTTCTTTAGCAGATAGAGCCACTCCGCGTGTGTGAGTTCTAGCGTGGCTGTCTCGCTGTTAGTAGGTTTGATAGTTTAGGTCCCTATTAACCTTATTGCGTGGGTTCACTCAAATTTCTTCGACTGTTTAGTAAGTAGCCTTCATGTTAACCAAATTGCGGTTCTGTAAGCAAATGTGTATGGAAAAGAGGAACCACAATCGCAAGATCCAGATTGACTATTTCAAGGCCTTCCTCGTCAGAGCTGGTGATGAGGCTGCAAGTTGCGCCCATAATCTGCTCCAGTAGATTAAGAAGCGTTTACGTGCCACTTTAGCTTTGCACTGCAAGATGAACAAGAAAATAATACTTGCCTGAAGAAGTGGATTGTCTCGCCAATTCTCTCCGCGAAATAAGCCTTTTTTTCTGAAGACGAGCGTACCCTGAGACAAGACCTTCGTTACTCTCTACGGGACTTACAGATAGAACGCAAGGCGTCTATAAATAATTTTAGTCAATTTTTAGGCTCTAATTTAGCATTTTGGTGCTTTTCTATACTCGTCGCAATGGCCGACCGCGTCTCAAAACAGATTATGGACAGTATGGTGCAAATACTAAAACATCAACAACAGATGTTAGACCACCTTATGCATCCCAGTATCGACTTAGGTGTTCGAGTAAACAGAATAGATATTTCCGTCTACACTGGTTGTCTGGAAGATCGGTACAGCTATTCCACTATCCATTGGGGCAGTATTTTACGGCACGAGGAATTAGTTGGAATGACGACACTATATCCGGAAAAGTCATCGCCATCCTTGACCGAGAACTTTTTGTTCCGGTCGATATTCACCAACGTCTATCTGACGATATGCATTCGATGAGCAATCATCTTGCAGGAGATTTGTCGACTACGTTGCTCGCTTCCGTCAAGTTATGGTGCAAGTCACCGAAATGAGTGAGATTAATAAATTTATATTTTCAGCGCGGTTTACGTGGCTCCTTACTACAAGAAGTGTACAATCACCACTGTACCATTCTGCGTCAGGGATCACGATAATGATGGATCATAAACGCTCACATTCAGTACAACGACATGAACTCTCTAGTTCACGAGGACGTGCCGCTCAACCATTTGCGTGTTCTTTGCTTATGGGTACTCAGCCTGAGTCAATGCGTATCGACAAAGCTCTATCGTACTGCTCCCGCGGGCGAGTTTAACCCAATAAGCAACGGCGATTGCAGTCATTATGTCGCTACTGCAAAAAGCAAGTGCACCCATCGAGCAATGCTTTTTTAATTACAAAACGTAACAATCTATCTCCACTTCACACGATTTGTAAAAACAGTAGTCAAGAGCACGATGCTATCAATTTTTCAACGATGTTGAATCTGAGACTAAATATTTTCTGGGATTTATAAGGCTGTTACCCACATTGACGATGGAGAGACAGAAAATCTCTCAGTAAAGGAATTGTTCATTAAACAGGGACGTACGACGGAGAAACTGCATAAATACATATTTAGTCGGGGTAAGGTGCACTGTCGTCAAACCGGGATTATTGAAGCGTGTCATGTCGAAAAAATGGTGCAAGTTACACGTTTTGATGGCTCCAATATCACCAAGAGAAGTTAAACGAAAGCTTGACTGATACTGAGTTGCGGGACGTGTCTTTCGAGACATTTAAGTCCTCGAGTGGCCTATTGAAAACAAACATGACGTGATTTTGGATAAAAATTGGTATACTAATTACAGTTCTATTAATAACTGGCGCACCCATGACGTCGGATTTCAGCTCTTCTACCGTTGGAAATTGATGTATGATAAAATGCTACAAGTGAGAGATGGAGACAATTAAACTTCAATAAGTCATCTCTTCTGTATCTTGTCTTCCGCTAACACGTTCAGAATCACGCTCTCAACTTCACTTTTGAACGTATCTCCACCAGGAAGCATTCAATCGCTCTTGCAGTACCTTGCATTAAGGAAACTCTCGTCGCTTAACACATGAAGGCGCGACTCGCTATCGAGAATAAACGTGTCTCGACGGCTTGAACCTGCATTACGCACATCTAGCGTAAAATCTGATTTGATCCGGGATATGACGTTTTTGTCTCTATTTTGTCTGCTATTTACCGCGATGCGTGCAGTCTTTTGACAATGTAACACTCGGCTTGCGATCGTTGGTGCTTGTCAAGATGTCTCTACCACATCGCTTCTCCACTTCTCATGTCATTTTCCACAGACTGAGCAACATGCGACAATTCTTCCGCAAGACGTAAGTTGTTGGCCATCATGACAGCGCGCAACTCGCTTGGCACATAATGCAATACGTTTTCCAAGAAAAGTGAATCCGCACCATCATGACAGTGCGCAAATCGCTTGACACATACTGCACCACATTTCAAAAAAAGTGACTTCGCACCACTGTACGCTTCACTGACAGCCAAAACAAACCGTTGTGTTCTGGTCATGATATTTTCGTACTAATTTCACTGGTCAGCGGCTTCATTGATAAGCCGGTGTTATCATTGTCTTGATTATCTGATGTTGTTGATACATGACGTGTTTAATCGTAAGATTCTCTCCCCACCTCCTAAGCTCTTGTTTGAAGTAATATTAAGCCGTTCCACCTATGTAGTGACCCAAGAGATCTTCATTAAATTTCTTCAATCTACTGCGACTCACACAAGAACTGTTCCAGATTGTTCTGCCAAAGAAAACTTCTCCCCCAGTCTAAAATTAAGACCCAAGGCCTTGATACAACCCTACCCGTCAAAAACACAAATACTAAGCTTCGCTGACATTTATCGGGTACACGAAATGGGGTGGCCTATATCGGGAGGATGAAGTACATGCTGCTGCTGGTGCATTGACAGTGACATTTGAGGTAGGTGGGCTTATAAAAACGTGAAGAAAAGTAGCTTGAGTATTATAATGCAAAATGCAAACTGGATATATATAGGGCCTTAGTTCGCAATCTCGTTTGATACCCTAAGCCTACTGAATTCTTTGATTACATATTACTAATCGATATATCGCGCATTACTGTTCTTCTAGTACCACGTTTCTAATTATGGTCGTGCGTTACTAAATACCTAAGCATACCTAGAGTGGACGACGTCACTGCCCGGCAGAACGGTGCTGGTGAACCCCAAACACCAGAACCTGAAGGCTTAACTTTCTTGTTTGTAAGCACCCATAGGTATCGAACCGGTGACATTTTGGTTGGTACTTTTCCGAATTATCATGTAGAGGGTTCTTCTTGGCAACAAAACGCCCCGCTCCTTGGTCAGCATGCGCCAATCTCCTCACGCCATACTTAGTTGAGCACATAGGTGTCCAAAGTATTTTTGCCCCGGATTTTGTCGACCTTTCTACGCCTCGGCGGCGTGTGGTATAGCGCATCAATACTTATGCGTCACGCCTCAAGCTTTTTCCAATGCACTACCAGATATGCTTGTTCAAATTTGGAGCCTTGCATGTGATCTTCTTCATTACGCTTACTATGGGCTGATGGAAGTCTCCCGGATAGTCTTGCAGACCCTAAAGCGCGGCAAGTATCTTCACATTAACATCATCGACTTCACTAGTTTTACGAGAGTCAGCAGTGAGTTCATTCCGCGCAGAAGATGCAACAACTGGTTTAAAACCAAATCTACGTGGTGGCGACAACAGGCCGTTATCACTTCCCTTGTATTAACTATTTGGGATCATAACCTATTGAATAACATGCAACGGGAAAACGATTGCTTGTACTGTCACAGTACAATCTGCTTACATTGAAAACAGAGTAAGGTGGTGCCTCGAGACTTCACTTTCACGCGGCGTACAGAGGAAGGTTTCAATACGAGAAAAGGATAAAAGTAGAACTGTATGTAGTATAGCTAAGTCTCCTGTTTATAAATCTTATTTAGTCTTCTTTTAACTATATCTAAATACAAATATGTATTGTAACTATCTGGTCACCACTCCTTCCGTTCTTCTGTCGTGGCTCGACTATATTGGTTGATATCATTAATCTATATCAACCATGAGCAGTGTATTACTTCTGCAACACAATATTAATTGTTAGGCTAATATTGTGGGAATATAATGTTTGTCTTAACATAACATTCATACTTAATATGTACCTTATATAAAGTATAATGTAACGGAGGCACACCGTTACATCAACCCCCCTTAACCATCAGCCACATTAGTGACTAATCGATGAATGAGTAACTCCATTGAGGGAATCTGGGAAAGGGAAGCACTTGTTGGTCAATTCCAACCATTCCTCGATCTCATCACATGGTTAACAAGTCCATGCGGTGCGCGGCCAAAGCTGCCTGAACTGCATGAATGCGACTACGTTCTGCTGCCACGGAAGGGGCAAAGACCTTGAATGTAGCAGGCGACAACCCGTCTGCTGCTTCCTCTACTTAGCCTACTGTAGTCGCTGCTGCAGGCCCACACAGTGATGCACCGCGTGGCATCAGAAATTACGAGCTCTAGCTCATATACTCCGGTGAGTCGGATGGCGACACCGACTCGACCAAGCCATCCGCAACGACAGAGCCAGAAGTGGCTGAGCAAGAGCCGAATAAGTTGGCCTCTCGAAGCACTATGAGCATCGTGACATCTTCAAATCGTCCGACGAGTCGGACGCTTCGTCTCCAAGGTGAAGTCGTTCGCTCGAGCGTGATCAAGGCGGTGGCAAGGGCCAGTTGAACGATGATGACGGTGATGCAGTGATGCGTCACGATCGAGACGACCGTTCTGGTAGTGGTGTCGGTACTTCAATTGACACCACGCAAGAAGCCAGCGATCGCGGCATTTTGCGCGTCGCTCCCGAGAAAAAGGCGTGGCTGCATCCTCAGCGAGTGTTGAATCGCTTGTCCGACACGGTAAGCGACCGTTATCGAACAAGACTATTCTATTCATCAACACTTCATGGCCTTGATTCTAGTGAGAGTGACTTTCGCACTGAGCATGATTTCTACATCGATTTATTCTTCAAACATCGATGGTACAGCGGGAACCATAATACGTGATGGTGCCTCGCTGATCCAGGCATGGAATGAATTCATCCATACCGTTTGGGAGATTGGGCGCGACGCCTGACTTGGCAAGCTAACTCTATGTCGTAATAGATTCGAGAAACGGATTTCTAGCGGTGCACGTTACAAACTGCACCGGTTATCGAGAGAGACCGGGTTACCGTGTCTCTCCTGGGGTGATGCGCGTCAATGTTGCGTGGACAACTTGGCACAAGCTCCAAACGAAGCTTACTCTATGACTGATGATCCCTGGTGGAAGGCTCGTGTCTGTTCAGAGATGTACGAGGGAATAGATACGTTGTAATTCCTCTACAAACGTGCTGGGCGTTCGTTCTCCGATGGGCCTTCTTCGGCATCGGATGTGCCTTGTCATACTTATCGACAAGGCCCAACACATCCACCATCGCTTGTATCAGCCAATGGATGAGATGAAGGAGGAAAAACATCCTCCGGTGAATTTGCAGGACTGATCTGATGATGTGATTCAGCTCGACCGCGTAACGTGTGAGTTGCGCGAGGATCTCGAACACGAGAGGGTCAGGCGTCTGGATTTGCTTGGCAATGTGAACCGTCTGAGCTCAGATTGGGAGAAGGACAGAGCAGAGTATGCATTTTCTCAGCTTGCGAATGAGCGGGAACAGTGTTCTCTCCGCGAAGAGCTGATGGAAGCTCGTCAGGATATCTCTCGGCTTCGCGGGGAGATATCCGAACTTCAGACGCGGGCTGAGAGCCAACATCGCGAGCACAAGTATCTGTTGGAAATGCTTGAGCACAAGGGCTTTCTTCACCGGAAGAAGTCCTGAACTGATAGTACGGCCTAATGCGACCGACGTAGAACGTAGGATGCGTGCGCATCTTACGTGGCAGTTCAATCGTGAGTGCGTTGCCTCGGCGGCGCAGCATACGAAACGGACTGATGAACTTCGGTAGTAACAAGTTGCTACCCACGTTGTTCACTATGTGTCGAGGTAGGTTTACCGTAGATAGTAGGACTAAGTCTCCTTCATTGAATAAGAGAGTATTTGCCCTTCCATTCTTGTCAGCGTTTCATTTTTGGCGATATACCACCTCTGCGATAGAGTCTTGTACGAAACGGAAAACCGTTTTGCGAGTCAGTATGAATACATTTGCTGACTCGCTGTTTTTAGCTACAGTGCTCTTGGAGTGCACTGCGGCAAGATCAGTTGTTGCATCAACTAGTGTGTCTTTGGACACACTAGGCGTGATGCTGATTTAATCAGTATCGTGGTGTGTAATAGAATCCTCGCTCTTACTTTTCTCTTCTTCACCGAAGTCAATGTAATCGACATTGGCGTCGAACGTGGTAACCTCATAATCAGCACGTGACGAGTGAGAGCCGGATTGGCGATCGCTCGAATGAGTCCCCCCTTTAACGAGATTCACACTCTAAAAAGGTGTGAAGACGTGGATGGCGTAAGCCATTCAAAAAGAACGGCGTGTGCATCGTCGACGCATAGACTGAATTGTTTATGGCGAACTCCACCATCGGTGAGAATTATCTCCAGTTCGTAAACGAATAGACGTATCCTCGAAAGATCTTTTCGAGAACGCGCCTATCGTGTCCTCAGGATGGTCAGATGTGGACATCTATAAGCGCGTTCCGAGTATTTTGAACACGGAATACAAAAACTCAGCTTTGAACCGCGAGTCCTGATCGGACACGAGTTCAAGGGGCAACCCATGAAGGCAAAAGACCGTGTTGATAAAGACACGAGCCACAACCCGATGCGTTGATTGATTCAGGTACAGCAACCAGATGTACTATCTTGCTGAGTCTGTCAACGAACACAAGAATACCCGTATTCTTGTGAGAGTCTGCGGGAAATCTGAAGACAAAGTCCATTGAGACAGATTTCCAGCATTCGGCTGGGACGGGCAGAGGCTGCAACGGGGCAAGTAGGGAAGGGATAGACGTCATACGTTGACAGACCTTACAGGTCCGTGCGTACTTGGACACAAACTGATACTGGCGGGGACAGTAAAAGTCGCGGCTCACTGCGATAAAAATTTTCTCACGACCACGATGTCCACCAACAGGTGTGTCGTGGTACTCATACATGATACGCAATCGCAGATCATCATGATCTGGTATGACGACACGAGTTGTGTGCCCGGCAACAGCCGAATATTGGATTAAGCCGTTACGAATCATATATCTATCCGTAGAGGATCGATATACTGATGACAACTGTTTAGGCTCTTACCGGGTGGTCACGAGAGATGATGCATCAATCGCACCATCTCCGGATTATAGACCTTGCGTGTTTCTTCCAATAAGGTTGAAGATGGGATACTCGAAGTCAATATCGTGACAGTGGTCGGACCAGTGTCGGGTGGCGCAGCCGGTTCGAAATCGGTCCGGCGCGAGAGTGCGTCAGCGACGACATAAAGTCGTCCTGGCTTATACTCGACGGAGAAGTTGTATTCTGCAAACAATGACAGCCTCTTCGCCATCCACTGCGAGAGGCGTGAACTATTATGGCCGTGCCTAAAGACGCATGGTCCGTATAAACGATGAAGGGTCTATGGCCTAGCAGATAGACTCTGAATTTAGCCAACGCATACTTCATGGCAAGGAGTTCCTTGCCATGCACGGGGTAGTTGCATTCAGCTGGTTGCAGCTGGCGTGACTGATAACAGACAACCCGTTCCGCACCGTCTGCATCATGCTGCATTAATGCACAGCCGATTTCAAGTCACTGACATCACAGACCACATGGAATGGCCTGTCTTAGTCTGCGATTACCGAAACTGGCGATAGTATCAAGCTTTTCTTGATACCTTCGAAAGAGCGCTGGCAGTGCGGGCTCATTACCCACTTCTCGTTCTTTTCAATAAACGGTAGAGGGCGTAATTGCGTGAATATTTGTGAAAATACGCTGCTAGGCCAAGTAATCTTCAAAGTCCCTTGACATCTATAGGCACCGGCCAGTCGGTGTTCGCCTTAATCCGGATCGGGCCGGACACATTGGGCCGTTCACGGTCATCGCTAAGAAAGGCCTTGCCTATACACTCAATCTTCCGCGCAAGTTGCGTACACACCCAGGATTTTACGCTGGATTACTCAAGCCATATCATGATCCTTCTCTTGTAAACCGGAAGGCGCTTGAGCCTGAAGGTGGGACGTCTTTCCCGATAACTGCATCTCCGTCAAGAGCTCCACCTAGACATCCATCCGTGCCAGGTTGTACTCCACCTTCCGCAGTCACTTGTCGACCGAGTCGACCGAACCGAGACGGTTCATCTTCTCACGCAACTAAGCCAACTTAATTGATGACTGCTCACGAGCGCGTTGTACTTGTTCAAGGTTCTCCCGGAGTTGCTTCCTCTCAGTCACAGACAGATCTAGTGCAGTCTGCACGTGAGCGAAAGACTTACGGAGTCGCTTCACCTTTGACACCAAGTCTTCATGAGCCTGTACTGACACACCGACCCCCTCCTGCATTGCTCGAAGAGCAAGGGAACTTGCAGTTCCCTGTGGAGAGGCTTCTGAAGCGGCGTCTTCACAAAGGTCAATACCAGTATCTGGTGAAGTGGTGTGGATACCCTGAGTTTGAGAACTCATGGGAGTTTGAGGTACCCCTTCGGCAAGATTACCCGTACGCCGTTGACGTTTTGAGCATCGCGCTGAGGGTCAACTTGCATCCCAACGCGCTTACCACTAATAGGTGTGGGGGTGTACGGCTCTCTCACCAATACCGAGTGAACCACCACTGTACAGTCGAAACAGTGATGGTTTTACCAGCAACTGGTTTTGCATACTGAGTGCGATACAGTAAACGTAGCTACTCTTTGGACTTCAGCTTAGCAAATTCATAGCACAGTTTGCGCTCCAACCGAACGTCGGACTTGGAGGCACTAGATCTAAGGGCATCCATGCTGGACAAGCGACGTTTTCTTTGAGCCCAGCGAGCGAACGTGCTGCCATCTTCGGCCTCACTCCGGCCGGGGTACAGAACGACCGGGATCATTCTCTGCGTTGGTACAGAGGCACCACGTGCTTGTTCCGTCAATTTGATGTAGTACTCAGAGATCGTCGTCGCTTCGGGCGTCAAGTATCTATCTCTGAGAGCATCTCGTTCGGCAATGTCGTCAGGCGTCGAAGCCTCTCGCCCTGTGGGACAAGAATTCAAGGGCTGCCCTACGAATTTTCGCAACAACTCATCAACGCTTAAAGGCTTCAATCGATATTCCGAATGCACCTCGGCAATAGCTAATGTCTGAGATAGACGTCTAGATCTCTGATTTTCCTCGATATAGCGTTGCTGTTGCTCTTCGAGCTTGTTTGGGATCATGGGCTCATCAAGAGTGGTCAACACACGCAACGCTGTTAGCGCTTGAGCTGTGCTTCGTTCTGGAAATGGGTTCGGCGCTATGCGCGAGGGTTCGTGCGATGATGACGTAGCGAGTTCGGGGGTTTCACCCTCTTCTACGACAGTGTCACTCTCGTAATCGACGATGTTCTCTTCTCGTATGATGTCTTCCAAAGACTCGGAGGAACTCGAAGTCTTTGCCATCGATGCGCAAGGTGTCGTGAACACAACCATGAGGTTATCTGTTCTCTACGAGATAGTTCAATGAAAAAGGTGAAGAATGTCGATTCGGGGTATCGACTGTTTGGTGGGGAAGGGTGTACCGGGGTTACACAAACGGTTGTAATAACCAGGTATGCTGGTGTGGTACACAGAAAGAGATCAGTATCACTGATAAGGCGTACTTTTGTATCACATACGCTAAGCGGTAATACCGTAACTTATCGGTTACGGATAGATGGTATCTATCGTAATAGGGCCTTCAGAGGGGCGGTGTAGTTCTGGAGTGGTACACCAGAAGAACCTCCATGAGGACTATTCGATTAGGTAGCGTAGTTTTAAGGTTAACGACGTAAGTGAGGTTTATTATCGCTATAAATCAGTAAATTTATTCAGTTCCCCCTTTGATCAGTTTCAGACACGTGTCTTACTAAGACGCTCTGGTCGTAAGAGTCAGTGCCTAGGCTAAGTACTCTTGGGCATTAGTGCCACGTGATCCTTTGGAGTCGTAGTCACCTGAACCAGGACTAGAAGCTTACTAGATTGTTGAAGAATTCAGAGATAAGTCTCAGCAAGTCTGTAAGACTTGAGACACTCTAAGTCTATATATGTTTAGTTTAATACACTAAGAGACTCTACGAGTCTAGAAGTCTTCCTCTGACAAAGGAATTGGGGTAGCTCTGCTACATTACAGATTCGTCACACATCTGTTGAACGTGGCCGGGGCATTACTAACCACACCCGAAGCATACCGCTTGGGTACTCACTGCAGTATAGGGAATATCCCTTTTCGCGTATAAGGACCTAATCGAATCCATCCATCAGATCCATTGATGAAAAGATGGTACTCTCTTCCATACCATCGATTATGACGGCTTTCCTTGTTATTGGCGTTTGATCCGGTACATTGGCAGCATTCAACTTGTTGAAGGCATGTAGTATCCTCCACCTTCCTGTGGCTTTTCGAACACAGAAGGTCGGAGAGATATGTGGAGAGGTGGACTCTCTCACATGACCGGCTGCTAAGCGACCTGCTATGAATTTGTCGATCGCTAGTACTTGTTCACGAGGCAGTGGCCATTGCTTCATGACACAGTATTTCGAACCCGGTTCTAGGTCGATTTCATGACGAGTACCTTTGTCCTTTGGTAACTCGTACGGCACTGCTTCTGGAAATACATCCCTGAATTCCATCAAATCATCGTAAAGAGGATTTGCTTCAAGAGATTCCCACGATTGGGATTTATATCTCTCAATCCGAGTCTTCTCATCAAGGACACTCTTGTCCTTTGGTGAGATACTCAGAACTATTTATCATCGGCAAGACCGTTACCGATCGGATATCACTGACGTACTCATCTTCCGCGACGAGTACGCAGATTTTTACTTTGCAACTACGCAGATCACGCAAGAATCTCTTTTGGTTCAGCAGGGGTAACTGAGTGATCTCCGGAGTTCATTCGGAGGCGCTATCAGATCAAGCATATGGCTACCTATGCTTGATTCGTCATTAACCAGGACATTCAATGTCTCTGTTATCTCATGGGAACTTACTTCCACTGTTTGTTGGGGACATGTTCCCTCAGCTCTAGACTCTTGGGCTATTCCATCTCCGTATTGACCATCATTGGCAATCGGTTGGTCATGATCTGGTTGTTGCCTATTAAAGAGGCAAACATGCCCCGGTTCGCTCGACTTATTCGAGAGGTGGGCCTTCGGCGCTTACTGCATTGTTATTCTGTCGCCGGGAACTTGCTCCACACTGTGATGATTATTCACATTGTGATATTGTGCAGTCGTACTAACGACCGAACCACACGTGATGCCATCGCACTCACTGGTAGCACATACACATGGTGGTGGACGCTCCAAGACGTTCATCAGATGGTCGTCCGGTGAACAGCGGCAGGCATATCGACACTTCGTCGATTCCAGATGACTTGTGGCTCGTAAGTTCTGAGCCACAGTAAACCAAAGATAACATCGTATTTGTCATCCAAGTTCAAGACGATGAAGTCATCGTCGTATTGGACCTCTTTCAGTGTATAGGAAATTACTATTACACGTTTCATCACTAATACGGATCCGCCTGTCGCGAGGCGCACCGTCATCCTCGTTGGAGGGATCTCCAGCTCGATATTTGAGCTTGCTATTGCCTAGCAATTGGCTTTGTACAAAGTTGTTTGACGCCCCACAATCTACTAGGGCTCGTAGTGACATACCCTTTGCCACTTCGAGTCTCAAGGTAATGAGGAAACCTCATTACCAGATGCGGTAACACACAATAATTGTGTTTTGGGAGCAATTCTCGTCAAGAGACCTGCAAATTCACCTGGCGTTGCTGGATCAGTAGGGTGCTCCACACCTACTGAACCTGAACGTTTTTTGGTCGTCCGTTGCGATGTTGAGCTTTCGCAACAGCGTCGGACCCACGGTCCTTCTTGGCCTCTTGACTGTTACTGTTTCCTGTAGTACGTGGTACCGCGTTCTGGGCACTGCATTCATGTGCGTAATGTCCTGTCTTTTGACACATATTGCATGTCTGCAATTTATTATAATTGATAACGCAAGAGCTTTCACTCTAAGCGTAAGAGAGGTCCATCGGTTCTGGGCCTCCATTTTCCTGTCGCCTCAAGGGTGATAGGAATTCGAGCTCACGTGAGCTTGTTTCACGCTGAAATATTCCAGTTCCGCAATCCGGATTGCCTCTTCCTGGGTATCAAATTCCAGTCGGAAGAGGTAGGTCCTGACTGGACTGTCTGTGAGACCCTGTATGAACAACGTGACTAACGTTTGTTCATTCGGCGGATTGGCCATGATGCAACTCGTAAAATGACGTATGTACCTAATGTACATCACGTTTGCCTTGTTTAAGTTTCAGAAGTTCAAAGCGATCCCTGAACTCAGCTCGCAGAGGTTTGGATGTTTGCCTAAGGAGGGACTTGAAGACTTCTAACAACCCAAAGCCATATGGATCGTATATCTTGAGGCCCAAGGACCAAGTCTTCGCACGTCCTGCCAAGTTCTATTGATCAAATGTGACCTGCACTTCCCTCATTGGCAATATTACGAGCCGTTATGGCGTCATCTAGTTCGACAAACCATCTCAGTAGAAAGTCATCCTCAGTTGCTTTATATTTGGAGATGTCAATCTTCAACGATTCGGGTGGACGGATGTGTTTCATCCCGATAGCAGCAGCCTGTTGCTGTCTCAACAGCTCTGTCTGTTGATACACTAGTTGGTGAAGCAAGGCTATCCTTCCCAGTTCAGCGTCAAGATCATTCTAAATGAACCTGGCGATGGTGGCATGTTGCCCGTCTGGACCCAGAGCGGACAACCTTGCGCCTACGGATTCTTTCCCTATCGCTAAACTCAATCGCTCGACGGCATCCCATTCGATTTATCTCAAATATGAGTAGCTCTCGTGCGTTGGATGAAATTCTTTCGCTTCATCATCCAACATGTTCATAGTCGTGGGACGGACTACTAAGTGCTACCAGATGTAACGAAACAACGATCGCTTGTACTGTCACAGTACAATCTGCTTACATTGAAAACAGAGTAAGGTGGTGCCTCGAGACTTCACTTTCACGCGGCGTGCAGAGGAAGGTTTCAATACGAGAAAAGGGTAAAAGTAGAACTGTATGTAGTATAGCTAAGTTTCCTGTTTATAAATCCTATTTAGTCTTCTTTTAACTATATCTAAATACAAATATGTATTGTAACTATCTGGTCACCACTCCTTCCGTTCTTCTGTCGTGGCTAGACTATATTGGTTGATATCATTAATCTATATCAACCATGAGCAGTGTATTACTTCTGCAACACAATATTAATTGTTAGGCTAATATTGTGGGAATATAATGTTTGTCTTGACATAACATTCATACTTAATATGTACCTTATATAAAGTATAATGTAACGGAGGCACCCCGTTACGTAACAGGAGTGGTGTGGGTCGTGAAAGGAAATGTTGATGTTGTTGTTTTTTGTTAAACTACCAACTTGTGATCTTTTCAGTTCTTACATTCCATATGCAATCGTTCAGGCTAAAATATACTGGCGTGAAATAAGCACTAACCGCACTCATCATCCGTGCAAGAATGACACATCAACCAGTAGACGCCATCTGCCACCCACCCCATAAAAATTCACTCCGCAATTTATCGATTGTGAGGTCTGTATAGAACCAATGTGATATGACACAGATATACGGTGTACGACTGGGATTGATGAGTTGAATTTGGGACTATTGTGGCTGATGGGTAAGTCTAACAGGGTAAATCGGTCCACAAAAGATTTTATAGTGATGTCATAAGAAATTTTGGTGGGGTCATTTGATACGATTCATTTATGTGACGGATGTGGGATATAATCAAGTGCTATCGAATATCGTTCCCCCTCAAATTTTACTTCCTACAAAAGTCGCTTTTACGTTATGTCTGTCTTCTAACAGCTTCGGATTGCGACATGACAGTAGTCGGGGATATAATGCGCTTAGTTTCGCCGAAGGCATAGATGTAGATGTATACTGTCGGCAGTTATTCATATGCGAAGAAGAGTTGATATCATGTGCTGTCAAAACGACACGATTCTTATTCTACAAATGCGGAAAATGTACTCGGGGCATTACTTGCCACAAATGTGGTAGCTAAATAATTGATTTGATCTATGGCTGCTTAATTAGCTTCTTAACCCTGGCAATGATTCAATTCTAAGTACTGCTTGGATCAAGGTGTACATGACGTGTAATCTATAATGTATGCATTGCCGCACTTCTTGATGTTCGATTTCCAGTTATATATTTGTAAAGGTTAGGAGGAGGAGTTTCATGATCGTCTATTTTTTCATTAACATGAGCAAGATGTCTGAGAGGTCCTAAGCCAGGACACAAGCGCCGGGGGCGGCGGCTTGTCGTGCCTGATGTCCCGTGAAGTCGGGTGCCCTTGAGGGTATCGACTGAGTAATTCGATACATGCGTGGACACGCGCGCTCTTGACTGCAATAGCCGCCGACCAACAGTCACGTAGAGCAATCTCCTTCAACTGTCGTATACCACTTTCCCAGAATGCCAACACACTTCTGCCCGGAGAAGATATCTTACCACGGAATACCGTCGCATTACGCTCTACCCAGAGATGTACTTGGAAAATGGAACTTAAAAAGAATCAGATGCGTTTGAATTCTGCTTCCGCGGCCCTCTGATAATCCTGAAAACGATGCATCAGAAGCTGGCGGGGATGATGTGGTACTGATGGATCCCACCGATGGGCACCACGCTCGAAGTTGTTGATAACCAAGGATCATCCGGCCCTCTCTCCAGTCCAATGCCGAAGTAATAGGCTCCAACATGCTCGTGCTGTGGGACACTTCCAGAAAATGTGCAGGACGGTTTCGTTGCATCCTTTGCAGTGCTCGAGTTTTCTGCAGCTATTGTCGGGGGCCCGACCGGCATGATATATGGTCAGATGGTTAGTCGCTATCCGATAACAAGTCCAGGCTTGATACTCAGTTATTTGTAAAGGTTAGAACTAACACGCGTGTTAGTATCTACATTTTTCACTCGCAATGAACAATTTTTGGTTGCTTCTCTACAGTCAAAATAAACTTTACAACACCTCTTCACTGAATATAAAGCACAGAGGCCATGCCCTGGACTCCATTAATGCGAACATATTACCTATTCTACGATCTTTCGATATCCTAGACTTGCAGTGCTGGATTCGACCCCACTACAAGCCGCCAACCATACATCGCTCTGTCCTCCTGCTTCATTTGTTGTATTTAATAACTATCTTAATTTGATGAGAATTCAAGTCTATGTCGAACCATATAAAAATGCTGAGAAGACTCGAAAATCGCATTATCCGAGTGAGAGAGAAGCACGTCCCAGTCCATTGCACAATCGTGACATTTTACATTTATACTGTCAAGTAAACAAATCGCTCGGCCGTCATTATGTATCTCATTTTAAAGTACAGATTCTCTGCGTCCACTTTGTTTCGGTATGCTCTTGCTATCTGGCTAAAATATGGTGCACTAATTAAGTGACTATCCATAGGTTCCGTAACCACAAAGGATTAGACCTTGATACCATACCATGAAATGTCCAACCCTCCGACGTATCGAACAACAGGTACACATTAGGTACGTCGTACTTATTATGTATCGAAATTGCGACCACCCATCTTTTTTTGCTCAACGTTGTACGTCGCCTTGATTCAGTTGGCCAACACGCTCATCCGCACGATGGCTTGCAAGGCGAAAGAGAAACAACACAGAACGCATTGATGCCTACCGTAACGAGACAAGGACAGCTGCCGTCTACGACGTCGAGAATTTACGGTCGTGAACGTGCGCGGGCTGCGCGTGCGCTACTCGCAGTGGTAGCTCTTTCAGCGTCTGAATTAGACTACCCATCTAGCTTCTGATTCTGTACGTGCGAATGCGTTTTTATTACGAACTTATAATTGGAAGTAATGAGATGCGTGTGAGTCTAACTGAATTGCTTTACAATTCTTCAAGAATATCTTGTGTGAATCCAGGAGCAGGATCAACGATTGCGCCAGACCAGAGAAGACTGCGGTAGCACTGAATTTTGCCGTTCAGCTCGCGGGCTCGATGGAGCGCGCACATCTGCTTTAGAACAGCATTGGCGCCTTTCGAATCAATACTGCGATCGCCAAGGAACTTCAAGATATTTGCTTCTGACTGCAAGCCGAGCTTTAACACGTCGTTGCGGTTAAGTTGGCATTTGCTCGTCCAGTGTGAAGCCTGTCTCGAGAAACAGCTTCAAGAAAGCAGCGAGCAGATTCGATTCCGACTTCTTCTTCTTCTTCTCTCCGTGAGCGCTCCATAAGAACGGGGTACGCGCGTACCACTCGAACCACACTGAGTCAAGGTGAGTTAACGACGAATGATTTCTGTGCTTTGTAAATTTGCTGACGTTTTCATCCTCCTCTCTGAGATTGTTTTTGTATTAAGGTCCGCAATTCGTCGAGCTTAGCTTTATGCGCATCCATGCGCCCGTCCTGGCGCTTTGCATTCTGATAAATTGTTCAATCACAGAAGCTTAGTGGCGGATGATTTTGCGTTCTCAGACTCTGTGCTTGGCTTGTTTGCTGGCTTTCTTCTTCTTCTTCTTCTTCTTCTATATGTACCTCTGTACAGGTAGCCGTGGCGAGATGCGTGGACCACGCAAGCAAATCGGCAAGGGTGCTACCAGACTCCAGTACGCAAGTTTCCAAGCGCTTTACAGCTGATCCGTTGGGGTTTGCCTCTTTAAGTAGCGGGAAATGCAGAATCAGGTACGCCGTTAGCACGTCGATGACGCGCTGGCTGACGTTGTACTTCTTTGCGTTGAGGCTCTGACAGGTCGCGAAGAGCAGCGCCTGTACCTCACGTAAACTGTCCTGCGTCCGAGCGTCGAGGAGCATTAAGTCGGCGAGCAAAACGGATTTGTTCGGCTTCCGGACGCTCAACACCTTCGCAACCTTGTGGTCCTCGTTCATGGTGTTGAATACGTAATTAAACGCTTTGTTTGTCGTGCTCACGTTCCAGGCGCCGCGGTCGAAGATCCAACGCGCTGCAAGGTGCGCACAGCTGTTTGCGTGCTGCGCACCGCTACGACGGCAAGAGTGTGACGTGAGCTGCTGCTCCACTCGAGCTAGAGTGGCGACGCGGTCGAGGAGGCGATTAACGTGGCTGTGGAGTGTCGGTGAGATGTCTTTACCTGAGGCAGCAGCAGATTGGAGGCCGCAGAAAACCTTCGGGTGGTCGAGAACGTCAAGAAGCGGCGTCTCAGGGCCGAATCTGACTGCGGTGTGCACTGGTTGAGTAGGTAAATTGTCGAGGAGGTCGGCACACAGCGCTTCCTGTGTGATAGGTGCCAGAACGACGGCGTGCAGCGGGCACGTGGCGAAATCGTCGGTGGGGAAGATGGAGAGTCCCTGCTCTTTGCACGTTTTCATACAAATGAAGCGTACGAAGAACACGTCGCTCGCATCGATCGAGACATTCTGTTTACGGACGAGCGTCAAGTCGGAAGCACACCCAAATAGGTACCAAAGAAAGCACAGCAAAGCAGCATCCTGGTAGTCACTAGACGAACATGCATTTAAATACAAATAATACATCATCTGCCTCCAGTCAGTCTTCGTACACGCATTGGCCTTCTTTACAGACGCGTCACCTTCTCTCTTGACACAGTAGTTCTCTAGTGTTTTTCCCATTTTGAGTAGCCGTGAGTCTAGTATAGCACGCTGCTGCGGAAACTGATCTAGCAACCAATGCTTTGTTTGTCGGTAGTATTGAATGCAAGAATGTCTAGCAAGCGGCTTGCCAGCTCTGCCTTCGTGAAATGCAAGATGCATACCGAACTTATTCATTACAGACACAAAGCACTGCCCAGATTCGTCCCGCTGAATGCAGCCCTTGACATACTCTAGATTTGCATTCTTAGACTGTAGAGACCGCAGTAATATCTTCACAGCAGTTGCTCTGGATCGCTTGGAGTTTCCAGGCTGCAGATCGGCTAAACTCATCTAAAGTCCGACAGCACGTAAATATGCAAATGATACACCCTTGACTTGGGGTTTGTATTGACATACACAAATTTGGCGAGTTTCCAGGCTGTAGATCGACAAAATCGTCTGAAGTCGGACGGCACGCAAATATGCTATTGATACACCCGTGACTTAAGTTTTGCATTAACATACACATATCTGGGGTTCTCCTCCGACCCAATACGTCGGAGCGGCAGGCGTACCCTACTTCCCTACCCCTACACGTTTTATATTGGCCAAAAACATGCTCATGTTCTCTTTGATTGAATATAAATACAGTGCTTATAATTCTATTTGCTCGTCGGTCGCTTACAAACACCAAGTCAGGTCGGAGAAGTGACGATACTCATCCATAACCCAATTTGAGAAACGACAAATACTGTATCCAGTCGCAGAATCGTCGCATGCAAGAAAAAAGAAAAAAAGTAACAACAACGTTCAGTTACACTGATACTTCTTATTTGTATTCGCTTGCAACCATGCGTCGACATTCTGTCCGGCCACGAAAGGGTGAAACACGTGATCAGGCCATATCCCGTGTTGCGGAGAAACACTCCGATCATACGTGCGAGTTAATCTGGCACGAAAACCTTCGTCGACCCAAGAAACGAGCAACAAAGCGCCAGAAAACAGGGATTGGTTCCCTCTCGATAACTGCTGGACATACTCCTCGTCCTCTACTGGACCTTGTCCCCATGGTTCTAAATTACAAGGTCACGCGTCTAGAGTCAGCTGCGAGTCTCTTTGACGTGGACATGTACAACTGGGAATACTTGACAAAAGATCTTCCTAAGCATTGTGCGGACACCCTTCCGTACATAAATGGCGAACGCTCTACAGATTACAGGCAGAACGACCTTTTTACGCTCAATGAGCGTCTACGACGTGTTGCATATTATGGTGCTGGCAAAGAAGCTAGCCAATACCGGCACCCTCGCGCAGACCACCATTATAAGTAAGTGGGACTATTTGCTCTGTTTGATTAACGACGTCGAGCTGCCAAATCCACTGGTGAAGGTTGTCAACCTGTTCGGTAACTTTGAGACTTCAAGTGAGACTTGGCACTTGTCAGGTCTTGCTGGAAAAGTGACAGAACTGATCTGGAACGCACACCTTCGTGTCCGAACTGAAGAGGTGCTTGTCATCGACGACTCCAGCGTTGCTGCCTTGTCGCACCGATACCCGGACCAGCTAGTTGCCCAGCCCATCCGGCTGGTGACTCCTGCCGGGGATGTCGTTACTGTGCGAGTTCCTGCGGATTCTACCTAAGCGATGCCGCTGCTGTCGATACAATCGCGGCAAGGCTGGAAGCAGGTAACAACATTGGACAACACGATGAATTTGTCGGGCGTCACCGTCTTCACCAATTCTTCGGGGCCCGTGTTGTTTCGGATACGCCACAGCAAAAGGAGCAGTTGCGAATTAATTTTGAACGCACACGTCGGCTTTTCCCTCTCGTTTCAAGATCTTCAGGTGCGCACCGTGCGTGAATCGATTGTCCGGTTGATCAATGATTACATCTTGCGTCTCAGCCTGTGGTCAAGAAATCTTGGAAGACGACCAACGCTGGTCAACTAAGCAACACGGGTTCACCAGCACAGCTGCTGACCTTCGGTCCCACTGTCAATTCGGCTACGTCTGTCCTCCCCGTCACGAACGCCCATGACTATGCTCTTGCTGTCTTGGCGAAGCCCTCGCCTGTCATACTTAAACTGGCTGATAATAGCAACACTGAAGGATGGATGGCAGAGGTCAACTGTGAATCACAGCTAGCCGGTGTGGCCCAGCTTTGCTCTTTGATGATGCGTGGCGATATGTGGCACGTAATTCAAAAGTAGCTTGAACGATCATATGCCGGCTCCTTTGCTGGTGCTCATAACGTGCGGAAGATAAGTACGTCTAGGTGATTGTTTGACATGTCATGTTATCAAACACAATTGACACAACGAAATGGAAAGAGTTGGTGGTATAACTTCAATCAACACAAGGGGTTTGAACGCTTTATGAAGCATGTTGTCACGTATGGAACGTAAACTAATGAGAAGCCTTCGATCGTTCCAAACTTTTGCCCGAAAATGGATAGGGAGGGCAAAACTCCGTTTGCATGTGTGTTGCTCGGTTGCAAAGCACTAAATTCTTGTCATTATGACGTTCCGTAATACGCAGGACATGTAACACGCTTGACTCGATCACGACCTGTACATTGCGCTTTCTGCTCCTGTGCAAGTTGACCATGCACCGGCGACGTAGCGCACAAATCAAAACTCTATTGCGTTTATAACGCACGAGCCACAAATCCTAACATTATTCGGGATGTTAGGGCGGTGTCACAGGCACGACTGCGACAACACCGCGATAATCTGTCGCTCGTCGTTCTATCGTAATGGAACGCACCGTTAACGTAAGCATATAGAAAATGCCGCACCCGAACCGATATCTGTCTTCGATTGGCCGTAATGCTTGCTAATCTCCTTCTGCTTTATCGACTTGTCTTTGAAGTTTCTCAAGTAAAGTACAGCCTGGAAACAGGTATGGTATGTCGTGGCGCAGCTGCATGAGCGTATGATCGCAGGGAAGTAGGTTGGACAGTCATGTAGTAAATGGAGCACGAAAAGCGAGACTCTAAAGATGCCACGATATATATGTACAGGAAGACAAGCGTGGCCTCGTAACGAGTGTCAAGTATGCTGATCTTCTGTCTTGTTCCTTGAGCCAGCATATGCTGTCGCCATATATTCACATGGCGTGTGTAATGTATCGTCCCTCCTGATGAAAGCTCTGATGTCCATGGTGTGATAATGTGTCGTCCCTCCTGATGGATGCTCAGCTGTCCACACGATTCTGCCATGGTGCTGTATACGTGATGATGCTTTTACTACTACATGCAGGATTTCTGTTTGGAGCCCTGCCGCGCCATGTAGTAGTCTTGTGATCTTTTGGAGATGTCCCGCTTGACAGTTTTGCAATCTGACAATCGACTATCCCTGAACGTGTGGTGCCAAGCATCTACACGGCCTTAAGGAATATGATTCGCAATGTAAATAGCGCGTTTCTACGCTGCTGATAAAAAATATCGCGAGGCCGTGGGTTCAATTCGTAGACTTCGAAACCTGTACAAGTCATAAATCCAGCTCCTCCTCATCGGTGATAATGCTGTAAATCCGCGCAAGTGCCATCGATTATATCCATGACAACGATCGTGAATTGATTTGGTTTTTTCTACTTAAGAATTATCCGCTCTTGCCCTATTATTATCCAGTAGATATTTTGTGTGCGCGCGTCGTAGAGTCCGATCAAGTAAACCGACCATCAACATGTAAAAGACTCGGAACCAATCCCATCTGACTCCATCGCCCCTCAGATTTTAGTCACGACTTTACACGCGTACACACATACGTTCACGCGGTCGACGCGTTGTCGCTCTGCATTTCATTATTCTCCTTTGACGCACCATCGCACCTTCGCTCAGCATCACCAGCCCATACAATGCGGGCCCGAACTCTGCTTGCAACATTCGCCTTCCTTACAACAGCCACAGTATGTGCAATTAATCCATTGAACCGACAGCACAGTCACCACGAACGAAAGCTGGTTCCGGCACTATGGGGCTTCGGCTCGACCTCGTGCAAGTGCAAGTCCACTCCTCGTCCATGCCTCTTCATCCACGGAGAGGGCAACAAGCACGAAAAGGTAGATCTGCAACCCGGGTCTGAAAAGTTTGGCGACATGGATGGCCACGCGCCTTGCTGCTCGTCCATCAAGTACGCCTCTTTGGACACAGTCAACATTGGCTGGACGAACGAGACGCTGCAGGAAAAAGTGTGCAGTCACGCACTGTCGATGAGCAAGTCGAGCAGTGTAGCAAAGGGCACCATCAAGGACACGATTCTCGTGACCCACTCGATGGGAGCCCTGATTATGGCAGGGGCCGTGGCCAATGACAAGTGCACCATTGACAGTAGCACCACGTGGGTCAGTATGAGTGCGCCGATGAATGGCACCATGGCATCGAACTATGCACAGGACCAATGCTCGGACGACGACATGCAGGCTTTCAATAGGGTTTTCACGCTTGTTGGCAAATGCCCCACTGACAAGGCAACGAAGTCTATCGCGTACATGGGCGGCAAATACAGCTCCCTAGAGCTTAACGAAGCGTTCGTGGCCGCCCAGGAGGTCTACCGTGACCACGTGTCAGCCGTCATGTGCAGCAACAACAATATCGGTATCACCTCTTCATCCAAGCTGGGGTCTATGTATACAGGTCATAAGATCGATCATGGTACCGACGAACATGATGGCGTTGTGACGTACCAAAGCTGCCGAGGTGGTCTGCCGGCGTCTAAGTTTAGTGACAGTCCCAAAAGCCAGTTTTACGTGTCCGAATGCAACCACGCTGATACTGCATTTCTCAACGGCGACAGCTACTTTAGTGATGCGCTGAAACCGGTGCAGTGGTTTGAGTGCCTGCTCTAATTTACTTGCGACGAACAAGGGTGACGACGGCATATCAATCCAGTCGACCGCGCCCAAAGGAAGGAACGACGGCTGGATGGGTTTAATTGCATGGTGTTGATTCGAAAGGCGTACCACAGTTTGCAAGTGGCTACATGTCCATCGATCGCTAGTCGTTCATGCTCAGGCAAGTGCTTGGGATACATATCTTTTCAATTCAAAGCTCGGAGTGGGGAGTAGATGACTCAATGCTGCTATTCTGTTCGATACCATCATTCAAAGCTATGAGCCACACAGCGTACGTTGTACTTCTACTACCCTGCTCTTAGCCTGTGCTTTACCACAGAGTTTTCAGCCACGCTGCTATGAAATTCCCTCACGTCCGATCCTTGGGTGCTGCACAGGTTTATCACTCACGTGAGTTGTTTGAAATACGAAGCTTCAACTTTGGCCATTCAGTATCATCAACACGAGAGGCTTAAGGTAAACTACAAATACAGTGGCTCTGCCTGAACTTGTTATGGGTCCTGACCCTCATTACACTATCGAGATGTTCATGGAGTCCCGGCCCACTTAAGTATCACTCATCCTTCGGGCGCGTTGGCGGGACAGATACCCGTTGGTTGACAGATTAGCTACTTGACTAGTTAATGTCTCGCGTCCTGCAATCGCACCATCCTACGCGGGTATCTCCTGGTCCCTGTGTCAAAGCACTGAACTACTAGACCACTGAGGTCGAAACATGTCTACTTCGAGCACTCTATATCAGGGCTCACTCGATACGTCATTTCACTCGACTACACCTCGAATACATCGAGCTGACACTAAACTAGTTAAAGCTTGCTCACCTAAGTTGAATTGGCCTGCCTAAAGGCGCAAAATGTCAGTCGATGTCTTCGGAGTAGACTGAGTTGTGACTCAAGATTCAGGGAGGGGCTTGACGGCAGAAACTGACAGACTATCTAGCAGATACTGTAGCAGCTACTACACAAATAGCTGAAGTCTTACCTTTCTAGTGTTTTATGCACGTCGATTCCAAAGATGGTCAATATTGTGGCAGCTTCTGAGCATCAATTATAGGTATTTTAAAATAGCTAAAATAGGATTTACTCAAACTAAAAGTAATAGATAAACAACACTGGAAGAAGCTTAACTCGCAATGTGTAGCAGAGCTACACAGCTCCTGAAGTCAGAGGAAGACTTAGTGCTCAAAGAGCGATACTAGTTCTAAGGAACTAGACTCTATGAGTCAACAAGCGTAAAGCTTCTTTACTGCCGGACCTGTTTCCAGACACGGTATCGAATACACTACCAGACCCCTTCCAGATCGTTGTGCACGGTATCTCTGTCCCGCTCGACGTATCAATCGTCGAGCTCTACCGCAACCTTTTATATGCCGACGGATTCCTCTATGTGGTTGTGCTGTCCACAGTCTCTTCCTGACACAAGGCGTAAGTAACCGAACGCTTGAATAAAAAAGTGCTCCAAACGACATGTAAAGCTAAAAAACGTCATCGAAAAAGTCGTTCGTCAGTCGCCTTATCGTTCAAAAGTCCCTGTTCAAGAGGACCGAACGATTCAGTGAATTACATCACTTAGTGCTCAAGAATAGCTACCTAAGGGGGATGTTGCTAACTCTTAACGATCAACGATCAGAGACGCCTCGCAAGGCACGTGTCTTAGACAAGATCAAAAGGGGAACTGAACTTTATTTACGTTTAACTCTATAGAATATCTTAATCCTAATATTACCTGATCTAGGCACTCATGTCCTAAATTAATATCTTTAAGATCTTTCCTATCTTGTGGCTGACACCCGTCAGCCCCTATAAACTGATAAGATATTCTATATCTCTTTCAGTGGGATACCATCGCGTGTGTCTAAGACACAGGGTACCGAGTACCCTACGATGTGTAATCCCTTTACACCTCCCCCCATCAGACTGACGTATACCCAAACGTCAATCGATCTTTGTTCCTCAACGAGTTCAGTGAGCTTGTGATTAACCTCACGGTTACGCAAAACTTCAGCACCATGTCCTCATCGCCTAACGAGTCAAAGGCTCTTTGTGCGTACCTCGGGATGGAGGAGGCAGTGAACTATGGTAGCAATACCAGTGTCCTGGTTGATGCAAGGACAATGTCCGATACACCCATGTCTGAGGTACAACCTCCTACTACGTTAGGGCCGTTCTCTGAACATGATGATGCGAATGCGCCATTGGCGCCGCATTTCATACCCGGTTCAGATGGTGCAATCATCACCAACCCGCTCGATGAGCAGCAACGGTTGACAGTTCAACGAGAAGAAAGTGCTCGGCGCCATGCACAAATGGTCACGACCCTTAGGAACCAGCGTGACTATGTGTTCATTCCACTCAGTGTGAAGGAACGCCTACGTCAAACGACTGGTCAAACGTTGGCAACGTGGCCAATTGGTCCTGGAGCTACTTCTCTCGAGGAAGGGGCAAGTGGCCAGGCAC
>JH598426.1:146645-164662 GCA_000173235.2 Hyaloperonospora arabidopsidis Emoy2 | reverse complement strand
GTAATTGGCCTCTGGCCTTGAGCTTGGCATAATCATACCGAAGCTTGCGTTCGAGACGCACATCGGCCACACTGACACTAGCTCTCAGAGCGTACATATTGCTGAGACGATGAGTGCGGTGCACCCAGCCAATGAAGTCGTTGTCTTCTTCGTCCGTTGTTTCTCCTGCGAACAAGAGAATGGGTATGGCCTTAATCGGTGGAACAGGTGCACCACGTGCTTGCATCTCAAGGCGTGCCTTGTACTGACGTTGCGTTGTCAGATATGACTCCAGGTACCTTTCACGAAGTGCCTGGCCACTTGCCCCTTCCTCGAGAGAAGTAGCTCCAGGACCAATTGGCCACGTTGCCAACGTTTGACCAGTCGTTTGACGTAGGCGTTCCTTCACACTGAGTGGAATGAACACATAGTCACGCTGGTTCCTAAGGGTCGTGACCATTTGTGCATGGCGCCGAGCACTTTCTTCTCGTTGAACTGTCAACCGTTGCTGCTCATCGAGCGGGTTGGTGATGATTGCACCATCTGAACCGGGTATGAAATGCGGCGCCAATGGCGCATTCGCATCATCATGTTCAGAGAACGGCCCTAACGTAGTAGGAGGTTGTACCTCAGACATGGGTGTATCGGACATTGTCCTTGCATCAACCAGGACACTGGTATTGCTACCATAGTTCACTGCCTCCTCCATCCCGAGGTACGCACAAAGAGCCTTTGACTCGTTAGGCGATGAGGACATGGTGCTGAAGTTTTGCGTAACCGTGAGGTTAACTGCAAGCGCACGGAACTCGTTGAGGAACAAAGATCGATTGACGTTAGGGTATACGTCAGTCTGGTGGGGGAGGGTGGAAAGGTGTTACACATCGTAGGGTACTCGGTCACCTCAATAGACGTCAGCTTGTTCTCCATTAGGGTGTCACTAAAGTTGAAGACTGTCATTTATTTCGCTGTCAAATCGTTCCAACTGCAACCTATTGCTGCAGCTTCACCCGATAAACGGGTGTATGGCACAAAACGTCACCCATGCTGACAAGGCAGGCGACACGGCTGTAACGTATCAAAGCGGTTCTACCTCAAGGGAAGATATAAGTCCTACAATCGTGTTAAAAGTCGCGCAGTTAGTGCCACAATACGCAGGTGGTGACTGTGCTATAAGAAGTAAAAATTGGGACCTTGATTCCCACAGAGCAAATTTGGGATTGAGGAGGTGAACCCTCGAAGGTGGCAACCCTCTCTGTTAGCCCTGTGACTATACGATATACACCACCGGGCATTTACCGCAATTGTAAATGCACCAACTCTCACGTCTCGTCCAGGCTTCATATTAAACCATACTAGAATCAGAGACACAACGTCTTCTTCATCACAATTTAGAACGGGTTGTAAATGTATTTTCATACCGGAGTAGACCATGAAGGTAAGCGTGTTTTAAAAGCAGGCAGATGCATAAGTTTAAAAATACAAAAAAACGAATTACCCCGAGCGTCCCGGCAACGTCTGTTCGAACGCGTCGCGGATAAGTCTGTCATACATTTTGATATCGAATACTCCTGGCACGAGATGCGATTGATTGTGTATGCTTGCTATAATATCCGTTGCGCAAATTAAAGATTGCAAATAGAGCTGCTACGATAATTAGAATGTCCACGATTAATCTGATCCTTGTCTAGATCAATTACACAATCGTTGGTCGATCTGAGCGTACATATATTTTCTGATGTGATTTCTCGTGTCCTTAACGACACTACGCCGGAACTCCCTTGAATGCTACAGCTAAACTATGCATTATGTATCTTGTTGAGTTGGGGAGCGCATGTGTTGATTCATAAAAAGTTTTCTTCGGTAAAAGGAGCGGCTATCAACAATTGTAGGTAACAGCGCGGAGCTTCCTCATGTATAGGAGAAAGAAACCCTTTTTGTAACCCGTAGCGGGGTCTTTATTCTAGTATAACCGGTACAATTCTGTTTTGTAGATAACAATTGTGGTAGTCAATAAGATGTATTGTAATTCGGATCCAGAAGATTACCCATGATACAGTACTTTATCAGTTATGAGATAATCCCCTAACCGTAAAGGTGACATTAAACACGTAGACATTAGTCGTTCATATATCAGCCATCGACTAGTTTTGCGTACTGAATATACAACAGCAGATAGTTGAATCTCAACGAATAGTACTTATGATGCGTTTGTTACCACCTTTAAATTATGGGAACCTTTAATCTTCCCCCAAGTTTTGTTTTATTAGAATCTCATCAGTTTGATATAACGCTACATGATCGGCTAATTAATGGACATGTATGACGGGAACGATTTCACTATCAGCTGTTATTTACGTCAATGCGTCATAATTCTGGGTTGGTTAGCGTTATTCGTTTTTAGTCATTAGCTCAAGAGCTTACCAAGACCAAGAGTAGAATATTTGCGGACTTAAAGGTGCCACATCCACTTATGCGCCATTGAGATCATGAAAAAAATCACGAAAGATTATACTGCAGGAGGGGACGCTTGAAAAGCGTGCGCCTGAATCCAAACTGGTGCCACTTGTAATACGAGTGTGATGATGTACAACGAGGGATATCGCCCTGGGCATCTTGAAATTCTACTCCACAGGAGTGGATAGCTGCTTGAGCACGCCTTCCTTCGATTTAATGCCAAGACTGAACCAGTAGTCAAACTGTCCATTCTGCAAACTCTTACCTATTGCTGTTGCAATTGCGTTGCTCGTGCTCCACTGCATCATTTCGATCAATGTAGCAGCTTCCGGCTCACCGAGTGCATCTCTAAAAACCTTATACGTACCGTCTGTAAGCGAATTTTCACCCGGCTTCAATGCGCCTGAATCCAAAACTGGTGCCACTTGTAATACGAGTGTGATGATGTACAAGTGGGGTGCTGTTTGCGTCGATTCACGTTGCAGGTGCTGCTAAACTATCCAAGAGGTGGTACATGAGGCTGAGCGTTCGCGAAATTAATAATCCATTGCGTAATGCGCTACCAAAAGAACTTTAAATGTGAGAAGATCGTACTCCTTCTGATCCATAAATTGAGCTCATTTAGTACTGTGGGTTTTGGTTCCGTTTCGACTCCAAATAGTATCGCGCCAAGAACTGCCCTCCTGCAGCGGCCGCATCGTCTTGTCATCCGTAATACAAAGATGCTGCTACATTTTTTGATGCTGACGAATTTTTTTGCACCGATATTGCAGATTTTTGTCGTCTCCTTCGTGATGATATTTCTCGGCATCCCAAACAATTACAAAAGTGCTAAACCAAGGACATCACTTGCGGTAGCTCGAGCGCAAACAATGATGTCTAAAAACGGCATTTTTTGTGCATGTAAGATTCGGTTGTATATTTATGAAAAAATCGACGCTCAAAAACAACCGAAATCGATATTGCTATTTATACAGATGCCTAAAATAAGCCAATCATGTAGCGTTATATTACACTGAGGGAGGTTTATTAGAAAAAATGAGGCTAGATTGACGGTTCCCAAACGAATACATACAGTCCAGATCGCGCCATATGCAGAAGAATGCAACCTTCATGAGTCATTCTGTAGCACTTCGTGCGATTAATTCTTTATATCGTTTGTTGGTATGTGATATAATAGACTCTTCGACCCTAAAAACGAGTTTTGTTTCGACAAGGTCGTTCTTTGCATTGTATCATTCGTTCCATACGAAATTAGTGGATTTTTAATGCAAGTTTCTTCCTCTGACGTAAGATCTGTTTGATCCACTACATTTGTAGTAGCACTTCTAGTCAATTCTACAATGACCCTCATTGAAGTAGGAAACCATAATTAACCTCTCTATGGAACAACGATCGGCTCTTGATCGGTTCATTGAACCGATAGGGATTAAACATATTAATCTCAGTATGTTAAAATGACCAGACGTGAAATAAGTACATGTCACAAGGTATTTATGCCATTTGAGGTCATATTATTATGGTCTCATTCAGCATCATCGACGCCGGCTCGCTATGTATCCATCCAGATAAGAATCCATATGACCGTCCGCTTGTTTTGGGCATAAAGATCTTTGACGGGTAGGATGGCCTCTCCTCTGTACCAGAGAGATCTAAATGAAAATAAACACGATAATGCTTATGTGATGGAGCGGGTTCCCAACACTGTGTGATGAGACTCCAAACCACTCATTGTGCTGGAATATCGACCTACGGAGGGGGTACCCCGACGCCGCGTATGGAACTTTTCTCAACTTAAGTACCCGTCGGCTGGCGGGTCGCACTTTTCAGAAGACTTGGGTGAGGGTGTAGATGTTGGTCTTGACAGAAGTCTATCTGGAGGGCAGTGGATGCGCTTCATTTGGTGGGCCAGTAGGTGGCATCTCGATCGACTTGGTAGAGAGCGGGCTTTAACCAAATTTTAGTGAGATTGTCTCCATTGACCTTTCCTTGTATGTATCAGGGTCGTCAACTACCTGGCCTTTACGTCGACCCCTAACCACTAGGTGGGGGGAGATCGCTTCCGAGAGGGTATTTGGGGGTGATACTAGATACGAACCCACAGGCCAAATAGTTCCAGGAGTTCTGTCTGCACTTGAGTCTTACCGCACGACTATTTTCAACGGGGGGGCAAGGTTCATCCCTTCCCCGGAACAGATGGGTAGACTTACCAAGTTCCTTTACGCACGACGAAGTCGCGTCACGTGGATCGCAAATTGAGTATTATTTCGTCCTATCCTTTAAATCTTTTAATATATCGTTGCCCATGCCTTAATTTCTTGTTTGACTGGCAAGGAGTAGCCTGCCCGTGAAAGACGAGGTCTACCGATGAAAGAAGAGGTCTACCGATGAGGGAACAGGTCTACAGATGAGGGACCACGGTCGACTCTGGGGAACTCAGGTCCATCTATAGGGTCCGGACCTTCCAATGAGGGACCGTGTTCGAGTTTCTTTAGTACCGTTTAATCGGAAATATGGTAATGATTTCCCCGTTGGTCTCGCGAATTCAGCTCGTCCCAAGGTCGTGTTCTCTCCCTGGTCCCTTTACCTCTGATGCCTTCGATACACTGGACACAGGGTCTACCACTTTTTAAAAGCGCTTCACCACTGCCTCCTCCTGCACTTGTTCAACCGTAACGTAGTTTGAGCACGCGCATTCTTCACCACAATGAGTCTCGTACGTTATACTGCTTGCCTAGTGTTGGGTACTACACTTCTCATTCATACTGTTACCGAAGTATCTTCATCTTGGTCTGATCTACCGCTGGAGACCCCGACCTCGGTCGACCCAGCCACACCTTTATCCGCTGCGTCGATAGGCACCCCTGATGCCCCTTCTTCTGCGGTTGACCCCATCGACGACCCGTCTCCCACTCCGGCCGACGTCGCTAATGGTTCTCCATCGTCGGCAGACTAGATCGGCAATGTCCTCACCTCTTGGATAGCCTCCCTGATGCCGCTCCTGCGCCGGGTGACCTAGTCGGCGATGCCACTACCTCTTCGTCCGACGTCCCAAATGTCGTGTCCGCAACGACCGACCCCATCGAGGGTATGCGCCAAGCACTCTGCGACCTGAAGGCCGGCAAGACTGCGCAGGCCCATCGTGTCGAGAGTTGAGGAAGTTGACTAGCCCTAGTCTCCACTTCCAATGGTTATTGGATGTCCCCATGTGAGCACCTTGAAGAGAAAATGTGCGATCATTCTAACCTCGTGATCTAGCTCCGTGAAGATTGTCATTACGAGCGGGCGTTGGCTGACAACCTGAGGCGGCAGATTGACTACTGATCAATCGGTACTCCCTTTTGGCAATTGTATCAAGACGACTTCCCTGTCGGCCCCCCCAAGGTTCCGACTCTGTTTGTAATGGCCGCCTCCGCGACTGCTGATCCCCCAGTGGGGACGATTAGAGACCCCGGCTTTTCAAAGGGCCCTGACTCAGATTGCCAACCGCCTTCTTCCGCATACGGCAAACGACCGCGGCGAGGGGATTCCACGCAACTCATCTAGCACGCAAGTCTCTCAATTCTGGCTTGTCGAGCATTCCGGCTTCATCGGGGCTCAAGCCAGGAGATGCTAGTAGGGTTCCTGAACTAGCTTTGCCGGGATCCCCCGACGATGGGTCTAGCACTGACGGTGAGGTCATCCGGCGGCTCTAGCCAAGTCGCGGTCTTCAGGTAGACGCTTGGTGTCCGAAAGTCCCTTGGTTTCCCCGCCTCCAGTCACCTCTCCTGTAGGTTCTGCAACGGGGCACCGATCGCTTGTACTGTTACAGTACAAGCTACCTACTCTGAACAAAGGGTAAGCAGGTGCCTCGGAATCTCACATACATTCATCGTGCAGAGGAAGGTTTCAATACGAGATGAGGGAAAAGTAGAACTGTATTCAGTATAGTTAGTCTCCTACTAATATATCTTATTTAGTCATGTTTTAACTATACCTAAATACGAACATGTATTGTAACTATCTGTTCGCCACTTATTGCGTTCTTCTGTCGTGGCTCGGCTTTATTGGTTAATATCACTTGTGAGAATATGATGTCTGTCGTAGCATAATATTCATACTTAATATATACCCTATGTAAAATATCATGTAGCGGAGGCATCCCGTCACATCACCCCCCCCTTAACCATCAGTCACATTAGTGACTGATTAATGATTGAGTGACTCCATTGAGTGACTCTGGGACAGGGAAGCACTTTTTGGTCCATTCCAACCATTTCCCGATCTCATCGCATGGTTAACAAGTCCATGTGATGCGCGGACAAAGCTGTCGGGAGTGCTACAATGAGACTCCGTTCTGCAGCCGCGGAAGAGGCGAAGACATCAGGCGACAATCCATCTGCTGCTTCCGCCGCTTAGCCTGCAGCAGTTGCTTCTTTAGGCTCACGCGGTGCATCACCGTGTGACATAGGAGACTATGAGCTTTAACTCATCTACTCGGGCGATTTGGATGGCTAACCCGACTCAAATAAGGCGGCAACAAAGAAATTTCCAGAGGTGTCTAAGCCAGAGTCTACCGAGTCGGTCTCGCGAAGCGCAATGAGCCTCGCTGATAGTCGTGACATCTTCGGATCGTCCGACGAGTCAAGCGGTCCGTCTCCAAGACGGAGTTGTTCACTCGATAGTGATCGAGGCGGCGACTGAGTCCAACCCAGTGATGATGAAGGTGATTTAGTGATGCGTCATGATCAAGACGATCGTACTGGTCATGGTGTCGGTACTTCTGTTGACACCATGCAAGAAGCCAGAGATCGCGCCATCTTGCGCGTTGGATACAAGAAAAAGACGTGGCTGCCTCCCCAGCGAGTGTTAAATCGCTTGTCCGACACAGTAAGCGATCGTTATCGAATTAAACTATTCGATTCATCAAGGCTAAATGATCTTGAATCTAGTGTGGGTAACTTTCACCCTGCACTTAATTTCTTCGTCGATGTGTTCTTCAAACATCGATCGTACAGCTGGAACCACAAACGTGATGGAGCCTCACTGATCCAGGCTTTTGGAACGCGTTCATCCACAATGTTAGGGAGATTGAACGCGATGCCTGGCTTGACTAGCTGACCATCTCGCGCAATAGGTTTGAAGAAGCAGACTTCTACCGGTGCAAGTTACAGACTGCATCGGTTATCGAGAGAGGCCGGGTTACCATGCTTCTCCTGCGTTAATCAGTGCCAATGTTGTGTGTACAACTTGGTACGAACTTAAAAGGAGATTACTCTATGAACGACTCCTGGTAGGGGGCTAGTGTCTCGTCTGAGGTGTACGAGGGGATAGCTAATTTTTAATCCCTCTACAAACGCGTTGGGTGTTCTTTCTCCGATTGGCCTTCTTCGACAACTGATGTGTCTTGTCATACTGCTCGACAAGGCCTAACACTTCTACCATCATTTGCGATCGAGGGTCTCAACTATCCGCCGAGGGTGGATAGCCGTGCCACAGGACGAGGTAACTCGTCCGACGTCACTTCTCATCTCGGTGGCTCAACAGACGTTCCACGAGGAAGCGTTGGCCACCGCGAGCATCAATTAATTGGTAGAGGCGGAGGAGGAAACACATCCTCCGACGGATTTGCAGCCTTAACCTGATGATGTGAGTCAGCTTGACCGTGTAACGTGTGAGCTGCGCGAGGCCTCCAAGACGAGAAGTACAGGCGTCTGTATTGCTTGGTATTGTGAACCGTGTGGACTCAGATCGAGAGAAGGACAGTACAGGGTTTGCCTTTGCATAGTTCGAGAATGAGCGGGCATAGCTTTCTCTTCGCGACGAGCTGGTTAAAGCTTGTCAGGATATATCTCGGCTTCGCGGGGAGATATCCGAGCTTCAGACGCGGGCTGAGAGTTAGCACTGTGAGATCAAATATATTTGAAGATTTTTGAGCGCAAAGGCTTTCTTCACCGGAAGAAGCCACTTACTGGTAGTACGGCCTGAGGGGACCGACGTAGAAGGTAGGGAACGTGCGCATCTTACGTGGCAGTTCAATCTTATATGCGCCGCCAAGGCGGCGCAGCACACAAAATGGACCGATAAACTTGGGTGGTAAGTTGTTACTACCCACGTTAGCACTATGTGTCGAGGTAGGTTTACCGTAGATAGTAGGACTAAGTCTCCTTCATTAGATAAAAAGAACATTTGCCTTCCATTCTTGTCAGCGTTTCGCTTTTGTCGATCCACCGCTTCTGCGATATGATCTTGTACGAAACGGACAACCGTTTTTTAAGCCAGTATGAATTCATCTGCTAACTCATTGTCTTTGGCTACAGTGCTCTCGGAGTGCACTACAGAAAGATCCGTTGTTGCCTCAACAAGTGTGCCTTCGGACGCACTAGGGGTGATGCTGATTTGATCAGTATGAAGGTGGGTAAGAGAATCCTCGGTTTTATTTTCCTCTTTATCACCGAAGTCAATGTGATCTACACCGGCGTCGAATGTGGTGATCTCATGGTCAGCACGTAATGAGTGAGCGCCGGATCGGCGTTCGCTCGAGTGAGTCCCCCCTTAAACTAGAGTCACACATTTAAAAGGTGGGCAGACGCGAATGGCGTAAGCCATTTACAAAGAACGGCGTGTGAATCGTTCACGGGTGAACAAAGTTGTTGATGGCAAATTCTACCATCTGCAAGAATTCGCTTAAATTCGCAAAATAATGGTCTTACCCTCGAAGGATATCTTCGAGGACACGATTGGAGCGTTCTGGCTGACCATCTGTTTCACGGTGGTCAGATGTGGATATCTTTAAGCGCGATCTGAGTGTTTTGATCATGAAACTCCAAAGTCGGCTGTGAAAAGAGGGTCTCGGTCGGACACGAGTTCACGAGGCAGCCCATGAAAGCTAAAGACCGTGTCGATAAAGAAACGAGCACAAGCAGATGCTTTAATTGGTTCAGTTACAGCAACCCAGATGAACCATCTTGCTAACCCTGTCAACGAACACAAAATACCAGGATTCTTGTGTGGAAGTGCGGGGAATCCGGAGACGAAGTCCGTTGAAACGGATTCCCAGCACTCTGCCGGGACGGGCTGAGGTTTCAAAGGGGCACGAAGGGATGGACTATACTTCACCCGTTGATAGACCTCGCAGGCCCGAACGTACTTGCGCACGAACTGATACTGGTGGGTCCAGTAAACTTACTGGAACCGCCAGTATCAGTTCGTGCGCTCACTGTGAGATATGTCTTCTCACGACCACGATGTCCACGAACAGGTGCGTCGTGGTACTCATACACGATGCGCAACCGCATATCACCATGATTCGGTACGACGACACGAGGCGTGTCTCCGGAAACAGCTGAGTATTTCAGTAAGCCGTTGCGAATTGTATATCTATCCGTAGAGGATCGATATACTGTCGACAACTGTTTTAGACTTTCCTGGGAGGTTGCGAGAGATGTTCCATCAAACGCACGATTTACGGATAATACACCTTTCGTATTTCTTCCAATAAGGTTGACGACGGGACACCTGAAGTCAATACCGCGACAGTGGTCGGACCAGTGTCGGGTTCTGCAGCCAGTTAGAAATCGGGTCGGCGCGAGAGTGCGTCAGCAACGACAATTAGTCGTCCTGGCTTATACTAGACGCAGAAGTTATACTCCGCAAAGGACAACATCTACCTCTCCATCAGATGCGAAAGTTGTGGACTATTTACGGCCGTGCGTAAAGACGCACGGTCCGTATAGACGATATAGGTTCTATCGCCTAGCAGATTGACTCTGAATTTCGCTAACGCGTACTTCATGGCATTGATTTCCTTGTCATAGATGGGTTAGTTACGTTCTGTTGGTTACAGCTGGCATGACTGATTGCAGACGACACGTTCCGCACTGTCTGATTCGTACTGCATTAATGCACAGCCTATTGCAAATTCACTGGCATACAGACGACATGAATGGCCTGTCTTTGTCTGCAATTGCCAAAACTGGCGATCTTATCAAGCTTTTCTTGATATCTTCGAAGGAGTGCTGACAATCGGCACTCCATAAACACTCCTCGTTCTCTTTCAATAAACGAGAGCGATAAACAGTCATCTCGGAGTAATTGCGTGAATATTTATGCAAATACGCCGCTAGGCCAAGGAACTTTCGAAGTCCCTTGACATCTGTAGGCTTCGCCCAGTCGGTGATCGCCTTGATCTTTTCTGGGTCGGGCCGGAAGACATGATTACCCACGATGCAACCAAGAAGTGGTATTTCGATAGCAGCAATTATACACTTCTTGAGGTCGGCGTACAACTTATGCTCGTGCATAAGTGTAAGAACATTCCGGACGTGGAGTCGGTGCACTTCCACATCCTTCTGTCCGTCCATAGCCCGACTATAGACGAACACATCATCGAAGTAGCCGGGCACAAATTCTCGTACAGACCTCAACGTATTCCTCAAACATCTGTTGAATATGGCAGGGGCATTACTTAGTCTTGTGGCATTACTGTTAAGAATAGGTGATGCGACATATGTGTTATGGACATGCATAGGGATAAGCGTTTCCATGAGTCAGAACATGCTTTAAGTAGTACTACAGCAATAGGACAACAGAGTGCGCCATCTATATGAACTCGTAGCTCAAGTGGTACGGTGTGGCAGCACCAAGCGAGAGGTCACTGGTTCGATTCCCAATGACGAAATAAAAAGTTAAAACCTTCGGGTACTGGTGTGCCGGGGTTCACCAGCACTGTCCTGCCAGACAGTGACGTCCCCCATTTTTGTCAACTGAAGAGCTGTGTGGAAGAGCTGTGTGGTCACATCAGAGAAACCGTTGTATGGGAAAGGAATATGGGAAAGGAACATGGGAAAGGAGCTTCTGGATTGATGGGACGTTGGAATGAAGAATGGACCTGGAAAGATGAGTAGAAACGGTAGGAACGAGTTTCCACTCATAACACAATGCACTTTTGGTTTTGCTGCTTCGACCAACAAGTGTCCTTCACTTTTACGCTCCGCTAACATTTAACAATTACTAGCCACTCCCAAAGCATACCGTTTGGGGTACTCACTGCAGTATATGGGATGCCCCTTTCGCGCTTAATGATCTGATAGAATACGTCCATCATAACCATTGATGAAAAAATGGTACTCTTTGCCATACCATCGATGATGACTCTTTCCTTGGTATCGGCGTTTGAGCCGGTACAGTTGCGGCATTCAACTTGTTGAAGGCATGTGCTATCCGCGATCCGCCTGTGACTTTCCGCACACAGAAGGTCGGAGAGCTATGTGCTCACATGACCAGCTGCTAAGTGATCTGCAAAATAACTTTTGTGGTCGCTATTACTTGTTCACGAGGCAGTGGTCATTGCTTCATGACGCCAGTACTTCGAACCAGTTTTCAGGGTGATTTCGTGACGAGTACCTCTACCATTTGGTAACTCACACGGCACTGCTTCTGTGAATACATCCCTGAATTCTATCAAATCATCGTAGGTAGGATTTGCCCAGAGTGATTTCAACGAATGGGATGTATATCGCTCAATCTGAGTCTTCTCATCAAGGACACTCTCTTCCATTGATGAGCTACTGAGAACTCTTTCATCCTCGACAAAGATCATTGACGATCAGATATCACTAAAGGTACTCATCTCCCGCGATGTGTACGCAGATCCGCTTGACTTTGCCACTACGCAGATCACGCGAGAACCTATTTTAGTTCAGCGGGAGAAACTGAGTGATCTTCAAAATTAACTTCGGAGGCGCGATCAGAACAAGTGTATAACTACCCATGCTTGATCTGTCAAACTTATTTCCAGTCTGCTGGAAACTTGTTACCTCAGCTCTAGCCTTTTGGGCTAAGTCTTCTTCAGATACACGGGGACCTTTCCCCCGGCGTCTTCTGGAGTGGTTGCGCAATCACAGCCAGGTCCTCTACGTTCGATTCTCCGATCCATCTAGGATCTTCGTTTTGCCAACTATTGGCAACCGGTTGGTTTAACTCTTGGGTGTTGTCCACTTAGAGGACACCCGTACCCCATTACGCTCGACTTATTAGAGTGGTGGACCTTCGGTGCTTCCTGCGTTTCTAAGCAGTCGCCGGAAAAGCTCCACAATGTAATAGTTCGACACATTGCTATCTTGTACAGTCGTACTAATGACAGAACCACACATGAGACCACCGAAATCGCTCGTAGTATATCCACATGGTGACGGACGCTCCAAGAATCTCATCAGATGGCCGTCTGGTGAACAAGCGGTTGCCATATCGACTGTTGTCGATGCCATCTCCCTTGTGCCCACCTTTGGAGCCACGGAAAAACAAGGATGACATCAAATTTATCACCCGAGTCTAATACGATGAAGTCATCGTCAGATTGGACTTTTTTCAGTGTATAGTAAATTCCTACTACACGTTTCATCACTGTTACGGATGCGCCTGTCGAGAGGCGTACCGTCATCCTCGTTGGGGGAATCTCGCGCTCACTAATTTAAGCTTGCTATCATCTAGCGAATGAAGTCGCACAAATCTGTCCGACGCCGCACAATCAATTAGGGCTTGTAGTTACATGTCCTTTACCATTTCGAGATTCAAGGTAATGAGTGAACCTCATTACCCGATGCAGTAACACATAATGATTGCGTGTTAGGAGCAACTCTCACACATGCAAATTAACTTAACGTTGCTGAATCAGTAGGATGCTCCGCACCTACTGACCCTGACCGCTTTTTGACTGTCCATTACGATGTTTCGTTTTTGCAACAGCGTCGGCCCACGCCTTTGATCCATCATGGCCGCTTGACGGTTATTTTTTCCTGCGGTACGTGGTACCGCGTAAGGGGAACTGCATTCGTATGCACAATGCCCTTTCTTTTGACATCTATTGCATCTATGCAATTTCTTATAATTGGTAACGCGAGAGCTTTTACTTTCAGTGCAATAGAGGTCCATTGGTTCTGAGCCTCCATTTTTCTGTCGTCTCGGAGACGATAGGAACTCAAATTCACATAAGTTTGTTTCACGATGAAGTCCTCCTGTTCCGCGACCCTGATTGCCTCTTTCAGGGTATCAAATTCCAGTCTCGACTGGACCGTCCATGAGACCCTGAACGAACTACGTGATTAACGTTTGTTCATTCAGCGGATTTGCTGAAATGCAACTCATAAGGTTATGTATGTACTTAATGTATGAGTGTACATCACGTTTGCCTTGCTTGAGTTTCGGGAGTTTAGCGCGAGCACTGTGTACATCTCGCGGCGGGTAGAATGTTGTCGAAGACGGGACTTAAAGACTCCTAACGACCCAAAGATATACGGGTCGTGTAGCTTGCGGCCAAAGGTCTAACAATTCGCACGTCCTACCAAGTTCGATTGAGCAAATGAGACCTGCATTTTGCTCATCGACGATGTGACGAGCCCTTATGGCATCGTCCAGTTCTACAAACCATCATGAAAGAGAGTCTTCTTCAGCTCCCTTGTACTTGAGGGTGTCAATCTTCAGCGAGTCGACGTGTTTCGTAGATCCGGTAGCAGCAGCCTGCTGCTGTCTCAGCAGTTCGAACTGTTGAGTATCCTGTTCTCTCAACAGCTCTGTCTGTTGAGAACCTTGTCAGTGAAGCAAGGTTGCCTTTTCCGGTTCAATGTCAAGTTCACTCTGGATGAACTTGGCAATGACGGCGTGTTTTCCGTCTGTTCCCAGAGCGGACACCACAGCGCCGACTGCTTCCTGCCCTATCGTCAAACTTATTCGTTCGACGGCATCCCACTTGTTTGAATTAAATGGGAGTAGATATCATGATTGGGATGAAAGTCGTCTCTTCCATCATCCAACATGTTTAGGTCGTTGTATGGACTGCAAAGTGCTACCAGGTGTTACGAGTCATGGAATGCTTGCACTATCACATTACAAGCTATTTAATCTGAACACAGGGCAAGCAGGTGCCTCGGAATCTCACATACACGTATCGTGTAGAGGAAGGTTTCAATACGAGATGAGGGAAACGTAGAACTATATTCAGTATAGTTAATCTCCTGCTAATATATCTTATTCAGTCATCTTCTAACTATGCCTAAATACAAACATGTATTGTAACTATCTGTTCACCTCTTATTGCGTTCTTCTGTCGTGGCTCGGCTTTATTGGTTGATATCATCGTCCTATATCAAATAATGAACAGTATATGGCTTCTGGATCACAATATTACCTGTTAAGATAATATTGTAAGAATATGATGTCTTTCTAACATAATATTCACACTTGATATTTACCTTATGTAACGGACTCACCATATTACACCTGAGCCTGTAGCGGGTCTGTGATTTGCTGCAGTTGATAGATCTTGACTACGTATTCTGTAGCTGGGCTAATCATCGAGCCATCCCAGCTCAAACAAGTCCGCGTCTTTGTGACGCTGCATTTTCCATTTCAGTTCTAAGGCGGTCAGTCCGCTTCGCACAATAACGTTGGGTAGTGCGTTTCTGTTGCTACTTGGTCTCACATTGTATGAAGTCGGTATGTTCTGGCTGTCAGAGGTATGAGAGTACCTTATATTACCGCCAATTGCCTACTTAGTGCAATATAGCTATGTTTATTCACCCCGGTCCTGCTCATCAAGTCGCGCACTACCAAAGATACACATCATGTGATGTGTAACGGGGCACCGGAGCAACACACTGGACAACCAGTGTGGAGCTACTATCACCAACAGCAGTGTTAGTGGTGCCTCGCTACCCCTGTTAACTCGGCAGAGGAAGGGAAAGCAACTAGGAACTGACTAGTTGTTGGTAAAAGTAAAACTGTATTAAATATAATTAAGTCCTAATCATTAACCTATGTTTTAGTCCTAACTTAATTATATTTATCTACAAAAATGTATGCTAAAGTCTTGCTCACCACTCATTGCGCGCGTCCATCGTTGATTGGACCGCTAGAGCTGGCTGATATGATGACCCATATCAGCCAATCGGTGAGTGTTTCTGAATATTACCCCTTATGGTAATATTCATGAACATTATCAACCTTTATGCTAACATTTTAACTAACAAGTATCAAGGGTTAATTACATGTAACAGGCTCACCCCGTTACATGGTGGCTATGGGGTGTGATTTATGTAGACGCGCCTACGATACAACACAATATACTTTTTTCGCGTACTGATGAATGTTCTCGAATACAAGCTACTGGCGTTCGACAGTGTGACAATGTGGTGGGACTGTTGCTCTCGCCGTGAATGCAATGCGCCACATGATCACAGTCGTATCGTTTGTTGACTTAGATTGTGATCTGAAGCTGTGAAGCTACAACGTCAATAGAAGTAGCATATTTGGCAGGAATAAGTGCTTGCGAAGTTAAAAAGGGATAGTATAAAATACAATACAAATAATGCTGCAACAAGTAAGTATGCATGCACCCTTCAACACATTAAATGAACAATGAGTACTTTACTGACGGGATGAGTAAATACACATAATAAATAAGATCCTTTAAGTCGAGGATCTTATTTATTATGTGTATTTACTCATCCCGTTTCTCGCGGGGGGGGGGAGTAGAAATAACCCCCCTAAAAAAAAAAGCCTCTCCTTTAGCGGGGGAGGACCAAATAAAGAGGGGGAATCACCCCCTCCCCGTTCGTGGTCTACGATGTCCCAAATGCGTCATGCATTGAAAGTAATAATGCAGAATTTTTGTATTGACAAGCGTTGATATCACGCTGGATAGCACGATCGACTTCAACGCTAGGGAAGAGTACGACTAGCGTCATAAGGTGCTGGGTCTCGCGTGAGGTTATTGAACATTAATATCTTGTTACTCTCAACAAAAGTTGTGTTTGGCAGCCAACCATAGGCAGCGCTTTAAGAGGTTGAATGCCTCCATATACAAATACGGGGAGGATCGTGGGCATGTTTTCTCGAACCGTTCATCTACCAGGATTTATATTCAGGATAGATCAAGGAACTTGCCCAACGTCTCCAGTGTAAGGGTCGAAGTTGCATCTTGAAAGTCTGGCTGTGTTTCCGTCGCCTGTGCCTTTCATTCCGCGTTTTACGAACTTGTGGCCGCACCAGCCGTGATGCTCTATAAGCTGCACATTATGTGGACTGCGCAAATGCAGATCACGATCAAGACATTGGGAGAGCCGCACCCACACGCCGCGAGATGTGGTCCGTTCAGTGGTTGAAATACCGGATTCATGGCAAAGCTAGATAAATCACTGCACAGTATTTTCATGTTGGACGTTGACAAGCACCGTAAAAAGAAAGAAATATTGACTGTTGCTGTCTCTGACTAGAAGGGACAACACGACGTGGTTGTACTCAGGGAGCGGCGAGTACGTTCCTTTAAAGCCATGGAGTTGGATGATGCTTGATTGACTGCGCGCATCAACTCCGCATGGGAGAAAAAAGCGAAGACGGCATTGGTCATCCTAGAATCACACATTGGTTCCAAGGTTATTCCGCCCATCTACACCAGAAGATAAAGAGCTTTGTAGACGATACATTATATCAATGTCAATCCTATCGACGACATCATCTTTGGTCTGTACAGCTTAAATCTATGCGCTTCAAAATTAGCGTGATCACAAACTTGAACGCCAGGATCTTGCGCTTCATAATCCTGTAGCCATATATGGCAGCTTAAAACGTTCGCAGCACGCAAATCTGCCGCTGCTTCAGCTCTGCGATAGAGATACAAATAATAGGGGGTTTGTTATGCGTCGATACCGTACATAGATTTATCAACTCGCCGAGTTACGCACACTTCCCCTTTGCATTCTTTGTCACTACAATTGTATTGTGCACATTACCACTGCCGCTTGTCATCTTGCACATCTTGCTTGCATTTAGACAGCCATCTCGAAGAATTTTGTGTGACCTTGAAGTCAGCCTCGAATCTTTGCCCGAGTGACAGTTCTGACTCCTAGCTGGCGAATATCGATGTGCGGGTGCGCGTTTACAGCCATGTTATGTTTACTACATGGTGTATTTTAGATCAACCCCACACGAGATTGAGAGGTGGCAGTTCTAGATTTGGTAAGGTAGTAAACGTAGTACTGGGATATTAAGCTCGCGGAACTCAAAACGAATTGCGCTACAGTGACAATTTTTTCGCAAGGCGAGAGTGTAAGCTAATTTTACGCCAAAAGTCGGTCCTAATCTTTACTCCTTTCTAGTCGGTTCTACCCCTATAGTTGCTCGGGAGAATCAACACGAATAACAGGTTCCTGCACTTCGGGAGGTCTTAAATGACTAAGCGAAGCCCTGCCTTAGATACGCTCGAGTGCTTGCAACCCTCACTGTGATCGACATGACTTGTTTACTTTTTGCTGGAAGCGACAGCGACAGTCAGTATTCAATTTAGTGCAATGCGTACCCGCCTCCACACCCAAAATCGGTATGAGAATCCTTGCGCATTTTTGTGCCTGCCCCGGAACAGATCCGTCAACAAGTGTCGTTAACGGCACATTCTTTCCGCAGTGAGATTGACAAACCCTCGGGCTAAACGGATGTTGAGCAAAAGCTTTTAAAGTCCTACCGCAAGCTTTTATGCGACTTCTCGCTGCAATGACGAATGATGTGAACGACAGTGAAAGTCCTGCGGAAGTAATTGTCTTGCATCGTCATGG
>JH598426.1:119287-136245 GCA_000173235.2 Hyaloperonospora arabidopsidis Emoy2 | reverse complement strand
CGCCATGAGTGGAGACCGGCAGAAATGCTTAAGCTCAGGTATGGACGAGTTTATGGTCAAACCAATTTCGAAAAACAGTCTGCTTAAGGCAATACGACAGTGGATGCGAGTTCGCTACCTCGGTTCTAAATCTTCTGGCCCATCGATCGCTGGATCGGACGATTACACCCGCGCAAGATCCGAAGGCTTAAATGCGTACATGATTGCTGCTCCGCCAGATCCTGTGTCTCCACCAGCTTCATCCAGAGACGAGCTAGACTTTGTGCCGTCGTCATACCCGACTACTTCACTGACACCGTGTCCCTCATGTGACAGTGAAGCCGACGATGGAGATCTTCTCAGCGCGCCTCCAATACCAGATACTAGGCTCGCCCCTGCCTCACGTCACATGCAGCAGCTCGATCTTGCGCGCGCGATCTCGAATCTGGAGTTAGATGACCCCATGGCTATCGGACGTCAGGTAGGCCCTACTGTGCGCACTGCAGTTCCGACGACGTCGATCTTTAGCTTGGGCTCGTCGGTGGGGAACAGCACTCGCTCTAGCAGTCTTTTGACTCTTCAGCGGGACAACGGTGGGGCCATCGTTAGCATTCCTGATTGGAAGCAAATCAACAAGACATCCGCAACCTTGCCGAACATGAAGGATCAGCCGCTGGATGGTACAGAGACTTCAGATTACGTGTCCTCTCACAGCAACCCGACACTTTGGAGCCACCCGCCTTTCATGTGCAGCAAAAACGAGTCCGTGCCATCGGCTTCGTCTTCCCAGCGACCCATGTCACCAAGTACTGCTTCGGATGACAGGAATTCTCGGACCAAAGCTGAAGAAGGCCGGAATGGAAATGACCTGCAGCGCTTCAATTCGGACAAGAGTTCGGGTGAGCATTCGTCAGGCGATCCCGTTGCAGCTATGCTACAGTGCCTGAAATCCAGCAGTTCAGCTTCTGGAAGTGATGCTGTGGGCCCGCCTTGTGTCGACCATGCGACAGGTGTTACCGCAGAGAGCAACGGCGCAGTGCTCCTATCGATGGCTCCAGCCAATATTGACATCCCCGAGGGTGACCCAGTCGACTATTCGCTAGGTGTTGAGCAATGTGGCGGTCACGAAGAGCTCTTTTTGGGCCTGCTGGAAAAGTTCACAGTGAGCTGCGATGCTATCATGTCGCGCATCGTCGCAGCCTATGATCGAGACGATATCGCAATTACTCGGCGAGAATCCCATTCACTCAAAGGGTCTTCAGCCTACGTCGCCGCGATGCGTGTTTCGAAGGCGTCTTTTCGCGTTCAAACTGCATGTGAACAGCTTCAGAGGTACGAATTGGACGTTGGCGCACATCAGCAGCTAATGGCGTCACCTGGCACGACGGCGTTGCTCTCACTGAAACAGTCATTGAGCGATTCGATCACCGTACTCAAGAAAGAGCACAGACACCTGCGTGGATATCTCCGCCGTAACTTTGACTTTCGTGGTGACGGCAATGCTTCCTCTGCTGCGGTTTTGCCGGTCCAAGATTCAGCACAAGACCGTGCCAACGGACCCTGTGGGGTCATGTAAGACACGGACAAACTTTCATAACCCACTTTGCATTGCTTTGTTTGTAGAATATCAACATCAGCTCAATCTACTTACGCTCATTCTTTAGAACTACTTGCCGCCGCTTAAATACTAACCGAGGCGATCTCGTGAGAGAAGACCTGCGTCTCCAGGAAACTACGGTAAAATGATTGCTCGCGCGATGGCAGGTGGCGCACGAACGCGATACGATCAAACACCACGACATAGTCAAAGTCGTCCGACAGCACAAACCGAAACTCTTCCACCGTGCGTAACAGAGCTGCAATTGCTTCGCGGAAGAACATGCGCACATGGCCTTGTGGAAAACACTGTGACGTCGAGGCAACTGTATCGTTTTTGGTGACCATGGGCACAAAATCGCTGTAGTAGACTCGAGGCTTCAGCAGCTGGAGCAGTCGCGAAGTAAGTGGACCACGAATCGATTCAGGGAGCTGTGGTCGCCCAGGAGCACTCATTTTGTCCGCATCTAGATCCACCACGACAATACTATCGCCACAGCCTTCTCGCTCAAGCATCTCGCGCAACTCCCCACGATAACTTGCATGGACGCCGAATAAATACGGTGTGGGACATTGTAAGCACTCAAGCATGCTTTTGGGTAGAATGGGTGCAAACACGTGACTCCACTCCAGCGGGGCAATCAAACTCTTTAACGTCTCTCCGACTGCTGTCAGCACTGAATAGCGCGAACTGACAAGCACAATTTGTCGCTCGAGCAGCATGCACGTGACCAAAGCAACGACGTGCTCGACCGATAAACAGCTGAAGATTTCCTCCATGCTAAAATCAACAAAGTCGTCTAGGGCCAAGATGGACGTCCCATCGTCTGGGGAGATCATCGTACTAAAGTTCAATGGACAAAGCAGGCCGCCCACCTGTGCTACGGATGGCAACCAGTTGACATCAGAGAGGTATGACTCGTCGTCCTGCATGGCGGTGTGCAGCAAGTCCAAACGCTGTTTGAGCGTGTCAAGAATCGGGTATCGGCTGATGATGCAAATTCCCGCTGGAACATACACTTCGAGTCCCTCAGTCTCCTGCAACACTTGCTCCAACGGACCTAGCTTGCTCGAGTCGTTCAACGGAACGTATCGTGTAAGGCAGGCTCCATAAAACGCTTTGTCAGAATTCCCAATCGTCATGTGGAATAGTGAGGGTTTTGGCCGGACTGTCGAACGCACAACATCAGCTCCTGAAGGTCGAAAGAAAGCTTCGACATGGTCCGGAATTGCGTGATGATGGTACAAATCGCTGCAGCTCTCACTGCGGTTGCTTGATCCTGCAAGCGTGTGTAGGACTTCCTTGATTATCCCTGGGTGAGATCGATCGTTCACATCTAGCCGGAAGCTCATGACTGAGCTAATAAGCGACTTGCTCTGCAGTTCGCCACGAAGTTGACCTTGGTAAAGGTCTCGCAGCGTGAACGATTTACTCCGTACTCGCTGTGGTTGATGCGACGGAACATTCATGCATTGGAACAACTCTTGCAGAGTCGTCATACTGCTATCCGAAGCTGTGCTGGAGCCGTCGCACGCCGTAGACGTAAGAACGTCTGGTGATCCCGACGGACTGAGCAACCGACTCTGATAAGATGCCACCAATGACTTGAATGACTCGCTGCCCATGAAGCGCACAAAATGATTGACCTTGAGGTCTGCTTCAATGACACCTTGAATGCGCTCCACCGTTCGGTGCAACTCCTCAGCATCGGCCAGCGAGAAGCTGCCAGATTCAAGGCAACAGGCTACTTGCACCTCGTAATCATGCAGCAGAGCCTGCTCTGCCTCGCCGACAAAAGTGACGCGCGTGCTAGCATTCACGATCAGGTACTTGGCTGCAATGCGACTACCTCCTGCCAAGAGCTGCTCGATGAGCTCTCCAGCTTGTTGATCCTCGGTATCGTCTGACTGCTCCTTGTCCCGTTGCTTCTCATCTACACGGTCAGCATCCGCCTGCACCACGTGAACAAAGTCTTCCAGCACAGGCAGCAGCTGATACCGGAAGTCCATCCACAAACTCAGCTGCTGATGCGTGCGTTCTTTGAACAGAAACACCCAGAAAACACTGCACAGTCTCCGGTTCCCGAGCACCCGTTCCAACGTCAAAAACGTCGTCGCTGTGCGTTGTCTACGGCCATGGGTGTGTTGCGTCCGAGTGCTGGCGGTCGACGCCGCCGGCGACGTCAGACTCTTGTTCGACAAGGATCGAGGGGACCCTTCTCCTTCCACTTGCTGCTGCTGCAATGGCTCGGCGTCGCCCGAGCTCGAATCCAATTCATCCGCACCGACGTACGTGAGATGAGAGCTCGCCACGAGCGCGGCAAACTCAGGCGCGGCTGCAAACTGCTGGAACAGCGGCTGCAGCACCTTCTTCACAGCGTCTTCCGCGTCCTGGAAAAGGTCCGTCTTGGCCGCCAGACTGTTGTAAAGCATGAGGTCGTTCCGAAGCAGCTTGCCAAAGCTCGCGACCGACTTGTTCAAAATACGCAAGTTCTCGGACGCAATGTCCAGAAAAGCGTCAGGGCTCATAAACTTGGTGATGATCTTGCTCGCGTATTGACAGCGATGGACCTGCGCGTCCGCCACCGCCTCGTCGCACACAGCGGGGGACGCCAGCACCTTCTTGAACTCCTCGACGCTCACGAGGAAGAGCAGCCGCGCAAAGCCCTTCTTATTGGACGTGGAGAGGTGCTGGAGGAAGAGCGCGTGGAGGTGCGGGTCGGCCACCACCGAGTCGAGCGTCACGCTCGAGCACACGTCGTCGTCACGGGGCATCGGACCTTGGTGGCGAGAGTCGGACTGAGCGACTTAATGTACGGACCACGCGATGGCGAATAAAAACAGGCGGCGGATTTCTTCCGTAGTAATTTCATGTCGCGAGTGGTCCGGCGGAAGTAATACCCTCTGACAATCCATAAGTTGAAAATAGGGCAGATAGTCGATTTAGTTGGCTTTATGTCCTGATAACGCGGGTACTTGTGATACTTTATACATGTGCTGCAATTTAAGCAGCTTCGAGCACGACTGGGGCGAGTGGACAGACTGGAACTGGCTCGGAGTCTATTTGACTGCAAAAAGCTTATAAACAGGACGATTTCTGATGCGCACAGTGGGCGGTCAAGAAAGGTCTTGTGGTGAGACGGAAGGACGACGCGTTAGTAGTGGATGCACAATAGTAGGATCAGTCAGCAATAGTCGCCACGAAAATGTGGCAGCTCCGAAAGAGAATAGAGCCCCTGCCGCCACGTCGGACCAGGCAACGGGTGTGCACACACTGGACAGTAGGAGGAGGGAGGAAAGAGCGAAACGAAAAAAATCGGACGAAGCCAAACGTCGTTTCACGGAATCAGATGCGTCGTCACAAGGGGTGGGCTCTTGATTGTGGCATCAGGTCACGCCATCATCATCCGCGCCACCTCACGTACTGTCCCTATCGCTTGTGTCGACTGAAAGTCGACGACTTCGTTGACGACCTGCTCTTGCTGTTCGCGGCGGTATCAATCAATTGACAGACGATGGTATTGACAGCTGCAGCGATTGTCATTGCGTCCGTTCTTCTGAGTCTTAATACTTTTTAGAATGCGCTGAACGACGGAAGCAGCTGCCACTCCGCATACATAGCTTATGTAGAGACAACGCTTATCGTGGACACCTGGGTGGTGTGTGCCAGAAGTATTAGTATTTCGTTTCGTCATTTGAACCCCGTTCGAAAGCAGACTTAAACTCGCATCTGCTGATGAGACATTCAAGTACGAAACTTCATCTCCTTTTGTCACCCACCGATTTGACCATTAAACGCGGAGGTATACATACACCAGATGCAAGTATACAGCGGTGTGCGTCGGTTTGGAATTGCTACAGTCATATTACGTACATCTCCGACCGTGACTATACACTTCCGTAGCCATAGTACCTTCTTCATCTCGTTTACATGTCAAGGAGGTCTTCAATTCACTATTGAGGTCGTATTGATAGCATAGACTTCAGAAGCTGCTCTTGTCTGCAGGAGGTTCTTGGCGCGGTGGATGTGGGCAACGTTGACGTCCAATGCTTCAAACCATGCTCATCACCAGTCGTACTCGTGCGTCAGCTAATCTGCTAGGTCAACAGCCTGATTTAGAGGAGCTTGAGCTCGGTAAAGAGGATGCATCTTCTTGCGCCCAGATTGTCTGTCACCCAGTCTATAAGATGTAGGCTGAGATCATGCGCGTTTGCGTTGATGGACACGATTGTTTCGATTGAATTTGGGTACGCACAGAAAAAACATGGATTTCAAACTGAACACACTTCGCAATTGTCGATGGCTGTCCATCATTCAACACGCCGATGAAGCTTTGTGCCACGTATTGACTACTGACAAAAGCGTTCATGTATACCTGATACAAGCCATGAGAGTAGTCTACAGTTTTTTTTGACCCGTAAAGTCGGTCTTTTGCGCAGCCTCACAAATCCTGGCCAACTTGATTAGTAGCTCGTTGTCATGGATATATTTGGAAAAATGCTGCTCTGCTGTAGCTGGTCCACCACACTACTGCCTTGAAGGTAAGGAGCGGGTAGCATCCCATGTATTCACTAACCGAATGCGCTGTGTTGTTTCTTTGCGAACATTACGATCATGGGTCCTCTCGCTGATATTTATACCGGGCTGGTAGAATGCGACATTCGAGTCGTATAAACGTCTTGCTGGAGCGGAAGTGACAGCTGTGATCGAAGTGGACATGACCAATCCTTACTAATTGTTGCAGCAGCTCAATTTTGAGCCGGCTATGGATGGTCTCGAAGTCCTCTTGGGCACATCTCATCAGGAGTTGTGAAATGACTACGGGATGACACAATATGTAATTATTGAGCACCGTATGACATACGGACGCTTGACAGCTCCCGACCTTACCTCGGATACAATCTGGCAGTATCGAAGTCGTTTGCTTCCGTGCAGTACCCAGACGCACCGAATCCTTCACCTAAGGGTCTCCCGATTTACAAACCGGCGGTACTTTGGCCGTAACGTGGTCTTTAGTAAGACTGAGAAGGCCAAAGCTATCCGAAAAATGTGGCGAGTTTCGCTACGTCTAGAACTCACCTCTCACCATCCTATGATGCTTCAAGGCGCAGCACTGTGCCTACAACGATAGACTTTGGCTGCTGCTCGTATTATCATAGTACTCCCGCGGCACTCAGGTGCCACCACGTGCACTCGGTTACTCGTTGCGCTACCAGTTCCTACGCAACCTCCGTCATATTGACCGTCCAATGCTTGCAGAAAATTCCGTTCGGCTCGAAATTTCTAACGTCTCCAGCACTAAACAGCCAGCCGCTATTGGGCACAGCACTGCGACCGAACGTTTGCTGCTGACTCGCGCTGACCTTCCGGACTGGGGGACATCATGTCGAAAGCTGTCGAAACATTAGTTGAAACCTCGGCTAACCTACTGGTTCTTGGTCGTCGCCTTTGTGTTAGAATTATGGTGTTCTTAGCCTAAGAGCTCTCCACTTCTGCCCTAGGTTCATTACACATACGATGTGTCCGAAGCAGCTTTAACAACTTTTTACTGATTTCCCCTCCTTATGTGGTTATAGATTTTGCAAGTGCACCTGACACATGATCTGTAGTGGACGCGGGCGCTACGATGTATACACGAAGTGGTACCTTGTGTCGTCAATTGAGTTGGTTTGCGCAGCAATCTCGGCCAGTTTCTCAGCTGTTGTAATACCAGCTCGATTGTTATTGCAAATAGTCGTGCTGTCAAGGTCAAACGTGCTCGTGCTCAAGGTGCCAGTTCCATGGTACTCTATCAAGCGTAGTGTGCCAAAGTAGTGTAGTCTGCTTTACCAGGAGTTGACGTCACAATACGCCGCTTCCTGCTACTTCGCGTGATTGTTCATTCATTTGACCCCATGATTATGTGCTGCATAGTATGTCTTAGCACTATGCAGTACATTATAGGGTGAACAGGAAATATACTCATACAGCTCCATTTACCGTCTTCACTCTGTCGGAAGCGATTATATCAATGGTGCTTCCCGAATCGCACTGACGCCGCTATGTCCAAATTATGCATTGGCGCGTACAACATCGTATTGGACGTGAAGGGGTATCTTACTCGAAGAATAAGTCATGAAACCACCTAGCCGATCTACGATTCAACAGACGCTGGCATAGATCACTACAATCCTATGTCAAACGCACATTCTGGAAGACACGTGCTGTCTACTAAAGCTGCAGCGGTTTGAGTACGAGCACGAGTCTACAATGGTTGAGCAAGCAGGTGTGGTCATCATTGACGAGCTCCTGCAGGTCCCATCAGTGAGAACGCCGTCGACGTGCATGAAAACTAGACCCTGCATCACTGCAAGAGTATACTGCCGAGGTTGAAGGCGAAAGTATCATCAAGTACAGAAAGGGGACGAGCTACATTTCGCAGTCTTGTAAGCTGTAAGCTGCAAGCAAGAGAGGGCGGCGAAACATTGTATTATAAGGTCAGCCGGTGCCCTCCGCAGACTACAAAACACGCTTGTTTAGCTTGGACTGAACATGTGCGCGATATAATTCAGGCTTAGGAAGTACACACCTTTCCGTTCAACAAATAACGAAGCGTTCATCGCGAAAGTTGTACCCCTTTTGATGTAAGTTTGTCGCCAGGCATATCATTTGCAAGATCCACGATAATAGTAAAAAGAATGAAGACCTCTCTCAACCACAATTTGACACGGTATGAACATTGTTGCGTATGGTCTTCTGCAATAATCAGCTGCTAATGCTGCTCTCAGGAGAAGCGTGCAGACGGGCAAAAAGGGCACTCGATGACGGCAATCTTCGCTAAATTCCAAGCCTGAAGTGATAAGTATACATTTGACTTTGCTAGGGCAACACAGTCTGGCCTGGACTCGGGACTCGTCCCGGCTCGCGAAAACTGGAAACCGAGGCCACATCCCTAGTAGATACCCGGGCATATCCTCGTTCACTCCGTTGCTCTCCCACGTTACCGAACAGGGACTTGAAGAAGTCAAAGAGGATACTAACCGAACAACACACGACTAGTTTTGCCTTGTGCAGCCATTCGCGGCTGAGCCAAGCTAGATACCCGTCTGTTACTGTTGTCTGTAGTACCCCCTTATGGGTTCCAAAGAGCTGCACTACTGATCCAGGCCATATATCGCCTTTCTTGAGCACTTTGCCTCGATGAACCAGTCTCGCTTGTTTTCTGTATTGCAGTCACATAGTCCGGTTGGACAAACCGCTCATATCTCAAAGCTATTTCACATTACGTACAAGCTGAAGAGTGAGGCCAAAACTTTGGCCGGGTCGTCTACTGTCCATATGGACACGTTCAGAACGTACACGGCATTGCGAAAGCGCAGGGAGGCTGCTTTAGGGGCAGCTGCATCTTGTAGCTGAGTCACTCGTTTCACTTGGACGTGACAGCCTGGACATTGATTTTTATTGACAGCCAAGTACGAACACAAGCAGGAGAGACAAAATTCGTGCGAGCAATCGGTCAGACAACGGGCAGTGATGTCTGCAGGCAGGGGCTGGTCGCACACAAGACATGGTAGCGTTTCATTGACCATGATATTATAGGATACTAGCACCGACCGAGGTTTTTTGCCCTACGATGGTAAATTACGGATTCTTCAGCTCAAGTATTTTTGTACTATTGCCTACCGGTCCTTGTATCGGTATTTGTAAGCGAGTTAATGTGCCTTGATCGGCAACATAGGTGTGTGAGAGAGAACACTATTAAAGAGAATAGTGTCCGGACCGACCCAGATTGTCACATTTTAGTATATGTATCGATAGCCATATGGGTTGTATTCTATAATCAGAGGTCATATAGACCATAAAATACAGGATAGCAGGTTGCAGTATCCGTCCTCCGAGGCAGTTTCATCGACACAAACACCCCCTCACGAAATGCGTAGCATAGCCAACATCTTGTGGGTGTTTGTCATACCTCTGTTGTCGGAAGCTAAGATCTTGCTACATTCAGGACAATTTCACCAAGAAAGCTAGTGCTAAGGTAAAAGACTCAAAGTCCGAATGCGCTTCGCTCGCACACACTTCCGCCTCGTATAAGGCAAAGAAGCTAGAAATTAGCGTAAATGACTCAACTACCGATTCGTTGAGACTTCAACGATGTTTAGTGAGGAGCGCCATGTAGTATCATTTTATCAAGGCTAACGGTTTCGAAGAAGGTAGACTCGACAAGACATTTGTGTCGTAATGAGCATAGTGGTGATAAAAATAGATCACCGCTGTGCCAATTATGACTGACGATATGGTTCGTATGAAAGTGAGACTCTCAAATAAGGCAGGAATTTTCCTATTGTCGCACGAATTTTGGACTTCAGCAAAATTCTATGCGAAGTGGAGTGAAGCTACAGACCGTGCTTTGTGGGTGAGCGATTCACCCATACAGTGCGTATTTCACTTCACAAGGACATGATTGCCACAAATTATTGTTTTCAGAATACGCTGCATAGTAATCAAACATGCATCCTTGTGTAGTCGATCTTAAGAATAAGATAGGGGAGCAAGCTCTGGAGCTCGCCCTTTGATATAAGTAATCCAGTTTAAAGAACTGATTCAAGTTCCAAAACACAATAAAACAGCAGCAGTCACCGAAGAAGGAGTATGGTGCTGTAAATGTCTAAATTAACCCAGTAGTATACTCATGCAACGCGATCAGCCTTTGCTTATGAGCGTCCAGTGTTTGCTTACATGATAATATTCACCTTTAATTGATTTGAAGCCATTCACGTACGTTGGTCACAATAGTGACTTTGCCAAAGAGTGAATTGAATATGCTTATATACCTATGAGGGGGACAGGCTAGATCGCATTAATCCGTGTAAGGTACACCTAGCCGCGTTATTTATAGACATACAGACAGACAGACACACACAGAGATAAGTACAATTTGAAAAGTTCGGCATTCACCTTGCGCACAGTCACTAATATCTTCACCCTTCGGGCTCGCAATAATTGAATCAAAAATATGTCCTGGGAGTATGGCGCTGTCTGTTTGCAAGGCTAATTTAAGATAGGGGATCAAGCTCTGGAGCTCCGCCTTTGATACAAGTAATCCATCCGGAGAACTGAATCAAGTTGCAAAACACTATACAATAGCAGTCACTGAAGAAGTTGTATGATGCTGTCAATGTCTGTATTGACCCAGTACAGTAGGCTAGGATAACGCGATCGGCCTTTTCTTATGAGCGTCCAGCATTTGCTTTTATGACCATATTTCACCTTTGATCGATTTATAGCCAATCATAAGTGTGCGCCACAATAGTGACAAGGCCACGACTAGGGGTACACCCGACTTTTGCTACGGGCACACCCACTCGTCTAAATTTATAACATCCAATCAAAGTTAATAATGCAGCATAATATACGTGTACAGTTCAGTACAGTTGTATGTAGATGCCTCCATCTGGATTGCTGGAGTTGTTTAGCCAAGAGTTGTGGAGCTTAAGGAAGGGAATACTCCCTCCTGCAAGAAAGAGAACATTTCCCAAATACCCGTCTTGTCCGCGCAATTGTGTCTGAGTCCCCTCATACTATACAATACGACAGAAAACACCAGAAAAGAACACACATCAGCTCCTTGTTAAAATAGAAACGCCTCGGCATGCCGTTTCAGAAAAGTGTTCTGTAGCTCAGCCGGTTTGGTATGGCAGTGCCAAACCAAAGTTCATTGGATCGATACCGGTGGGGGCGTACAAAGAAAAAGTTAAGCTTTCGGGTCCTGGTGTTTGGGGTTTACCAGCGCTGTTCTGCCAGGCAGTGACGTCCCCCACTTTTGGTACGTTTAGGTGTTTAGTAACACACGACCAGAATTAGAAACTTACGACTAGACGATTAGTAATGAGCGCCTAGATGATTAGTAATGCGCGACTAGACGATTAGTAATACACGAATAGACTATTACTAACGTATAGGCAGAAGAACCAGCAGGCTTAGAGAAGCAACTGGAGCTTGTGAACTAAGGACCTAAATATATTCTCTTTGCATTTTGGCTACCTTAACAGAGATCGATCACTTCCTTTACACCGGACACACGAAAAGGCGGACGAGGGCCTGAGAGAGGGACAACCGTAGCTGGAACAGCTCCAACTCCCACCTGCCGCTCTCATTGAAACCAGCTTTCCTTCCAGGAACGAGATGGAAACAGCCTCTAACGGTTTGCGGCTACCCAAGGGTATGCCATCTTCGTCTCCAGATTGAAGAAAACGAGGCGGGGTCTGCAACAGGTCTACTACAAGTGCGATCGTGGTGGGGCCTACAAGAACAGTCATAACCTCAGTGACGGTGAAAGGAAGAGACGGACTTTCAGCAGGTTGTTCGGATGGCCATTCAAGGAGCGCGGTGATGCCAAAGCGGATGGAACATGGACCTTCAACATCATCACGCAACCACAAATCTTCTTCGCATCCTGCCGGACACTCAACCCACCAAAAGCTCTCGGTCGAGCAGGTTGCAGTTTTTAAGGGGCTGTTTGACGCAGCGGTGCCTCCACGAAGCATCCAGAATCAGTTGGAAGTGACACATGCCATAAAGGTTCCCATGAAGAAGTTGTACAACACCGTCCAGCATCTGATAAAGAAGGAGTTGGACGGCAAGAGCCCGATCAAAGTGCTGGTAAGACTTCTCAGGGATGAGGCCTCTGCAATAGAACTGGTTTTGGACGATGGGAAGTGTTACCCATTGTTTGTTTACACGCCCGGCAATGGTAGATTTGATGAGACTCAATCACGACGTGTTAGTCTTGGATTCTACATACAATACCAATAAGTACCGTCTGCCTCTCCTGCACGTCGTCTGTTCCACCGCATTGCACACCACGTTCTCCGCGGCCTTCGTCTTTATGAAGAACGAGAATGAAGAGTCGTACAGGACTGCTGCTGTGTTCCTGCACAAGCTCTTCCACACCAATGCTCTTCCAAATGTCTTCGCCGTTGATCGAGAGCTTGCCCTGATCTCGGCGTTGCAATATGATTCTCCTGAGGCCTCAATTCTGTTGTATGAGTGCCATATTGAGAAGAACGTCATCAGGAATTGCAAGGGCATTCTTGGCAGCGATCATGCATAGTTCATGAAATAATGGGCAGCGGTAAGAAGTTCTTATTTATTTTCTTGCAGCTTGGACAAACCAACGAGCCATTTCGCCGATTTTTATTCCCTTTCTCAGATCGTGCATGCAGGGACAGAAGATCCTATAATGGAACTCTGGTCGAGTTTCCAGACGCGCTACCAAACGTACCATGAAGCGCTTAAATACCTAGACGACACGTGTATCTCTCCTTACAAGGAAAAGTTTGTGGCGGTATGGACCAAGGACGTCACACATTTTGAGCATGCCGTTATTTCACGTGGTGAAAGCGCTCACAGCCGGCTGAAAACGTACCTGAGAACGAGCATGCTTGATCTGTTGCAATGCTTCAAGAGAATCAAGGTGTCTATCGAAGGTTTTCTGACGAATTACCTTGCGAAACGCGCCAGCGATCAATTGCAAACCCCTCTGTTTGCCTACCCTTCCCGAAGACGTATATCTTTCAGAACTTCACAAAAAGTGTTTAAAATTTTGCTTTGAGCAAAGTCAACGAGAAGGCAAGGCAAAGATGTGATGGAATTGGCAAAGTTTACCATCTCTTTTTTACATTCAATTTTGTTTGCAGTTGGAATTGGCGCGCAGACCAGTCCAAGCTAATGAAAAGCCATGCTCCCATGCCTTCACGATAGTATGGGGTATGCCATTCCAGCACAGCTCAGGGAGTTGATCAGCGAGGATACGCGATTAATTTGAACGGTTTCCATCTCCACTGGCACGTTGTGAAACGTGTCCCTCTTCGCCCTAAAGCTATAATGAGACCAGAAGATAATTTGCCTGTTGTGTTGAAGCAAGTAGCCAACAACGTGGCAACGTTGCCAGATCACCAACAGAGGGCAACGATCCAGCATCTCCACGATCTATCCCAGCAGTTGCCCTGTCCTATCAAGGAACCAGAGGTTGTGAGGACAAGGGACTCCCAATCACCTCAACGAAAAGAAATCCTTCTGGATTTAAATACGTGGAACAACAGCAGAAGCGGAGAAAAACGTTCAGCGCTTGCGGGGTCTTCGGCCACCGCAAAACATCGAAGAACTGTTAGCTCAAAGCACGCCTTCCACGGTTGCATCCACACTTCGAGCACCAACCGACAGACCGCCAAAAGAAACCCCCGTCTTCAGCATTCCGTCCGCACAGTTCCGCATGGCTCCAATCGCTCTAGCTCCTCCTTCTGGGTTTCAACTTCCGCGTGTATATCAGATTCTGGCAGCGGGTGAAAGCTTGTTCCTGGCACCCCTGGGGTCCAATCCTCAGCCTGGCGTGATCGGCGGCGGTGGACTTGGGGTTGTCGGACACAACGGTGATGGAGATCGAACTGGCGACAGATAAAGTTGCTGATAGTGCTTGTCAATGTATCCGCGTATATTTTTATAGGACTCTTTAAAAAATATACGCGGATACATTATTATTAGTCGTTGTTATTATTTTAGACGGGTGAGTGTGCCCGTTGCAAAAATGGGGTGTGCCCGTAGCAAAAGTGGGGTGTGCCCTAGTCCTGGCCTTTTTATAAACCTAAAATGATATGGACGAAGATGGTGATGCACGAAACCAACAACACACTATACTCGTTGTAATAGTCATTTCCCAATCGGCAGCCAGCTGCAACAACGGACAGAGACGAGACCCTCCGGGGAGCCAGGAAACTGGCCCCCTTGCCTTGGGTGGGAAGTCCCCCTTAGTGGGGCCAAGGTAAAAAGGGGGGAGGGTGTCTCCTTGCTGCGTGCGCTACGGGAGGCAGCGCAGCGTGCGGCTCGAGAGAGAAGCGGTACGCAGGATATTCTAGTGCAGGGCACGTCTACGATGGATCGAATCACCCTGCAAAACGAAGAAGTTCCTACTCTTCACGGTCTGCCTACAACTCGCCGACTGTAACGGGGCACGACCTTACCAGATGACTGGTAAGACCTTGTGTTGACTGAACATAAGACTGCGTACTCCCGACGTCACGTACACGTACACGTGGCGTGAGGAAGGGCAGCGAAGTAAACAGAACTAAAAGCTCTGTCTAGGGGAAAAGTAGAGCTGTATTTAATATAGTTAAGTTTCTTTATAAATCATCTTTGTCTTAATCTAACTATATACTATACTACAATCTCCTATGTGGGTTTCTTGCTCACCACCCATTGCGCGCGTCCAGCAGCGATTGGTGGTTAATTTGGTTGATGTAGTGTCTACATCAACCAAAAGTGGAGCAACCCAGAATATTACCCTCGGGGGTAATATTCCGTCAACATCACCTCTTCGCGAGTGATGTTAATTGAATATTATCTAAATAGGTAATATTCAAAAATTGATACATTCGTATCAATTTTATGTAACGGGCTCACCCCGTTACATCATCCCCCCCTTAACCGTCAGTCACCATAGTGAGTGATTTGATTTGTTGGCGACAGAGTGACCACCGTCTTGTCGCACTGGGGAAAGGGAACACTTGTTGGTATTTTCCCTTCTCATTCCAACTTTTTCAACGCACGAGGAGTTCGCCCATGCGCTGTGCGAGCAAGGCCGCATCTGAAGCGGCTGCACGGATGCCTGCAGCCGGAAACCAAGCTACCCAAGCCTCGGCAGCAGGCGTTTCGTCGCCTGCTGCTGTTGATAATCAGCCTGCAACACCAAATGTTGCAGGTGCACGTGGACATCCACGTGTAGCTTCTTCATCCGCAGCTTCGGCTGCGGGTGGTAGTCCCATGGACGTCGAGCTCGAATTAGAGGTTTGCAATTCAGGCGGGTCGGACTCCCCGTCCGACTCGTGATCGCCGCAAAGCTTTGCCCCAAACCTGTGGGTGCGGGAACGACGACTGCCGTACCTCGTGGCAGTCGCGATTTGCGCCATGAAATGTTCGGTTCATCCGACGAGTCTGAGCATTCGTATGATGCGAGTGCAAAACATGAGGACGTTAGTCTTCATGATGATGTCGATGACCCTTCGCGGGGTCATCACAGCCGTAGCGATCGTAGTGCCAGTACTCATGTCGGCACTACGCAAGAGGAGAAGGATCGAAACGCGTTACGATCTGCTCCTGAAAAGAAACCATGGATGCCTTCTGTACGAAATCTGAGAGAGTGGTATAGTTATACCACTAGGAGTTGCCGGATCCCACTCTTTGATTCGTCAAGACTCCATGGTCTTGATGTCAGTGCGAAAGACTATCGCACTGAGCATGAGTACTACATCGATGTCTTTTTCAGACATCGATGGTACCACGGCAACCGCAACCGAGACGAAGGTTCGTTGGTGCAGGCGTCGAACTCTTTTGTCGGCAACATCGAAAATGTTGGCCGCGGGGTTTGGCTGGACAAACTTATTGCAGCTCGCAATAAGTTTGAACAGAAGTCGCCAACCGGCGCTCGGTTTAAGTTGCACCGATTATCTCGAGAGGCAGGTTTACCTTGCCTTTCGTGGGGAGAGAACTGTCAGAGTTGTGTTGACAACTCTGTTCGTGACCCTAGGGAGGCCTTCCTCCCTGATCAGCCCTACTGGAGGGCGCGCATCTCGTCCGAGATGTACCAAGGGATTGAGACTTTACAATCCCTTTACGAACGAGTCGGGCGTTCGTTCGACGATGGCCCTCCATCATCAAAGGGTGCTTCTCGTCATACTGCTCGACGAGACCGGGCACATCCATCATTAGCTAGGAGCGGGGCTCCCAGCTGTTGCACGAGGGTGGATAACCCCGCCACTGGACGAGGTAACTCATCCTTGATCCTGAATCGTCACGGTGGTTCAAGATACGCCCCACAAGGAAGCGTTGACCACCGTTTGAGTACACCAAAGGATGTGGAGGAGGAGGAAAAACCTCCTCCAAGTCGTTCGACTCACCATCTCGACCCACACGAGATGGATCGCGCAATCGTTGAGTTGCGCGAGAATTTGGAGCACGAGAGAGATAGACGCTACGCTCTGACAGATCTTGTGCGAGAACACCGCAAGGATCGTGAATCTGATCGTGCGAAGGATCGTGCTGATTACGCCCTTGCACAGCTTCAGGTTGAGCGTGATGTCCGTTCCCTTGGTGACGAGCTGGCGACAGCTCGCCAAGAGATATCTCGGTTGAATGGAGAGGTCTCTTCACTACGCGACCAGACTGATCGCCTGGAGCGCGAGCGCAAGAATCTGATGGAGATTCTTGAACGTGGGGGCTATCTTCATCTTCGGAATAGGGCTCGTACTGATAGTACGGGCGGAGACGCTCTACGTAAAACGTAGGATGCGTACGCATCCTACGCGGCAGCTCGATCGTGTATGCGTTGCTTGTCGGCGCAGCACACGAA
>JH598426.1:65420-102226 GCA_000173235.2 Hyaloperonospora arabidopsidis Emoy2 | reverse complement strand
TCCGTTGATATCAACACCAAAGATCGGTGCGTTAGCAGTGTCGATCAAACGCGTGTACTCTGCTCTGAGCAATACGTCCGTAATATCTGACAATGCCAACCATACCCATGACCTCGCCGCGTTCGTGTAGCGAGGTGTCGCATTCAGCAGGATCTCCACACGTCGACCAGCTTTCGTGATCAACGGGAACTCGAAGTTTGCGGTCTCTACCCCTTCGAATGCCCTTTCAAGCACGCTGCGCACAAGCACTTTGTACTCCTTCGAGATGAACTCAACCACAAGATCTTTGCCCAGTACATCTTCGTTGGTGTACTGCATAATGTCAGCGGCCTTCCGGTTCCAGATATTCACCCGTCCGTTGATATCGACACCGAAGATCGGCGCATTAGCAGTGTCGATCAAACGCGTGTACTCTTGCTCCTGAGCAATACGTTCCGTAATATCTTGACCAATGCCAACCATACCCATGACCTCGCCGCGTTCATTGTAGCGAGGCGTCGCATTCAGCAGGATCTCCACACGTCGACCAGCTTTCGTGATCAACGGGAACTCGAAGTTTGCGGTCTCTACCCCTTCGAACGCCTTTTCAAGCACGCTGCGCACAAGCACTTTGTACTCCTTCGAGATGAACTCAACGACAAGATCTTTGCCCAGTACATCTTCGTTGGTGTACTGCATAATGTCAGCGGCCTTCCGGTTCCAGATATTCACACGTCCGTTGATATCGACACCGAAGATCGGCGCATTAGCAGTGTCGATCAAACGCGTGTACTCTTGCTCCTGAGCAATACGTTCCGTAATATCTTGACCAATGCCAACCATACCCATGACCTCGCCGCGTTCATTGTAGCGAGGCGTCGCGTTCAGCAGGATCTCCACACGTCGACCAGCTTTCGTGATCAACGGAAACTCGAAATTTGCGGTCTCTACCCCTTTGAACGCCTTCTCCAGCACACGCCGCACGGGCACTTTGTATTCCTCGGAGATAAACTCGGCTACCAGGTCCTTGTCCAGCACGTCCTCATTCGTGTACTGCATAATGTCAGCAGCCTTCCGGTTCCAGATGTTCACACGTCCGTTGATATCGACACCGAAGATCGGCGCATTAGCAGTGTCGATCAAACGCGTGTACTCTTGCTCCTGAGCAATACGTTCCGTAATATCTTGACCAATGCCAACCATACCCATGACCTCGCCGCGTTCATTGTAGCGAGGCGTCGCGTTCAGCAGGATCTCCACACGTCGACCAGCTTTCGTGATCAACGGGAACTCGAAGTTTGCGGTCTCTACCCCTTTGAACGCCTTCTCCAACACGCGGCGCACGGGCACTTTGTATTCCTCGGAGATAAACTCGGCTACCAGGTCCTTGTCTAGCACGTCCTCATTCGTGTACTGCATAATATGAGCAGCCTTCCGATTCCAGATATTCACACGTCCGTTGATATCGACACCAAAAATCGGCGCATTGGCAGTGTCGATCAGTCGACTATACTCCTGCTCTTGCGCGATGCGTTCTGTAATATCTTGACCAATGCCAACCATACCCATGACCTCGCCACGTTCATTGTAGCGAGGCGTCGCGTTCAGCAGGATCTCCACACGTCGACCAGCTTTCGTGATCAACGGGAACTCGAAGTTTGCGGTCTCTACCCCTTTGAACGCCTTCTCCAGCACGCTGCGCACAAGCACTTTGTACTCCTTCGAGATGAACTCAACGACAAGATCTTTGCCCAGTACATCTTCGTTGGTGTACTGCATAATGTCAGCGGCCTTCCGGTTCCAGATATTCACACGTCCGTTGATATCGACACCGAAGATCGGCGCATTAGCAGTGTCGATCAAACGCGTGTACTCTTGCTCCTGAGCAATACGTTCCGTAATATCTTGACCAATGCCAACCATACCCATGACCTCGCCGCGTTCATTGTAGCGAGGCGTCGCGTTCAGCAGGATCTCCACACGTCGACCAGCTTTCGTGATCAACGGAAACTCGAAGTTTGCGGTCTCTACCCCTTTGAACGCCTTCTCCAGCACACGCCGCACGGGCACTTTGTATTCCTCGGAGATGAACTCAGCTACCAGGTCCTTGTCCAGCACGTCCTCATTCGTGTACTGCATAATGTCAGCGGCCTTCCGATTCCAGATATTCACCCGTCCGTTGATATCGACACCGAAGATCGGCGCATTAGCAGTGTGTATCAAACGCGTGTATTCCTGCTCCTGGGCAATACGTTCTGTAATATCTTGACCAATACCAACCATGCCTATAACAACGCCATGCTCATTGTATCGGGGCGTCGCATTCAGCAGGATCTCCACACGTCGGCCAGCCTTCGTGATCAACGGGAACTCGAAGTTTGCCGTCTCAACGCCTTTCAGAGCCTCAGATAGCACGTTATTTACAGCCTCTTGGTAATCTTTCGTAATATACTTTTCCACAAGTTTCTCTCCCATCACTGCATCGGTCGTATACTGCATGATCGCTGCAGCTTTCTTGTTCCATATATTTACACGACCTTCACTATCCACACCAAATATAGGAGCGTTCGCTGTGTCAATCAAGCGGATGTACTCCTGCTCCTGGGCAATACGCTCAGTTATATCTTGGCCGATTCCCGTAACACCAAAGATCTGTCCCAGCTCGTCGTAGCGTGGTGTGGCATTTAGCAAAATCTCAACTCGGCGCCCAGTCTTCGTTATAAGCGGAAAGTCAAAGTTTCCAGTGGGTTTACCTTGGAGGGCCTTCCGTAATAGTAGCCCTACCGACTCACGATGATCGTCGGCAACAAATCGATTTACCAAATCCTTTCCCATGACTTCTTCGGAAGAAAACTGGGTGATTTCCGCTACCTTTAAATTCCAGATATTCACCCGCCCGTCTTGATCCACACCGAATATCGGAGCGTTTGCTGAGTGGATGAGCCGATTTGTTTCTTTCTCCTGAGCCATACGAACGGTGATGTCCTGTCCGATACCTACGACACCAATCACAACACCTTTCTCATTGAAACGCGGAGTGGCGTTCAACAGAATTTCTACGCGACGACCTCCCTTCGTGATCAACGGGAACTCAAAATTCGCCGTTTCCTGTCCCATCAGCGCTTGTGAGAGCACCGCCCACACCACCTCCTGAAAATCATGCGGAATAAAGTTTTCCACCAAGTTGACCCCGAGTACCTCTTCGTTTGAGTATTGTGTAGTGTCAGCTGCTTTTCGATTCCAGATGTTCACACATCCCTTTCCATCTACCCCAAAAATTGGTGCGTTGGCTGTATCAATAAGACGGGTGTACTCTTGCTCTTGAGCGCGTCTGTCGGTGATATCCTGTCCAATTCCCACGGCTCCACTAATGTTACCGAAATGATCGTACTTTGGCGTCGCATTCAGCAAAATTTCAAGACGACGACCGCTTTTCGTGATCAGTGGAAAATCAAAATTTGCGGTGCCTGTTCCTTCGAGCGCTCTCGAGAACACTTTAGTAACAGCGTCGCGGTAGTCCTCGGATATAAACTTGAACAATTCCTGGCCAATGGTGTCTTCATTCGTGTACTCCGTGATTGCGGCCGCCTTCTTATTCCAGATAATCACTTTGTAGTTGCAGTCAATACCGAAGATAGGGGCGTTTGCAGTGTCAATCAGCCGGCTGTACTCCTTCTCCTGAATGATACGGTCGGTAATGTCTTGCCCAATCCCAACAACTCCCACGAGTTTACCCGTATGATCATACCGAGGTGTTGCGTTCAACAGGATCTCCACCTTCCGACCAGTCTTGGTGACCAACGGGAACTCAAAGTTTGCGGTCTCCGTTCCTTGAAAGGCGCTCTGGAAAACAGCAGCAACTGCGGGCCGAAACTCTTCCGAAATCAGCGTGTCAACTAGATCAACGCCCATAACTTCTTCCGGTGCGTACTCACTAATCTGTGCCGCCTTGGCATTGAAAATCACCACTCGCCCTTTCGTATCGACGCCAAAGATCGGCGCATTCGCCGTCTCAATAAGTTTCCTGTACTCCATCTCTTTCGTGTTTCTCTCAGTCACATCCTGTCCGATAGCAACAACCCCCATGACTGACCCCAAAGTGTCGAACCTCGGCGTCAGGCACAATACAATCTCCACTCGCGATCCTCTCGCTGTCATCAGCGGCAGTTCGAAATCTGCTCCAGGGGTGCCTGTCAGCGCTTGGTCAATCTTCTCCGACACAATCTTGCGGAAACTCTCGTCCACTACAGGCAGCAGAGGTTCGCCCACCATGTCGACACTAGCGTACCCCGTCATGGACGCCGTTTTGGAGTTCCACACTGTGATATTGCCTTCTTTATCCAGTTCAATGATTGGCGCATTGGCCTGCATCATCACTGTCGCGTACTGTTTCTCTCGACTCGCCCACTCTGTCACGTCTTGACCGACGCCATAGACGCCGACACAAGAGCCATCTTCCGCCAGCAACGGCGTCATGTTGGTCAGCACTTGCGCGTTCCGTCCCGTGGTCGTAAGCAGCGGCAGCCGCAGCTCCAGCTCCGGTCTCTTGGCTGCCACACAGGCCTTGATAATCTCCAAGATCTCGCTCTTGCGCTGGACGCCATATACGAAGTCCGAGAGCGGACGACCCACTACGTGTTCAGCGTCAAAGCCCGTGATGTCCACGAGCCGCTTGTTCCACACTGTAACGCAGCCGTGCACGTCCACGCCAATAGCGGGCGCGTTGGCATCTAGAAGCACTTGCGCCAGTGGAAAACTGACCGGCGTCTGGTGCGCGACGTCCCGCGTCGTGTGTGCATCAGAGCTGGGACCGGACGCCTGCGAAGCGTCTGCGCTTGACGGGGACTGTGCCGTTATCGTTGACGACATCTCCGTCTTCATCCTGGGACTCGACGGGACGGGGCGTTCGACGCTCGATTAGACTCCCCACCACTTTCTTTCGCTATGGCGATTGTGGAAATGAGCAGAGGAGGGGGGGGTCGGTCACGAGTGGGGACGAGAGAACGAGCAGAGGGGAGAGGGGGAGGGAAAACGAGGGGGCGAGAGGGGGGGAGGCAGGAGTGCCCCTTTTCCGCCGCTCCTTGACTTTGGCTGTCGCTGCTGTTGCGACGACTGGGGGGAGGGACACCGAGTGACCTGCTCCTGGTACGCACAGTGCCACTGTATGGCTGAGCCAGTCGCGTCGTTCACCGATTAAGCTCTACGCCGTGTGTGTACCGCTATTGTACGCCTCTTGTAGCGGGGGAGGAACAAAACAGTTGGCGGTCGTGTCCTGTCATTGGCCGAGAACTGATATACTTGCTACTTGAAGCAAGTTGGATCACGTCGGTTCATCTCGTGCATACACATGATAACGGCTAAATATTATTACAAAGGCGGACAGAAAGCGACGTCGATACCGTGTATCAGAAGGAGACATGATCCCCTTTATGCGAAATACCGAAAGGTGGAATACCTCTCGTAAGAAATACTATAACAAACATTACTCATCGACCTACTTTTCAGTTTGGCCGACTTAACTATGAAAGATGCACGTTGGTCTGAACAATGTGTGGACGAATATTCTGAACATTGCGGATCTGCGGTGGTTGCAAGCTGCCAATGGACGCGTATGTGTTAGTGCATAACTGTACTGAAAAGAAGTCACTGGCAATACTTGCTGGCGACGAGATCCTGGCAACGCTGCAATCATATGATACTGAACATTGGTGAGACACACCAAGGACTTCAGCGCATGCAGACCTTCTGAACGGCACATGTCGGAAGAAAACAACATCGTTCCTTCTGCCACGTCGAGATCTCGAAGAAACAGTAACTAGTGGCCTCGTCAATGCCTGTAGAGCGCTGGTTCTACCGAGAGCATACACCTCCATCCTCGATACGAAGTGGCTACTAGTGGACTTTAATCAGTACTGGTTGCAAAAAACATGGTGTTGGTGCCAAAGTCGCGGCTGCGCGCACAAACACGCACGCACGCAAGAGTCCCAAGCTCTAGAGCAACGAGACGCCACAGCTGCTTACGCCCCGGCAGAAGATCCTCTCGCCGCGAACAGCTGCACGTGTCCTTTCTGTCACTTCTTCATTTACGAGTACATGACTTCCAACACATAAGCAGAGGAAAACAAGAGTGAGCGTAACCCCACTCACTTGTAACCCGCTTCTCTGACCGAGTCAAAGTGTCTGCTCTCGAGCAGCTCCGTGAATCGACCAATCAGACGTCTCTTTGCTTCCGCTAGTCGGATCCAAAGTATCCGACGCCATCACGACCCAAGCGCGCCCTCTCTTTGCCCCTTTCGCTCTCAGAACATGCTGGACGACATCGACCATCATCTCCAGCGTCTCGAGATCTCGTGCCACCCATTGCAGTCCTCAGAAGTATCACCAAGCGTCCACACGGACTCCAAGACCGCTCTCCAGCTCCTGCAGCTGCAGGTATCACATCTCCAGACGCAACTGCGGATTGCTGTGACACGTCGAGAAGACGAAGACATTGCGTTTCAACAAGCAGCGCAATACGCAGCGGCCAAGGGATCCGCCAATGGAGTTTTACATGCGCTGTTTGACCAAGCGGGCGCTGGCAAGACAGCTGTGTTGAAGGCGTACGTAGACTCTGGCTCAATTCCGACGCGGGACGGTCTTCGACACTGGAGACTGGACATCCGGACTGTTCGGAACGAGGCTGGGTCGACATTGCTGCATGCAGCTGTTGGTGTCTCGACTGCGAGGCAGATGGCCAAGGTAAAGCTGGTGCATCTACTGGTGGACAGCGTAGGCTTTGACCCGAACGTCCGTAATGTGGTAAGGAAGGAAGGAGAAAGATTTATATGTGTTTTTTATGGGTGTCCATTCGAGTGCTACTGCCACTAAGAAATACATGACGTATGTTCATGAACTGATGACAGTTTGGACAGACGCCGTTGCATGTTGCTGCAATGGGAGGGTACCCAGAGGTATGAACCCATGTTTTCTGCTGCACGAAGGGCTGTTCTTGCGGCTCAAGTGGGATATTTTTTGTGGTAAATAGGTGGTACGGGCACTACTAGAGAGAGGAGCGGACCCAATCGCCCAAGAACGATCTGGCCTCACGGCGTTGTCATTAGTTCATACGCTGTCAAGACCGCCGGAAGAAGTGGTTCAGATATTGGTCGATGCTGAAAGCACGGCAATGCAAAGTACCAATCTCGATTTGCTCTGCCGCCAGGTCCATGCAATCTCGCTGACACTTGCCGATGTGTTCCTGTTTCGTCATGATAGCGATTCGTTCTCCATCCGAGTCGATTCCGTTATCTGTGAGTATTTATGGCCGAGCTGTGTACTATATCAGTGTAAACTAATTGGTTTTTGGTATGGCCCACTCAATAATGGCAGAAAGCGCTTGTATCAGCTTTATTTCTTAGGAGCTTGTCTCACTTTACACGACCACAGCACGCTAGCGCATTCGCTGAGCAGACTACTGCGCTGGTAAATGCACTGCTTGAAGGTACTATTTTACTGAGGTACTTTGTTATCAGCAACGTATGACTGATTGATAGTGATCCATCGCAGAAGCACATGAGCGCAACATGGCTTTTGACCACCTGCTCCGACAGCAGGTCCCCATGCTGTTTGACATTGCGCCTACTTGCCAAATTGTTCGCCTGAGCACGGTTTTTGTGAACAGTCTTCACTCAGATCCTGATTTTATCGACGACTTGAAACTTGAGGCTGATGGATATGGGCTGTCACTTGTGTCGCCTGCTCTGACCTGTGCCGCTCTTGCTGGTCCTACCTGGACAGGAGTGCTGTTCAAGTTAATACAGTGTGTTAAAGTGGAGATGGCGAAACTAGCTGCAAGTGGTACCACAATAGATATCACCTCACCAGATCCAGCTATGATGAATAGGCATGATGACGAGGATATGCTGATGCAGGAATCAAGCAACAAAGAGTTGGTAATCTTTCCATCGCGCAAGCTGTCGATATTCTCTTCGTCCACGTCACACTCGATGGAATCTCGCTCCGGGCTACACTACGCTGACCAAACTGCACATAACGTTAGTTCTCGTGAAGCCTGGTATTACGCGGTGCTGTTCAAGGCATCGACGCACGCTTTCCCAGGGACGATTTTGGTTACACCTCATAGTGACGTCGCTGTCTCATCAGAGGATGTGTCCAAGTATTTCCCGCTGGAAGACCGTCTTTCGATCGGCTCGGCTGAGTATTTTGCGACGAGTTACAACCCGCAAACCCGCCAGATCCGGCTTGGTGAGTCTCGACGCGTGACCGCGACTTCTGCTAGGGGTATGCTGAGTACCGTCGTACTAATGTTTGCTGGTAATTGACGTATAGATCGTCGTTACGATGGGAAGGAAGCTGCCGATGTGAAGGCTTACCTTACCGGATCGTGCTCCTCTCTTCTACCTCCATACGTTGCACTTAAACGGATTTGGGAGCGCAAGCCCGGGAACAAGTACGAAGACCACATGAGCGGTGAACAGGTTTGTGCTCATGGCGTGATCATCAATAGCTTTGCGCACGTTACTAGATCGCTCATGTTGTTGGTTGATTCATGTGTGCAGGAGCTCTGCCAAGACTACCAGTTCTTACATCCCGAAAGTGAGTACGAGGTGGCAGTCAAACTCGGGCCGATACCGAACGAAAAGGATGCGAAAATAATTGTTGCCGAGTGGAAGCGAACTGCAAAACAGCTCTTTGATGCTCGAGAGTACGTCCGAGGCCGCCACGTAGTCTACAAGATTACAAGAACCCGATATACTGACTAAAGTGGTTCTTGTTTGGATAGATGCAAGTCTGGTCTGGGGTGTTGCGAACATTATTGTCCACAGCGCAGTGGCCATTCTTTGGTAAAGTCATTGCCAGTGTGTAGCTTTTTTTCTTTGCAAGTGCTCACTTTTGCGATTACTGCCTGGATTATGTACTTTTAGTGCCTAGGAGCTTTAGCAGTCATCGGACAAGATCTTGCCAAACGCCATCTTGGACGCTCGACATTTTACAAGCCTTTGAAATTTCGTGCCTCCCTGCAGCGCCTTCAAGATCGGTTCAAAGGAGCGCTAGAGTGGCCAGGTTCACCGTCTCATGCGGCTCACAACACTTTGCCGTCTGTCAGTAATTCCAGCTGACCTCTATTTTCTCGTGCCGCCCCGAGTAAGCTTGGCAAGACAAATAGTACCACACGTCGTGTTTTTTCAACAAAAAAGACTGACTGTTTGCTATACGTATGGGGACTCCACTCCGTGTGATCGCACCTCTAGAGACACACCTAGTGAATAAATAATCCACCACGTAGTAGCCACAACTATCGAGCACACCAGTACATCTTCTCCTACGCCCAAGACAAGAGTAGACGTCTGCTCTTGAGCCCGCTTTGATCCTGCGGGAAGCAGAAAAAGATCCTGGACTAACCGAGGAAATGCTTGCTCTACCATCGATCGTTACGAAGCTGTTGGTCGAATCCCGCGGATCCGAAGTGATAGCTGAATGTCCTTGACCTGCAACGTCACACGTTTTCCATGGATAGCACACAAGTTCCTGTGTACCCATTTCAAGCATCCACAAACAAACAAACACCAAGCCCATAATGAGCTTCCCATAAGTTCATCTTCGTTCGATAAGTACGCACTTGCACGTACGCGTCTTCAAAGGTGCGGACAAGGTACGTCTCCGCTGCTTCTTGCAGCGCCAAGAGCGCCTCCGCTTGCCAGCGATAGCCCACCCCTGTAAACTCCGTCTGGATCTCCCGCACGACACGTGCGAATGGCAATTTACGCAGCAGCAGCTTCGTCGAGCGCTGTAAGAGTCGGATCTCCCGAAGAGCTCCTTCGCCCGATCTTTTCCTCCGCTTGACAGTTGCAGTCGCAGTCGTAGGACTCACGACCCGTCGACGAGGCGACGCGGCTTTTCGTTTCCGTCTGGGGGCGGTAGGCGTCGCGTGGATCGCAGCTTGACGACCGACAGGGACGACGGACGGCCGACGGGCTGGCACGTTTAATGGAGGGGATAAAGAAGACACAGTCGGACGTCGCGTGGGTGTAGCAGCGCGTTTGGACGGAGCGGCACGAGGTGGTGGCGAGTTGGGCGGAGTGGATTCGTCGCTGCCGCTGTCGGTGACGCTGCTGCTGCCGGAGACGTCGCGGTCGGGCGCCGCCGTCGACATCCGATAAATAGGTCGATAACGAAAACCAATTAATTGTTGTTTGCAAATTCAGGTGTGAAATCGATCATTTTGTTTGGTACAGAAGACGCATCGGTTTATCGCTTTTTTTAAATGTAAAAAAACGATAAGTGCGCTTGTGGGGATTTTCACGCGGCTGACGACCGCTCCTTCTCATAGTCCTTGCTTGACACTTCCTTCCAGTTCGTGGAGAGCACCGTGCCGCCTGATGTTTGCTGAATAAATGGAAAATGACAATATCAACATAATCGTTAGTTCGTACCGCTAACTATGGGACCACTGATACAACACCGAGTTGGACGCACAAAAGACTTGTTCATCGCCCTGCGCGTGTTCTCGTCGGCCTTGGCATATATATCGCGAAATAGCTGCTGCATTGCTTCCTCGCCTTCAGGTTTCTCCGCCTTTAACTCGTCACCGATGGCCTTCTCGATCTCGTTCCAGTCACGGCTGCTCGCGTATGGACGCGCTACGTGCTCGCGCTCTGTCTCGACAACCGCAGCAGGGCCAGCAGTAACCAGCGCACCTGCATGATGCACTACTTCCTTGAGGTCGTCCCAGTGCATGCCGCTGTAATTTTTTTCGAGCTTGAGCTCCACTTTCGAGCCCATCACTTTGTACGAACTCCTGTCGGGCACAACTTCGGCAAAGAGGGCCTTGTTCAGCGCCTCTAACCACTCTCCACTCAGTCTCACCCGAACAGTAACTTTCCTTGACTCAATAGTAACGATAACATCGTCGCGTGAGAGATTCTTCTGAAGGATCGCTATCGTCACGTGGGTCCCTGATTGGTACCAGTCATAACTAGCAGCACACGTCAGCAACACTTCTCTTGGCCCCCTCCCACCTCCAAATGAACTCTTCCTACCGAATTGTCGGCTGAAATCGCAGCAAATCATCATCCATCGCATTAATCCGGTTGCTCAACTTACCACCTATCTGTTCATCGGGAACAATGAGCTCTGCATCTCCACCACCTGGTTCGTTATCAGAAATCATGTCACAAGTCTTGCTCGCAAAATGAAAACCTACCATATCGAGTCTCAGCCACTCACAATCAATCTCGACCTCGCACTTGCGTATCCACGTCTGGAACTGCTTGACCAGCGCGTGATTCACTACGAGTTTTGCTGCCTCATTGCCTGATTCGAAAGCTTGCTTGGCCTCGGCATACTTTTCCAGCTCAAATAGCGCTATACTGCAGCCACATCCAATTTTTAGCCTGAATACCGTATCATTTGGCTGATGTACGCCATAAAAACCCTACCCGTGACGCATATACGCCATATACAGCGTGGCGTCCAGATTTGTCGCTCGTGAAGCGTCGGCTGCAGCCTCGCGCGGCTTGTGCAGCTTCAGGAACGACGCGGCACGCTTGGATAGTGCGTCTGCATTTTCTGCGTGCTTCTCCAGATCACGCGTATAGCACACTATGGCTTCTTCGTATCGTTCGTCCACGAACAGTGCGTTCCCCTGCGCCACCTCCATGTCGATAGTTCCTGAAAGACCCACTGAGATTTCGGACTTTATCAAAAAAACCACGAATTACCGAGGATTTGTACATTGATGAGCTTGAATATATTTTGGTTGGAGCCACCTCGCTTAGTTAGGTGATCACCAAATTAGGTTTGAAACAAGACATGCTGTCACTTACAGGGGTACATTTGTGAAATGTACTACGCTTTCACCGATCGGTCCCATAGAATCGCTATTTGGTACTCCTAACGATTTTCGAAGCATTTGCTCCTATTTAACTATACCAACTGGGCTCCTATCGTATGTAACAGTGTCTAGTGACAATCGCATCGTTGTATGGCCTCTATTTACAATGAGCTGCATTCATGGCAGGAGTGAGAAGCCTTATTATTAACACCTTCAATTGTCGTAGGTCAGCAGCCTATCGTCGTGTCACATTGGTGTTACCCTTGCGACGGAAGTACCACCAAACGCATGCAGCTGCCAGTTTGTTGTGTCGTCTATTCTGCTTCTACAAGAAATCTAAAGCGAATGGTTGTCTAGCGGACGCGAACGTTCAGATATAAATGCACGTGGCACTTCAGTAGCTGCTCAATTTCGTCCCGCGCCGCCATGCCCACAGAGCGGATGGTATTGCCATTGTGTCCGACCACGGTCTTGCGAATGCGAGCAGCAGGCACCTGACAACGACGCAAAAACGAGTGCAACAACAATCAATGTAAGAGCAAGTATTTGATACAACAACGAAGCAACAACGTACAAAGATATCTTGATCGATGCGAACGCTCTTGTCTCTAAACTTGGTCCAGCCGACATTCTCCTGCTCGAATGTGTAGGGCAGTTCTTTATTGAACCGACGGAAGAGCTTCTCACGAATGATCTCAGTCACCAAGTCCAAATCTGACAGGTCGGAATGCATAGACGAGTGATAACTCCAAGGGCGATCAACCGCAAGAGAAAGCAGGGTCTTTCGCAAGCGGTCCATACCAATGCCCTTCAGCGCCGAAACCTTGATACTATTCTCACCAATGTAAGCGAGTGGGTCAATTGACAAGGACGCGCCGTCAGCGTCATAGTGCTTCCCGTAGATCTCTTCAATCATCTGCGACACCTCCTTCACTTTAATCTCCAAGTTCATTTTCTCCCGCTGTCCAACAAGATCAACCTTGTTCATGACGAGCATCGTCGGCGAGCACACCTGTGCCGATGTCGTCAGAACTTTTTCCAGCGCCTGCAAAGCCGACTCATCAAGTCGCTTCACCGAGTCTACCACCAGCACAGACAAATCTACCCCCTGCAGTGTCTCTGCTGCCGCTGTTACCAGCGTCTGCACATACTCATGGGTCTCTTTCGGTTTAATGAGCCCAGGCGTATCGTAAAACGAAAGCTGCGCATCACCAGCAGTAAAGATACCCAGGACACGGTCTCGCGTCGTATTGTACTTGGGCGACACTGCGGATACCGTGACATTCAGCAAACTGTTCATGATTGAAGACTTGCCGGCATTCGGCCGTCCAATCACTGCAAGATCCAAGGCCTTGGGGTTGGCTGGCTCGTCTGGAATCAAAAACTCGCGTTCCACGACATTATCCGGTGGTAATTGGATGTTTGTAAACTGCTTGTCCTTTGCCGACACGGGTCGTCTCGCTGGAAGACGTCCCGTCAGTCGATGTCTTTCTGCATCGGCTTCCTTCTCAGCTTTAGAAGCTCGACTACTGCGGCCATTTGACTTGGTCGCTTCATACTCGTACGGCTGTCGACGACCCACGAATCCCACATTCCGTGGATCAAAACCACCAGCTTCATCACCCTCTTCTTCTTCTTCGTGATCATCTGGCAGCAGCCCTAGACGCCGCATACGTCGCTTGTTCTCAACCTCTTTGCGTGTTCGAGCCGGCATCACCGCAGGCGGAACGGTCACCGTGCGTACACGCATCTTTGCCCATTCTTGGTCAATCTCTTGCAGCGTCGGGCGTGGTGGCTTCTCCATAGGCAGTTTAGCGACACAATCATCGTTCTTGCGATGCACTCGACGCTGATCTTTGTGAGACTTCTTTTTCTCATTGGAAAGAGGACCCTCCCGGCTTTTGCCACGAACAGCTTCACGCTTCGCTTGACTACGCTTCGCTTGACTACGCTTCGAGCGGTAGGTGGCAACGAGGACGTGGCGAGGCGCTAGTAGACGCGCCGACGCGACGCGATGGATCAGCAGCTCCATGTTGAGCGTAGGTTGAATTGACTGGTAAAGGAAAAGACCTAATTGCTCGTTCAGGTGAGCACTAAAAATTGTGATTTGTATCAGAAAATATACACATGAACGTGATTAAGTGCATGGTAGCAGAAGGGTTACTTTTGTATATTTACATTCACGTAAAGGGACGGGTTTAATCTCAAGTTACTGCTTAAAAATCACTTTAATCGTTCAGCGGCGGCTTGTGACCGACGCAACATTCTTGAAAAGATACAAGCATACGTGCAATGCGTTCAGTACCTATAAAGCGACCATCCTGCGGCGTTTCCCCGCTCTGCAACAAGGCAAACTGGGCTCGACCCAGCTCCCTTCCTTCAACAGCAGCTTAGCCCGAGAGACTGCCGCCCGACATCTTGCCCGTGAAGCGGCGCTGTAGCGCAGCGTGGCTTATCCCGCCGCGAGTTCTTCTGCTGCCGTGTGTGTTTAGTGGATCGTTTTCCATGACGCCCTTGTCGTTGGCCGTGATCATCTGCATAATCTCCTTACAAGAGCGCGAGAGCTCATCCTTGTTCTTCAAGAAGCGGAACAGCTCCAGACACTCCGACTTGGTAGCCAAGTCTAGTCGTGGTTACAAACAGAAGAGGTAAACATCAAGCTCACACCAAAGAAACGAGGTCATTATATGGCGCGATAACACACCAGTATCGACGGACGAGGCTTCTGGCATTTCAGTTTCAAAGGGATTGTAGCTGGTTGAACAGGTGCGGATAATCAAGCTTGGTGAAGGAATCTCTTTGTGCACGAGCTGGCAAGTTTTGGAATAGGTCATATTCGCTGGTATCATTTATCGATCGATCTCCATTGGTCGTACGTTGGAGCGCAACTTCAACGTCGCATCCCCGATTTGCGTGGAGGATCGCATCCATCCTAAAAATTATAAATTTAGAGCATCTGGATTGGCTGTTCACATAGTATGACCACGTGATTGGTCGGAAAAACCCAACGGATCCAGATACGAAACGTAGCGTCTACCGGAAAAGAGAACATGTGTGAGTGCGTCATGAATCAAACCAGTTGTTTCTTCCAGAAGGAGAAGACCGACATCCGCGGTACGCGCATCGCTGTGATTTAGATTGTAGGAAAACCTTTCACATCTTTGCAGTGCGGTTGCATGGACATACGCCAACTTGGGTGGAATGTTCTTGACCTCTCACTAATTTAGCGTCACGCAACCTCTCGCAGCGTTTCTATAATACGCTTGACCAGGATCTGTGAGCCTCGACAGGTCTGTGTCAACTCAGCAAACGGGATATGCTTTCGATGCCGACCTCGCTTTCGCGGTTCGCTCTCTCTTGTTTGTGTATTTCAGTGTGCATCTTGACTGGTCTCTTTCCACGTCTTGCTGGCTGCAGTGTCCCACGATTCAAGAGAGGAGAGACTGCGGCTGACAAAAATAAAAAGGGAAAGGCACAGCCGTCGATTCGATCGTTATGAATTGACTCTGTGCTGTTTCAGGACGCACCCTCGCAACCATTTTGTTTAGAAAATTCGGCAAGTTTAGTGACTGGTAATATCGATATCCTTTTCAACGACCAAGAACAAGGTGTGCGTGATGTGAAATTTTTCTAAACAAAATGATGGTTTTTTTAGTCTGGGCTAGGTTTTATCTACACCATGCTGCGATTTTTATTTTACTTGACAAATTTATTCCGTAGCAAAATAGAAAACGTACTTAGCTAAGAATTGGTACGGGGACCAAAATTTTGCTTGGCCTATACATGGGTGGTCCACAGGAAACTTAAAAAAGCAACACTTTCTGCCTAAGAAACACCACTTTTGCCTATCCACGCACGATTCGTGCCGGCTAGATTGTTATCTTAGTTGTTCTATGCCAGCGGACGTTAAGCGAAAGGCCATGCCAATCCTTGAAGATCATTGACATTCATCACCACATCAATATGGTAAGCCCGTTTCTCCTCTCTTTTACTATTGCAGACGGTGCTACTCCTGCGACCTCTACTCCATTGCGGAGTTATGAAAGTCCCTATCGGCCAGTACATTCAGCAGTCGGGAGAATGCCGTGGCGGCTGTCAAACACGACGCCGTTGTTGTGTTGAGAACTCGCTTCCGTCTTTCACGTAGTTTTTGGAACTGATGCTCATTATCTTCTTATGAAACAACTCCTACCTTCCTACTACATATATACGGTGTCATCGTCTCCCAGAGTACTGCAGCAACCTCCCTGTGGGACTTCACAGTCGGCTGGTAACAGCCATCGAATCTTTCCGTAGTACGCGACGGACGCTCACCCTTCAACCTAACCGTCAACCGTATGGAATTCTTGTTGCCCAACTTGTATACTTTCCACAACGCGCCCCCCTCGAGGCTAGCCTCGCACACCGATCAAGCTGGATAGACGCGCAAGTCTTCGTTTGTCGAGTGCCTTCGTGAAATCATCTGCTGGGTTCGATTCGCTGCGCACCTTTTCAAACAATACAGTTTTCAGCTTGACTTGCTCTCGCACGAAATACCATCGCAATTCAATATGTCTTGTGCGCTTGGCGTACGTTGGGTTCACGGCCAACACATAAGCACTTTGACTATCAATGCCAATTCTGGACTCCATGGTTAATGTCGGTAAGACCTCACTGATCACGTTTCGCTCGCTGACTGCTTCCATTGTGGCTTCACATGCGGCAACATATTCGGCTTCAGCGGTGGAAAGTGCTACAATAGGCTGCTTCTTGCTTTACCAAGCGATCGCACCTCCTGCCAGCGTAAAAACGAATCCACCAGTACTCTTTCGGTCTCCCGTATCAGAGGCCCAATCGCTGTCGCAATATCATCGGATAATCATCGGCGGATCGATGTGAGTGTCACGCTTGTATTCGATGCCATGATCCAATGTACCAACTACATAACGAAGGAAGCGCTTGAGACAACCAACATGTTGCTTTGATGGCTAAGCAACAAATCGACTTAACTGACCCACAGCACATACAAGATTGGGTCGGGTGCATGTAGCAAGGTACGTAAGCATGCCCAATGCCCCGCGATAATCAAAACTTTTGTCCATTTCGGTGCCTTCATCCGTTGTTACCTCTGATAGCTATTGTCGGGTCTCGAGTGGATTGCCAACTGCATGTACATCGCTTGACTCCAAACTTGTCAAAAATTTACCTGGCATATACGCCTTGCGAGATCTCAATCTTTCTGGCATCAACTTTGACTTAGACGCCCAGGTATTCGGACAGCACCCGTTGATCCTTAATGCCATAGCTCACATGCAGCTTTGTGAACAAGTTCCCTTTCGCTGACTCTATGTTCGTGGTACAGGGTATGTCGTCGACATACACGAGGACCAATGTAATTTCTCCATCCTTGCGTGTTCTGTAGTAAAGGCACAGCTCTGATGAACAGCGCTTGTAGCCGTTTTCGATCATCCATTGATCGAGCTCCGAGTTCCATTCACGATCAGCCTGCCGTAGGTCATACAACGCCTTCCGTACCATGTAGATGTTGTCATGTTGACGACAAGGAAAACCTTCAATGTCGTGCACATACTGCGGGATTTGCAACTTGGCATTTAAGTAGGCGGCAGTGACATCCACACCAAAAATCTCAAATCAAGCTTAGCAGACAACGCTAGCACTAGTCGAAAGCTTGACATCCGTGCAACCGGTGCAAATGTCTCCATAAAGTCAATTCCTGGTCATTGCCAGTTTCCTAGCACAACCAATCAGGCTTAAAACCTAGTGACATACCCATATTGGTCCGTCTTCAAGAACCAAACCCACATGGTTCGAATCGCTTTTGCGTCTGACGGCTTATCACCAAGTGGAATCTCCTCCAGTACTTCTTTCTCTTGCAAAGCGTTCATCTCTTCTAGCTGAGCGGCATACCATTGATCGCCATACTTGAGCGTCGTGTTTCTCTTCCATTCTTTGGGAGCTTGACATCGGTAGATTTAATTGGGTATACCGTGCTATCAACCACGCATGCGCACGTAGCATATTCTATATATTCATCGAAACGCTTTGGCTTTCGCTGCAGAGAATGATCCTTGAGACCTGGACGCTTCGATCGCTTCTCTGGGGCTCCTTCCGCTTCTGCTGACGGTGTTTCTTCACGCTCTTGACGCTTTCGAGCAGCCAATACGGCTTGTTCGACTTCCTTTCGGTGCTCCTTTAGTCGTAGCGTTGACGCATCGTCAATTGGTCCTGGGACACTTGATAATTGATCACTTAACAGATCACCACAGATGATAGACTTATTCCTTCAGGCGTATCCACACTGTGTGTCTCTTGTGCTTCATCATCGGTGTCAATTGACAAACACGTTTCAGTGTCATTCCCAGTAATGGAGGCGCGGTACACGTCATCCTCGTCCGCAGTGCCAAAACCGTTAGGAGTAGGATGTTCTTTATCCGATGTATTGTCCGCAGTGTTTCGCATAAGTGTTATGGCATGAAATCCCTGTTCGGCGGTGAATTTTTTTTGTAATTATTTCCTTCCCCAATGCTGACTATGTCATTCAGCGTATCGCTCATGACTGTCGCCTCAATACCTGTGGAGAAATCATCTTCGCGCAAAGAATGATATACGGGGTCAGTCATTACTTCCATGTCTTCTGATTGGACGTCCGACGAGAATTGTAATTCGTTCAGGCGATAGTCCTGACAATGGTTGCGGTCACCATAGAGTAGGGACTCATCAATATCCACATCCGGTGCCCACTTTCGTGTGTTTTCCGCTGGAATATACACCTTGTATCCAACATGACCTTCTTTAAGACTGAGACGAAATCCAATTTTGGAATTGTCGTAATGTCTAGGTCGGTCAGGGTCCTTCGGCACATACACGTATGCAAGCGATTCAATGTACAAACGTGGTGAACGTCGGGCTTTGCCCCAAACATTTTCTCGAATGGTGTGCATCCGATAACCCTGCTGTAAATTCTGTTCTTCAAGTAGACTGCATACTCAAGTGCATCGGGCCAGAACTTCTTTGGTAGTTCTGCGTGTCGAAGCATTGTCTTCGCCATGTTTCCCAATGACTGGTGTTGACGATCGACAGGATTCATATGTGAACTCTTTGGCCCGACTTTAATGTGCTCAATCCCCTTTGACCGGTACCATATATCAATGTCACCATTGACAAACTCACCGCCCTTATCAGTACGGACTGCATGTACCTGGAGGTTTTGGCACTTCCTTGTACGATCTTCTTAACTGAACGTCCTGCCTGTTATTCTGCCCAACGAACGTAAGCCTTCATGAGTGGATTAACAGTCGACACGTCTTTTCGCTTCAAAAATTGGACTGTCAAGTAACCTGAGAATCCATCCATTATTACAAGTATTACTGTAAATTGAGTGCCGTTGTTATTCGCTGGAAATATCAAGTCCGCATAATCGACTTAGTTTACTGCTGTGATTTTGCGATCCTTTTTCTTAGTTTACGTCGCTGTTTGCCAAGGTGACACGCGTCGCAAGGCATCGTGTGACGCACTATTATCACCATACCCTTTTCGTTCCCTTGGTCTGTCATTATCTTAAGGTAATAATCGCACGTGTGACACAATCTTTCATGCCATTGTTCCATAAATGCTTGCCCGGCGGCCACTGAAGGATTAACAAATCCAAGCTGAACCAGCGAGTGCTCTTCTACATCATCAGCTGTACTGTCCGGCGTGTTTAGTATTAGATCTTCAACCTTTTTTTGTCGCAATCGGGGATGATGTAAATCCCCACATTCCATCAGAAAAGACTGCTTTGACAAGCGCAGTCCCTCGACGAGATACCACGAACTCCATATTCGTTAATAAGTTAATGTCCAGACCATGCTCGATCGCCTTGCCCGGTGAAAACAAACTATGTTTTGCATCTGGAACGTGAAGCACATCATCTAACAGCAAGCAGTGCTCTTGGTTACCCACATTAGTGCCTATGAGTATAGTTCCGACTCCATCCACCGTAGAGTTTAGTCCCGCAGCTATACCAGAAAACTTGCTTTCGAGTCAGTCGGAGCGGTGTCATACGTCACAAAAGATCCGCGAATACTTGTGACGTGAACATTTGCTCCTGTATCGAAGCACCAGTGATAGGTCCGCTTGCCCACAGTATCCAACGTAGTTGCATGTACTGGATGCTCCGGCAATGACTCAGATGAATCAATCTTGTCTTGATTTAGGGTGAATTCGGTGTTGACGTTTATCAAATGGGCTTTCGGATCTCCTGTCTTTTCAGCAATTAGTGTAGTAGGCGAGCCTTAAACGGTAAACATGGCACGCGATATTTTTCCTTTGTTATTTTCCGACTCAACTGCGTTTGACCAGTCGTGCCTAAGATGCCCAGGCTTGCCACAACCATGACATGTTCGAGTCTCCGTCCGTTGCTCACCATTGTTCTTCACTTTGTTGGGCCTTTGCCGGTTATTCATCTTGTTGAAAATGGCCTTCGTCTTGTGACCACATGCATACCTCTCATCGATCTTTAGAGATGAACGTCTGATTTGGTAGCGCGAGCTTGCCGTTCGTATTTGCTCTTCCAGCTTTCAATGTTAGAAGCTGGGTAATTTTCACACCAGTCTTGCGTTTGAATCAGTGTGAACTCATCAATCTTGGCCGGTAAACTTTGGAGCACGTACATCATCATCGTTGTGAATGAGACCGTATGAACCAAGCCGGCCAAATCAAGCTTCTTTTTTCTCATCTTTCTCAGGTGCACTTTAATATCTTCAGTGACGTTGTATCTGCAGTGTCGTAAATCCTCTTCTAGGCACTGCACTTTATGAAACGCATCCACAGTCGTCGATCAGTTGGCATATCGTCTCGTCAGAGCATCCAGCATCTTGCTGCCGTTGACCCCGTCCTGTAGAGACCTACCAGTTCCACTGACAGTGACATCAGAATTGTTTTACGGATCTTGCGCTCCATCTTGGCCAGCTTCTGCTTTCCTTCATCGGTTGCAAGATATTCTGCCTTGATGCGTCCGCATGCCACATCCCAGAACTAGTCATCATCATCCATATCATGGAACGTCATCTTCATCATCTCGAAATACGTGTGACAGAACTTTCCATTCCATTCCACTGGAATACCATCCTTGGTATAGAGCTTCGTATCCTTCGTCGCAGAACTCAAGCCCGAAGCGTGACCGCAGCGGATAGTAGCTGGGCTCATCACCCTGTTGTGTTGAGAAACCGCTTCCGTCTTTCACGTAGTTTTTGGAACTGATGCTCATTATCTTCTTATGAAACAACTCCTACCTTCCTACTACATATATACGGTGTCGTCGTCTCCCAGAGTACTGCAGCAACCTCCCTGTGGGACTTCATAGTCGGTTGGTAACAGCCATCGAATCTTTCCGTAGTACGTGACGGACGCTTACCCTTCAACCTAACCATCAACCGTATGGAAATTCTTGTTGCCCAACTTGTATACTTTCCACAACCGTCCACCAAGGCTTCGCCGTAAGTATTTACCATAGAAATCGATTCGGGACCGAATGTGTACTCCTAGCTATGTGCAGTGAAATCAACATCAATAATTTCGTGGCTAGCGCACAGCAACGAGCACTGTGGAAGTACCAAAGTCGGCCAACCGTACGAGCTTGCGATAATCTACAACAAGCACGCGCCAGAAGGGAGCGGCTGGGCCAAGCTCTCTTTGCATGACTGTCATGGAGGCTATCCCCGATACATGACAATAGCACGATCTACACTGTAGAGGTGAAACGTCATCCACGAAAAGTGGAAATCATCAATGCCGAATCCGACTGAGATTTAATACGCTATAACTGCTTTTACGGCAAAGAAAATATGGTACGATGGTATGCAACATTGGATCTTTGGAGATTTACTAAAGTGATATGAGAAGTGGTTTGCTGGCATGAATGATTATCATAAGCGTATTCAGGTTAACGAACGGAATACATAGCTTTGAAACTAGGGGCAGGTTGAAAAATTCGTTATGTGCTTGTACCTCATTCCATATTTTGAAGTCGTCGATCTACCGTAGTTACTATATCAATCACGACAAGGCAATATTTTAGTACCACATTCTCCGTGAACATTTACCCTGGTGCGCTATGTCCGTGTTGACAGATAGACTGATTGACGCGCGGTCGAGCGTGTCTATTCCACTTACGGCGGACGGAGCTAGGGCTCAATAGAAGTAACCTTTCGCTTAACGACCGCTGGCATAGAATAACTAAGATAACAATCTAGCCGGTACGAATCGTGCGTGGATAGGAAAAAGTGGGTTTTTTAGGCAGAAAGTTGTGTTTTAATCTCCCGTGGTCCACACGTCGTTATCATGAACACCGGCTTTTCCTATTCCGCAGATTACTAGCGGCTTTGAACACGACCATGCGTCAGCTCTTATACATGTTCATGGTATCCGTGACCTTACTTTCGGAAGCTGCTGTAGTCCCCACGGACAATAACCGACCCATTGATGCTGCTGGATTAACCCCCACGAAAAATCACCGAGTCACTGATACTGCTCCTAACCCGCGCGCCCTTTCTTCTCTTTTGGGAATGAACGCATCCAACACTTCGGGGCTGACGGACGCAGAAGACTCACTAGTGAACGAAATAGATTTCGATGACACCCGGAACGACGAGGAGAGGGGTCAGGTTGCACCGCAATTTTTGGACGAAGCTTTGGAGACACTAAAAACCTCGGAGGCTTTGAGCGTTATTCACCCAACAAAAATGTTTAAATGTCTGAGTATTCAAGTGATAAACGAGCATGATTTTGAATTTGAGAAGCTGAAGCAGTGGTTCGAACATGTTGACGCGTATCGTGTTCGGGATAAAAGTTATGGCGACACTGATGTAGCTGAAGACATACTGGGGGGGTTAAGCGAGCATGAGATGGCAAGGTTCTTACATAGGCTTCGGTACGTCTCTGGTATGAAGGGTCGCGCCGATGGCTTGCAACGAGCCCTGATCGTGAAGACTAAACCATTGATGGAGTACGTATAGTCCCTATGGCTGAAGTATAATGTGCCCCCTGGTGATGTCTACAACATGATGTTGATTGCACAGGTGAAAAAAACTCACAGATACTGAGAAAATGTTCGGTATAAGGCGTGAAATTGTTCAAAGCAAACTCCTACGGTGGCTTGACTATGTAAATGATTTCGTTGAGAAGGGTATAGTGTACGACAATGATGCTATTGTCAAACAGCTGGTGGACAACCGAGGGCCGGAAGAGTCGGTGGACTTTTTATACTATCTTTTCGTGGAATACACTGATAGAAGGGATGACGCTGTTAGAGCGTCTACAGTAGTCAGTATAGCTTAACTTTCTGTCCAATCCAAAAATCTTTATTCAGTTACACTCATAAAAGTGCGCCACAGCAGCGAAATAACTCGGGGATAACTCGAGAAAAAGTTATTTTTTCGTTATCCCGCCTACGTTTTGTAGTTCTGTGACACCCGAAATATTTTTTTGGCTGCATGTCATTGGCTTAGGAGTTTAGGATCAATCAGATCATTGGCGAAGATTAGTTGCATGTCTTTGGCTCCAGTTGATAGAGGAGAACGATGATTTGAAGTCGACGACGTGGTTCTAAATGACACGAGCAACATTATACCGTTGAGCCTAACTGGGGACCAAAAAAGCAAACCAAGGCGACCACAACTTTACCAGTCACGTTCGGCCGAAAAAAACTTATATTATTGCAAGCCCGAAGGGTGAAGCTATTAGTGAATGTGCGCAAGGTTGAATACCGAACTTTTTAATCGTACTTATCTGTTTGTGTGTCTGTGTCTGTCTGTCTGTCTGTCTGTCTGTCTGTCTGTCTGTCTGTCTGTCTGTCTGTCTGTCTGTCTGTCTGTCTGTCTGTCTGTCTGTCTGTCTGTCTGTCTGTCTGTCTGTCTGTCTGTCTGTCTTTCTGTCTGTCTGTCTGTCTGTAAATAACGCGGTCAGGTGTACCTTACCCGTACTAAGTGCGAGATACCCTATCCCCCCTCATATGTCGATTAGCATGATAGGTGTAACTTTTTAGGTAGGTTACTAATTGTGACCGAATAAATAGTAAAAATCGCACGACTAACGCACGCATGTGATAGCTCAAAGGTCGTACGGGGATAACAAAATAAAAAACGAAAACGCACGACCCTTCAGAGCTCAGAAGTGGTTGCACATCTGGCATAATTGAATTAACATTGGTACCACCCGCTGCAGTCAAGCAAGTAGATACTCTTCCACTAGAACTAATGGTGGGGAGAACGCTCCTCCCTGTAGATACGCCGGAGTCTCCAGAGTCGCTAGGAAGTAAGCGACGTCGTCTGAATAGGCGGAACGCCCAAAGTTACCGCGCCAGACTTGCCTCATCATCAAGTGACACCACTACAATTACTCTTTGAGAACAGGCAGCAGCAGGCAAGTTGTTTCGGGCTGATAATTATTGTCTTCACCTTCATACATACCCTATAAATCTTATACGTATTTTTTTGTATTTTGTTGAATTATGGCTTATTATAATATCACTATTTGTGCTATTATAAATGAATGATCTTAACCTTTATCGTGTCGAAAGTATATTAAAACGTTTGTACCAACAATTTTTTGGATTGAAATAATCAAGAACCTAACCATCTCTATTTATCAATAAAAATTGTAGATATGAGAGCTAGGCGCGCAGCGAAAACAGAATTTCAAAGTCAAGCCCGTCTTTTTCACGACTATCTAGGTATGTGGTGTTTAGTTCAAGAGCTTGCGAATGATACATTGCCATAAACATTTTTTCTGAATAATATTGATACCTTTTCTTCGATATTATCAAGCACTCATCGCAAGCCATTATACTGAAACAGAAGCTGAGACTCAAGCAAGACATGCTCAGGATAGTCAAGGTATGTAGATGTATAATGTATTTGCACATGTTTTTATCGAAATCTTTTACTAATGTTTTTGTAGCAACCGCCGCACGCCGTCATAATGAAACAGAAGCTGAGACTCAAGCAAGACATTCTAAGGATAGTCAAGGTATGTAGATGTATAATATATTTGCGCATGTTTTTATTATTATCTAAATCTTTTTGTAATTATTGTCTAGCAACCGCTGCACGTCGCCAAATCGAAACAGAAGTTGAATTCCAAGCTAGCCATGCTCGGAATAGTCAAGGTTTGTGTATGCTTGATGTATTTGGACGTGTTTTAATTATATCTGAATCTATTTTAATAAATTGTCTAGCAACCACCGCACGCCGCGATATTGAAACAGAATATGAAACCCAAGATAGGCGTGCTCGAGATAGTTGAGGTACATATGTGCTATTTAAATGTCTATATAATCAAACATTTTGTATCTATTATAACACTATGGGCTAATACCTGACTCGTCTTCAATTTCAAAGCTTGTGCTGCTCGTCGTGCTATAGAATCAGCAACCACTTACAAGTCTCCTAGACAGGGAGGATAGAAGAGTACTACACAGAAACGATGCAACCGTACCAGTTATCGATATGGACTCGAAGACCGAATATCTGGACCAGTTTGATGCGGCTAAAAATGGTCCCCTTCATGAGCAATTTTGGTGCCGTGGAGCCATGCGGAGGTTCCATTTGTAAATGCGGAAGTACAACCAAGGCCATTGCTCAAATTGTCGTAAACTGTGGTTCACTACTGAATTGACCTACGCATCTCCAAATTATGTTTGCAGACGTTGCATGAGAGGTTTGCTATACTGAGTTTTCTGTAGGCCTCAATTTTTTTGCTAATTTTAATCTTCGAATTTTTATAGGTTCTGCTGGAAAATTTTGGGAGTGAAGACGGCGTGATACCTAATTATTTTCTAATACCTGCTCACAAGAAAGTTCTCTTGAGAAAGCTGACAATGGTTGAAGAAATGATGTTGTCGCCTGTTCTACCTGTGATGTCTGTTTTCAAGCTCAAGACTGGTCAGAATCTCCATTGTAGGTATGTTGCCAACTTTCGACAAGAATCTGCGGCATTTATTGATGAAGTGCCTCGTCTAGCTGACAAGATCTCCTTTATCATCGTAAAACGTAATGACCAGGACAACACATCTGTATAGTGCAGGGTCAATCGAGCACGGGTACAAGCGATTGGGAGATTTTTGGTACAGCACCACCCGAAATTCGTGAGGAGGAATATTACCTTCAGCCAGGAGAATTGCAGTCTGCTACCTGAAAATGATGCACCACAAGAACTTTCCGAATTAATTGTCGAAGATGGTGAAATTGTGAAAGCCGATGAAGGTCCTAATCCCATCGATATGAATGATGAGGATGAAGCGCCAAATCATTCATTCGTTCAGGATAATGGCAATGAACCTCTGAAAGTTGATCGTTTGCATCACGCTTTTGCATGGCCTGATGCTGAGCCTCAGCCAATTAGCGAGTTCGAGACACCTTCAGTAGCCGCGATGGAGTTTGTAAAATTAATTCCTCTTGGCTTTTCAGACCCTACCAAACCTGATCGGCAGTTTGCCGTATCCGAGACTGATGTAACTGCTCACCTACTTCGTTTTGCCGAACTGGATCCTCTTACTGAAAATCTATATTAACCTTTTGAAGAGCATGATCGATTAAATTTTGGATGAACGACAGGATAAGACGTCATCGAACGCTATTGCAATCTACCATTCACCTAAAGAAAAATCCCGGAGATGCAGCTCTGACGATTATCGACTTACGCCAAATGATACACGACAACACTTGGGATAATTTGAATTAAAAGTTTCACTGCTTATTCAGCAAATATTACCGGCTCCGACGCTTACTGGTATCATTGACGTCAAGAACTCGAAGCAATTTTTCAGCAGAAAGGGTGTGGTACCGCGTTTTTTACGTTTAGCTTTGCTGACTACTATTGGGAGGACCTTCATAGGCTGATGCCTGGTGGACTTGTGGAACCGAGTAGGCGCTATCGTAATGTTGCCAAAAATCCACATCTGGTCGACTGGTACTTTTCTGCTCCATTGTATGATTTCTTTCGATGTTTTTAACTATGTTCTTGACTATGAATGGATATGAAACCGCTATGAATGGCAGTCTCGAACCGCGATTCACGCGCATGGTGTAGTCAAGCTAAAATATGATCCTAGCATTCCGAGGTTGGTCGCTACTACATATAGTGGAAGATTGGCTGAAGAACAGATGGAAAAAAATTCTGTCTTAAATCGTGATTATTTTGAACAACTTAAGGACATTTCAATTGGCGGGGAATTAGCAGAGCAGAATGTTATCACTTACGCTGATACCCTTTTGACAGCAATGAATTCTAGGCCTCGATTTGAATCTGGTTCTGTAGCCGTTCCGGATCCTCATCCATGTACCAAAAACACATTAGAATATCTAGACAATCCTGATTCTCTGGATACGGATTATCTGGAGCTCTTAAATTGCTGTCAGCGCCATATTTGTCGCCCCGACGGATATTGCAAGTCAAAAAACGGAAAAGGATGTCGATTAAATTATCCGATTCAACTTCAACGTGGTACGACTATTAATTTTGAAGAAGTCGGTTCCTCCGTGCGTGCTAAAATTGCATTGAAAAGAAATGACCCATGGTTGAATATGCATAACCGGATCATGCACCAGCATTGGAGAGCTAACGTGGACCTATTCTTGATGGTCACGCTGATGTAGCCTATATGGTTAAGTATGCATCCAAGGGTGAAAAAGTGGAAGATCTTTGCAAAATATTTACAGGTCTGTGATGCAAAACGCACAGGATTCCAATAACCCAATTTCGAAGTTGAGATCTCTAATGATTCGGTGCGTTGGTAGTCGAGATGTGGGAGGGGGTGAAGCCTCTAGGATGATATTTGGTGATAAGCACTGCCAGTCATCGTTTAATTTTGTGAGGCAATCACTCGAAGTCAGCGCTCAACAGTTGCGCATTGAGAAAAAATCCGGAGAGGTTATCATTGCGGACAACTTGCTAAATCTTTTTGCAAAACGTGCACAAATTCAGCCCGACTATCTTAATTTAAACTTGGAGCTACAACCTAACTTGATTGAATTTTGCCGGAATTTTGCGGTCAAGGGTACCAAATTGGTCAAACGTTCAAAACTGGATAATACGATCGTTGATACCTTTCCAAGTTATAGTGGAAACAGCCAATCACCTACTTACAATCTTTTATGTAAGTATTCCTTGATCAAATATTCGTCTTGGTGTTTCGAAGACCTTGAAGAGATGGATAATGAAGATGATACCGAAGACAGATGGAACAATTTTCTGGTAACAGCTGATGCTAATCTTTTCAGATATTGTCGCGAGGATGTTGAGCTTTGGAAATTGCTGGTTGAATCAAGGAATAGGGGTGATTATGAGCTAATGGAAGAACAATACTGTGAACATGATCTTGGAGAACCTGAGCAATGGATGATAGAAGCTGGAATTTTTCCACGTAATGGGCAACAGATCCTATCTCAACCACTTGTTGACCCCAACTATGATTGGCACGCAAACATTCAGTTGAGTTACACCGAGACATCTTATGCAAATGCTTCAAAATTAGCTGAATCCGATGATCAAACAATACCCTTCAGATTTCTCGTATGCTGAACTCCCAGCTGTTACTCGTCGCGATTTAAATCAAAAGCTGATGTTATGCTTTGATATGGTTATTGAAGCTGTGCGCAAAGAATATCATCTTTTTTTATTGTAAATGGAACGGCGGGGACTGGTAATTCGCACAATATATGCGGGATTTCTACAGCACTTGGTCGTGATGATGTTATTCGTGGATCTTTTACGGTGAAAGCGTCATTTTACAATCGTGGATTTACCTTACATTCGTTATTTTCGATACCTGTTGAGGCGGGGTCTCGGTCTTTCGTGGAGCTTAAAGGAGAATCGCTAAAGAAAATTGAAGCAGGTTCAACAAAGTTCTCGTAATGATTATTGACTAGTACTCTATGGTCAGTTTAGACTTGCTAGGAAAAATTGAGAGCCGATTGCGTCAAGCTAAGGGAAGCCGAGACGTGTATTTTGGTGGTATTAATGTGATACTAGTTAGAGATCCAGGACAACTACTTGCTGTTGGTGGGACACCTCTGTATGGACATTCAGATAAACCATTTTGTTTGCAAGGAGAAATTGCATATGCAATATTCAACAAGGTTGTTATATTAGACCAGGTTGTCCGGCAACAAGAGGATCTAAGTGACCCTCTTCAAGCTCAATTTCTGTATATACTTAAGGATCTTCATGACGGTATTGTATTTAAGTCTCAGTGGGAGATCCTAATGACTCTATCACCGTCAAATATTGGTGTTACATTTGAGGAAGATTTAAGAATGCTGTGAGATATTTTGCTGAAAATGCTGAAGTCGATCGCTATAATGCAGAAAAGTTGAGCAACATTGGAAAGCCTGTTACGCGAATAATGGCAATTAAACAGTTCGTCCCAAGGAAAGTCGATGACTTCTGACAAGTTCAGGGGCTTGGAGATCTCATTATCTTGCTGTTGGAGCACAGGTGAATTTGACATCTAATATTTGGTAGGGCGTCGGGCTAACAGATGGATGCAGGGGCGTGGTCCGAGATATCATTTATAAGAACGGCCAAGCCATCATTGATATGCCCATCTTTATTGTTGTGGAGTGGTACGACTACATTGGTCCACCATTTTTTGTGGATAGTGAAAGACAGAGGAAATGGATTCCAATGTCGGCTTCTAAGTTCTTTCTGATGATTTCAAACACAATCGGACGAAATACCCGCTCCAATTTTCATATGCAATGACCATACATAAGAGTCAAGAGAAGACATTGGATCGTGTTTTTGTTAATTTGGGAAAGAGAGAGCGAACTCTTGGATTGGATTTTTTCGCGCTATTAAGAGTTCGACACATTCGACATCTGGCTGTCATACCATGCTCGTACGAACGGCTGTACAAAATCAGAGAATCGAAGAGTTTGCGGCCACGAAAGGTAGAAGAGTTGAGGTTGACCGAGCTGGCCAGGAATTCTCAACATGATGCAGCTCATTTTTATTAATTGACACGACCTAGAACGATTTTATCTTCTAGATAGATTTAATTATACATTTTGGTTCATACGTTCGTTCCTATACATGCGTATGTCCAATAAAAGTTATTGCTAGGCCGAAGGGCGAAGCTATTAGTGACTGTGCGCAAGGTTGAATGCCGATACGGTATCATCGAATTGGGTCCTTCCTATTCTTCATAGATACGGGAAGTTCTCATTTTGGGCTTTTGGCTGCAGAAAATTGCCTTCTACTTTCGTCGTTAGACTTATGCTCTTGGCTTTCGACTTTGGTTCTTCACCTTTGAAACTTCTCCTTTTGGCTTCTGCCCTTTAGCTCGGCCCTTTGTCTTATTGCCTCTCGGCTTGTCGCTTTTGGCTTTCGGCTTTGCCTTTTACCCTTGCGAGCCTTTGCCATATTTTGCCTTTTCGGCTTTGCGCCTTTATTCCATTTATGGTACTCCACCCTTGGTCCTATTGGTTTGCTACTGAGCCTGTTTGTGGCCATGGCTTAAGCCGATCCGAGGCACTTGTTACGTAGGCACATTGGAGGGATCGGAGACTTGCCGTGATTACAGTCCCTTAACGCCTCCACCTACAACCGTTTGAGCTTTACTACCGGCCACCTTCTATTGAAGGCTTTCAGTTTGAACACCCGAGCGGCCTCGATGGACAGACGTGCGTTTTCAAGCCAGGGTCAAGTAACTACTTCCACACTACAGCAACCGAAGGTGTTTACCGCAAGCCTACCAAATTGGACATTTCGTGAACTACCCCCAATCTCCTAAATTCGCACCCTGTGGAAAACCCACGCCACCTACCAACTACACTCACTGCGACTCTAGACCACTACCCTACTACTTAGCTGGTAATTGAGGGGATATAACTAATTAATAAACCCATCATATTTACTTTCGGTTTGTTGCGAGCCCGAAGGGTGAGTATGCGCGAGGTTGAATGCCGAACTATTAAATCGTACTTTCTTATGTGTGTCGACGTGTCTGTCTGTGTCTGTAAATAGAGCGGCTAGGTGTAGCGTACCCGTATTAAGTGCGATCTAGCCTGTCCGCACCACATTGGTATTAAGGTATACACGTAGTCACTATTTGGCTAGGTCACTATTGAGACGCACGCTTCTGATTGTCTTAAGATCGACCAAAGGTGAATATGATCACATAAGGAAATGCTGGCTGCTCATAAGCAAAGGCCGATCGCGTTGACCCAGCCAACTGTACTAGGTCAATACAGACACTAACAGCATCATACTCATTCTTCAGTGACTACTGCTGTATAGTATTTTGCAACTTGATTCAGTTCTATGAACTGAATTACTTATATCAAGGGGCGAGCTCTAGAGCTTGCTCCCCTATCTTATAGTTATACTGACTGCTGTGTCGTTTTTTGCGTATAAGTTTGAGGGGAAGTTATACTGGTCTCTGATTGGCGCAGAAAAAGTTAAGTTATACTCACTGCTGGAGACGCTCTTAGCTTACAACGAGCGTTGGCTGTGCACCACCCGGACACCTTGGAGCTGATGTTCGGATTGTGGCTAAAGGATAAGTGGACCCTGGTGTGGTCTATGACATGATGCCCGTTGCAGCGGAGAAAGGTCTCAAAGGCCTTCATAACGAACAGTGGTGGCCCGAAATCTATGACAACCTCATGAAGTGGCGTGAGTATGTCAAGGCGTTCAACGACTAACGTGGTGCAGGGGGGAGTATGAGCGTAAGCCTGGTATGTTGCTTTACTCTGTGGTTGAATACTATCCCGAAGATGATGTTTTTAAGCTGCTGAGATAGCGCAGCAAGATGAAAGATCTGGTGGCGTTTCTCGAGTATCTACGGTCCGTCAAAGGAATGGATTCTTTCGGTTCGAAGATGTACCAATATTTGCTCGACAGATACCAATCAGGACTGAAGAATTGATTTTCGATCAGTGCGCGCTGATGGAATTGAAACCTTTCGATGTATACGAATCGATGCCCATTGCATCGTGGGATGATGATATACGCGCTCGTCAGTGGAGAGATGCATCGGATGTACAATGCCCATCTCTCGAGCAGTTCCTGAGATACGTTGGTCGAGTTGGCGGTGAATTGAAGTACGATGTATTGATTTCTCTGCCGAAGAAAAAAGCGTCGGCGGAAATTTTGCGGGATTATCTTAAGGAGCTCGGAAAAGATCACGTGAAGGAACATGCAAGTCAACTGCTTGCAGCTTTGGATGCCAATGTATGAAGTACACAACATGTAGAGTCGGGTGCGCTCGCCTAACGCAATGCAATTGACTCTATCTTGCCATGGGCATTCACTCTTTTACCACTAGGCTAGTTGAGCCATGTATCCGTCTGGCATAAATGGTGGATGCGTGAGATAAACTGGAATGACCGTTCCGTAATAGCCTTGTTGCATTTGTTTGAACGTTGTCCGGTCACAGTGCTTTGCCCCTATCGGTGTTTGTTTCTTCCATGCTTCTCGGGATACGTAGTACGGTACGTGTTGTCTCGGGTAGATGTAATCGAATCGCGGACTATTGTCTGAGCTTTGGACGCGCGCGAGTTGTTAATCTTGCGAGCGGTGACCTTTGAACCCTCATTCGCTTTAGGCGTACTATCATTGTTCGCGCCGAGACTGATTCAATGCCTTATCTGGACTGTTTGTTTTCTAGGGATTGTCGAGAAGAGAGTAAAGATCACGTTGACCTCCTTGGTTTTCATCGAAAGTCAAGAATCTGTTTTTAGATACATGGTTATGCTCGGAAGAAGCTCACTTCTCTGTTGGTTATGGGTCAGGGCTATACATGAGCAGATCTCTCAAGCTGGAGAACACGAAACGGTATACGGGACAAATTGATCAATTTCGTTGATGCAAGTCAAGCTCAGACTACCATGTCGTACTGTATGAAGCTACTTTGTGCTGCTGTGTGGGTGGAAAGCGACTAACCTGTCGAGGCACTTGCTGCGTCAGCTGAGAACATGCTAACTGTCAGGTTAACAATGCAAGTTGCTGCATGCGTACGAGTCTATCATGGGTCAACTGTAATGCTAGTCGCAGACTGAGTACTAAATCAACCTCCCGTGCTACGGCGGACCCACATGCACGAAATGTCGTCCTCCGAATCGTTGTATTCATATAGCTTTTATTTTGCATTTGGTAACATGAGAAACCGATTCAACAAGAAATGCATTGCACACGATCGATATACATGGGAAGCCATACACCCACGATTCATGGCAAAGAGCCCGACACTATCATGTTGGTGCTTCTTACTCTTTGACTTCGACGACGGCTTCGATTTCCACAGCCACGTTGAGCGGAAGGGCGTTCGTGCCCACAGCCGAGCGGGCGTGGATGCCCTTGTCACCAAACACTTTGCCAATAGTGTCGGACGCGCCGTTGATGACCGCTGGCTGCTGGGAGAAACCATCGACGCAATTGACAAAGCCCACGAGCTTCACTATGCGCTTGATCTTGTCCAGATCACCCACTTCATCTGCAGCAACAACAACAACATTACGGAGACAGAAGTAAGTGTCACGCTAACTCATTCTTACAATACTGACGGCAATCAGCACCGCACTCTTGAGTGTAGCCATGAGGCTGAGCGCCACGTAGTGAGCAGCGTCATAGCCCTGCTCCGGCGTCAAGTCTTTGCCGATCTTGCCCACAATAAGATCACCGCCTGCAGGCTGGGGTAGATGGCCAGCCAGGTAAATGGTGTTGCCTGAACGCACCGATGTGCGGTAATTGCCCTTGGGTTCGGCCACGGCTGGTAGCGTGTAGCCTAGTTCCTCTAGCTTTCGCTCGACGTGCACGTTGCGCACCGCCTTCGCAAAAGTGCGCATCTTTGTGACACGGACCAAGGACATCATCTTGAATGCAAAGCGGGAATGGGGAGACTGCAAAGCAAGAGTTTGTGTGAGCTGTTGCAAGGTTCGGGTGCGGACAGACGTGCATCCAAACCAGTGCGATTACGCGTTTTGTTACTTCAGCAAATCATACCTGGTGTCCAAACGTTTATTCGAGCAGATAAATTGGAAAGATGGGAATAACACCCTTCACGGGTTGACCCGTGCGGATGGATCAGATAAAAATCTGTGCAAGGGGCGCTTGCAGTTAAGCCACGATGCTCAGATCTATCTTAATGCTGGAATTCGTGTAGGATGAGGTGCATGTTTGGTATATTGGAGACGCCTACACGAGAGATCGATACTTGCAGCTTGTTTTAGGTATCACGCGGTTTTACAATGAACTTCGGTTTTGATACACGATAATCTGCTGAAAGAATGCTTTCTTTGGTCCAGTATCACTTCCCTCCTACTTCCATTGAACCTAGAGTTGTTCACTGGAGCACTCGAGGGCTAAGCTTATCAACTGTTGCTCACGGTATATGGAGTTTGGAGAAGGCGTCGCCCTCGATGACTACTTAGCACTTGCGTAAAACACGACAACATGCAGTTTATCATCCGTCTACGACCACAATCATGCCCTGCCCATACTCGCGCAGCAGAGAGTGGTAAGGTAGATTAACCTGTGTTTCTGGAAGATCTTGCATGTAAAGCACTGCCATCCTTGCTGCAAAGGAATGACAAGTAGAGACAGCACGACCCTCGCTTTCGTTCATTCGATATCTCGATGATTTCCAACAATTACTAACGTCGTTCAACACTGTCAACTTCAATGTCCCCAAGCCGAACAATTGCATAGAAGCTAACTCGTTCGGTCGCCGCGTGATACGTGCTTTCAAACTCGAGAATGTGGCAGCTTCGACATCAACAGTGCGAAAATAATCGGGTGCTTGACAAGTACTTGGGTGATACGGGTAGTTGAAGGAAACTGCTGTGCAGTGCTCTTCATGATTCTGTAGTACATGCTGAATCCTCATCAAGGTCCAACGTTAGTGCATATACTCGAGATATAATGTGCACTCGAAATACTTAAAGCGTACGAAATAGGGATACCACGAGCCGCTGAGAAAGTATAAGCTGCAGAAAAATGAAGCAAAGTATGCGAGACTAAGTTGTTGTTGCGTGCAGTCTCGTGGTGCGTTAAGAGTGGAACGTGTGTATAACCCGAAGACCGACCACATCCTGTTTAGCCTTCACTGTAACGGGGGAGGCGTCATAGATTAAGGCAAAGACCGTGTCATCGGCACGTATTTCAATCCAAACTATTTCACATACGACACATTCGCTTACCTCCGCTACATGTTTAGCTGATGCAACTGCCAACACCGAGCCTCACCTTTAGTTTCTCAAGCTCGGCTTCTTCCTTTCGACGTGCTATGTCTAGCAAACTTCTGCTTTCCCGCTCGCTTTTCGCGGGTCTAAGATATACGGCTACCAGCCGACGACCATGCTCGCCAAGTAGAGGTTCTTCTTCGTCGACTCTCCAGCGTTCTACAAACTCTCGACTTATCGTGTCGACTTCTGTCTGGAACGCTATCCTCTCGACTTGTGAATTCAGCTCTTGTTATATGTCGCAACTATCGATCGCAGCACTACATGAGGTACCACATCATTCATTGCAGTAGTACAGCTACGTTGCGGTTCCTCCAAGTCTCGATTGCGCTCTATTTAACACTTTTGTGGATCGAAGTCGTCTAGCCCGTAATTCGTAAGTGTCTCGGTTCTCTCGTACTTCTTGCGTAACTTTTCAGGTAATGCGCTCTTCAAATTGGACTTGCGTGACTTCAGGCGCGAACGTGCACTACAATTCATCCAACGGTCGGCTGATAAATACACAGCCCATCCTCATAACGCGCGCATACTTGAAATAAACGTGACTAGTTGTTGCGACTAAATACTAGAGATCCACCTTCCATTCGACTCGCTTTTGTTCCTATTGTACCGTTTCAGGATGTATCACGACGGGCTCGCACCATGAGGCAGACGTGGATATTTTGTCCTCTATTAAGCACAATAGACTCAAACCAGAAAAGAGTAGTCTCAAACCTCCAAAAGTTAACGTCTCATTTCAACCGCTGAACTTTTCTCACTTTCGCTTCTGCCTTCAGTAACAGTGACTAACTGACCTCCCCATCTACTAAACAACCGTCCGTGGGATTCACGTGTAGCCATGTCCAAGGAGCCCGATCGCACCATGCAGTACCAAGACGAGTTGCCCTCGCTGCCCTTGCCGCCACTAGAGCAGACGCTTGAGCAGTACATACAGAGCTGTGAACCGCTACTGACGCCCAGTGAACTCGAGCATACAAAAGCCGTGTGTCACGACTTCCTCCAGAGGGTCGGACCGCAGCTGCAGTCGGTTCTAGAGGAACGGGCGGACTCGGAGCGCAATTGGATGGAAGAGTGGTGGGAGACCTTTGCCTACTTGCAGCCACGGTACCCCTCAGCCATTAACATCAACTGGTACGGCGTCCTGCCTGGGAACTGGGGACCTCGGGACATGAGTCAGTGCGAAGCGGCGTCTATTTTCACGCACGCTATTCTCAAGTTCCGCAAAACTCTATTGGCGTACGTGGGTAAAAGACGCGAACGAAGTGGTGGTGGGTTGGAAAAGAGTAACGGACGTTTGTTTGATTGGTTTGTTTGTTTGTTTGATTGATGGTAACGTCTACAATAGGGACAAGTACCCGCCGGAAAAGATGATGGGGCGACCGCTGTGTATGTTTACGTACACGCGCATGTTCAACACGTGTGTGGTTCCAGGCGAAGAGTGCGACGAGATGGTGTCGTACCCACCTGATGCCAAGCACATTCTTGTCTTACGGAACAACTGCATGTGGGCAGTGCAGGTGATTCACGACAATGGCGACGACCTCCCGCTTGCAGACATTTTGAGGTCCGTCTTGCACGACTTTGCTGCATTGAGACGAGGACTTGATGGATGACTTGCTATGTGTTATTGTTGTTATTGTTGCGGTTGATGTTGTGGCTGCAGACAATTTGAATTGGTGCGGGATGAAGCCACGGGACTTTTTGACTTGGAGCGTTACCCACCCGTTAGCGTCTTGACGTCCGAGAATCGAACAAACTGGGCCAAGGTATGGTAG
>JH598426.1:39820-62025 GCA_000173235.2 Hyaloperonospora arabidopsidis Emoy2 | reverse complement strand
TCGTTCTGAGCTTCTATAGACGTCACTTTTTGCTGGAGCTTTTTGTTTTCTTGCGCTAATAGTATGTATCGAGTCACTGCCACACAGTTTTTGTCCAATGGACAGATACGACCATCTTTTCAAGCTCTTGTTGATTGGCGATGCCGGTGTCGGCAAGAGCAGGTGCGCACGTGGCTTGCTAGAGCTGTTTTGCTATTTAATTTTTCTGGTCACTGAAATGAAGTGGATGTTGTGTTGGATCATGTTGTGTTGGATCACGTTGTGTTGGATTTGTCTTTGTGATGTGGTTTAGTATGCTGCTTCGGTTTACCGACGACACGTTCGATGATAATTTGCAAAGCACGATTGGTGAGGGGTATTTTCTATTGAACTGAGTGACACCACGGTTCGTGACGGTGTGATTCGTCTGGATGTATAGGTGTGGACTTCAAGGTCAAGATGATGGACATTGATGGCAAGAAAATCAAAATGACAATTTGGGACACGGCGGGCCAAGAACGCTTCCGTACGCTGACGAGCTCGTACTACAGAGGCGCACAAGGCATTGTCTTGGGTGGGCAAAGTTGCCAGATAAAAGAGATGGTGGTGACGGAAATGCTAACTTTTTGCCGCTGTATTTGATACTCTTGCCACGGGTAGTGTACGACGTCGCCCGACGAGATACGTTTGAGAATTTGGACCTATGGCTGCAGGAGGTGGAAGTGTACAGTCCGGCTGGTGGACGCGATGTAGTGAAACTGCTCGTAGGCAACAAGATTGATAAGGTACGTTGCTCGCCCCAGAGAAAGCTGTTGAGGGCCGTGAAGTCTAACCGATATGGACTTTCGTCACGTATTCTTTGGCAGGATCGGATCGTGAGCCGCCGAGAGGCAGAGGATTGGGCGAGATCTAAAGGCATGCTATTTGTCGAAAGCAGCGCAAAGACCAAGATTGGCATTCAGCAAGTGTTCAACGAAGTAGTGCAAAAGGTGCGATGTAACGCGTGGACACATTGTTGTGGCTTGTGTTTTTACTGACAAGGACGATCGTGTGCTTGCTTCAGATCCTGGAAAACCCTGCGCTTCTGTCCAACACGGCACCGCGCAGTCGCGGACGGAAGCTTGATGGCAAAGCAGAGAAAAGTGGTGGAGGTGGCGGCAGTGGCTGCTGTTAAAGAAACGCTTGTTGTTTGATGTCCTTTGGCGGACCGCGGTACGGCGTGGTCGTGAAGGATATGGCTGCCGTGCTTATGTACCTACTTCTCATCTCGCTACGTCGGTGAGTCGCGCGTACAGTGCTCTCAACTCGCAAGCTACTGCTGCCGTGCTCGCGTCAAGTGTAGGTGCTGCATGCTGTAAGTGAAGTGTGAGAGACCCGGTTACAGAGTAGGAGAGCAAGCGAATACATGTTCAACCGACTGTGTTAGTAGTATCGCAGCTTACCGTCAGTCTTCGACGACGCGGTTTGCTACTATTGTTTTAACGCTACATGACTACCGACAGCTGCATTTTGCATTCAAGGTACTGGCCACGATACGTGATCGTTCGTTGGTATCAACAGCAGCAACAAATCTGACACAACGATCCTACCAAGATATGTGCAGAAGTGTCTTACTAGCGTACCAAGACCTTCCTATGTATAAAGATCTTGACCTGTGTATCAGGTTATGCACATCCGTAACATACGACGGAACCGTATCGCAAGCCGTGGTCCCGTCACATTTTGCCTTGGGGAAATTGTACGATTCTTGTATACGTCATTTTAGTTACAGCAATTCCAAGAGTCGTTGTGCCCTTGATGCTTCTCTGACCAATAAAACTGTTGATGGCTCAACGGTTCATATTCCAATGGAAGCGAATACACGGCATGCTCGAACGTCAAGTGGAGGTAAACCAACTCCTTGCGACAAACGAACGCCGTGTTGTGGCGATTCCCGTCTTTAGTTGGTAAAGAGAAAAGTTGCTAAAGCAGCATTGATACTGAACTAAACAAAGTAGTAGGTGCGTACAAGAATGGAGGATATTGAGAATGCTTTCGAGTTTGGCTGGAATAAGTCCCTTCGTAGCTGGATATCAAAATAATAAGCACATCAAGTGTTGCCACAAGATCAAGACTGCTCAGCGTACAGTCAGTACCAAGTCTTGCGACGGTACGCATCGATGTCGCCGTGTAAACATAACCAGTTCATCTGGCTGTATCCTACTGCTTTTGCTTATAGATCCCGCTGGGTGTTGCTGCGATTCGGTGACACTGATGCTACCAGGACATGAAATAGTTTTAAAGAGGGGGAAAGGTTAAACGTACCGGTCCCGAGCGGGTCATTGTACCGGCGATTTATCCAGCTTATTAAAATATGATAATTCTTACCCTAATTCTATTAATCAGCACCTAATTCTGATGTTTCCGCAGTTTAACTGATCCAATAAACCATCTCGACCGTATTTTATCATCTTCATCTGACACTATCCCTTCTCTACCATCACATTCTCAGTCTTAGTGACCAGCATGAGTAATGAAGACAAGCAGCAGCCGCAGCATCTGACTCTGCCAATACAGCCCCCAACAACCTTTGAGCCATGGAAGTGCTCATCTCCTCTTCCGGTGTACTTGTACAAGACCCTGGAAGAGGCAAAAGGTGCTGCAATATCATACGCAAACGATGAAGGGTTTGCTCTCATTGTTAAACGGACTTGGGAGTGGGGTACGTCGCGCATAATTAGGAAGGATTTTCTCAGGTGTGCTGAAGGTAATTTGCCGCGTAAAGGAAGCAAGTGTGTTCTGATACAGGCTTCGACTCAGAAGGTCAGCTGCCCGTTCGAGATCGTTCTCATCCGCAGCAAGGGGGATGACGCTTCTTTATGTAAAATGCAGGTCGTGAACGGAAGTCACACTGGTCACCTACCATGTACCAAGGTGGAGCAGTTTAAAGCACTGCCAGCGGCACGGCGTAGCACTTGGACACCAGAAATTCACGAAGAGATTCTAACCCTCCGACGCTGTGGAGCCACACCCCGCATTATTGCAAACAAGCTTAGTGATGTGTTAATTGGTGTGCAAGACATAAAAAACTTCATTTGAAAGTTAGAAGCTTCAAAACGAAAGAACTCCAATCGAACCCCTGTGTGCACATCTCCGGGATAAAGACATCATCTCGGAAGCAAAGGTTGATGATAAAACGAACCGCCTCACCCACCTGTTCTTCCAGCCAGCGGCTTGCGCTGCTCTGACGCACATTTACGGAAGCCTGCTGTTCATGGACTGCAGTTACAAGACACATCAATACAACATGCCCCTCCTGCACGTTGCCAGCGTCACGGGAACCGATGACACGTTTTCATCATCGTTTGCTTTCCTACGGAACGAGAAGATATGTGAATACCGCTGGGCGTTGACTCAGATCACTCGAAATCTGGCAGGGAAATACCCACCCGCGGTGGTCGTCATCGACCATGAAAATGCTTTGATCCGGGAATATGAGTGGTCTAACACTGCAATCATTATTTGCCGCTGGCACATCGGGAAGAACATTGCAGCTCATTGTAAACATGGTGTCCTGGTCGATGATTGGAACGCGTTGATGGAAGGGCGGTGAGGGCTAGTGACCAGTCGAAAAATTAAACAAAGGATGACTTCCACTGCGCATGGCATCTATTCAAGAACGACTTAGTAGATCCAATTGTCACTGAGACGTTAAAGCTCACTGCCGATGCATCGACAGCCGTTGCACCGGAGAGACTTGCGTTGATGACGAAGGCATCTGGCGCTATGCTACAAAACACAACTCTTAATGGTGATACCGTTATTGCCAATTCTACAAAAGCTAAGGCTGCCATTTCTGCTGCTGCTGCTGCTTTTCGTGAAAGATCTATCCGCACGACGCTTAATTACATTGAGCGAAAGAAGGTACCACACGCTCATTGCTTTGAAAGTAATCGGATAGATCAGTATCGGCATTACGGTTTTACGGTCACATCGAGAATGGGAGGTGACCATTGGGGGCACATCAAGCGATTTCTGAACCGTGGAGCACGTGCAACGACCGTTGATGTGTATGAACACATCTCCACAGTTGCGGACCGGAGGTTTACAAGCATCAAGTGTACTTTGGAGGTTGAACTGGCATCGATTATCACCTCGCTTTATCCCACTGAGCTGTTCAGCGCAGTGCATAGGCGGATATCAAGGATCGCACTGTGGAAAACTCACAAATTGTATTTAATGGTGATTAAGACATGCTAACACACTCAGATGATGACGAAAGCAACATACTACAGCAGTGCCGCGGTTACATGGGTAGGGTTCACGGCTTGCCCTGCGCGCACGTTGTTACGCATCTTCTGCAGCAGAAAATACCGTTGTCTGTTGACTACTTCGAGTCCAGGTGGCATTTACCCGAGGTCAGCAAGGTCCTTAGAATCGACACCATCATCAAGGAACCCTTCTCACTGATTCGGGATCTAGCGGAGGAGCGTGGCCGCGGAAGGCCAAAGACTCACCAGCGCGGGACAAAACGTCTCCCATCAAAATTCTAGCATGCGGAGAAGGAAAGTCGGAGAAGAAATCCAGCGTCATCGCAAAAGTCAACGCCATTGCAGGTGCTGACAGCATCACAGGCTCCAGCAGAGGAGATTTCAGCGGCAGTGCAGCCCACAGTGGAAGAAGAAGCATCACAGTATGTTCCAGCCACTCAGCGCCGGCGTTGCAGTAACTGTGGGGAAGTGGGGCACAATAAACGAGTATACGGAACGTCAGTGTCAGTAAATGTCGATAGCAACATCAGCGACGGCATTGTAAGGAACATTACTGGCAGAAAGGGCACGGTCATGACATGCGAGAATCGCAGCGGTAATGTCATTGAAACTGACAGTAGCAGCGTCATTTTGAATGCGTTACCGGTGGCGACATTGCAGGACCTGGTCATGAACTGTGTACAGCAAGTGTTAGTACAGCACGGTTTGCCACTGACGGGATGAACAGCTACGTCGTTAGAAAAGACACCACTCACCGAGACGAAGCCATCGACGACGCCATTACCAACAACAATACCTCCAGCTTCAAAAGAGGCCAACTTATAGGTATGTTCAGACCAGGCTTCGGCGGCAATGGAATCTCACAGGCGGTTTTCAGGCTAAAAAATTAAAAAGTGACTGGCACATTAGATTATGGGCATATGTACGCTCAAAACAGGTACTGTGTGCTCCATAAGAACGATAACACGTCAACAGAGCGACAACATATAGGAAGTTTTAATGTTTTTCATCAGAGTGCTCCCTACGTACCTCCATGACCTTTCCCTTGTAGCTCATCGCCCGCTGGCAATCGTCCCCCCAGCAAATGCTAATACAAATTAGACTTGGGGGAGAATCACAATTAGGGAAGATACATCAGACTTAGATGCTGATTAATAGAATTAGGGTAAGAATTATCATATTTTAATAAGCTGGATAAATCGCCGGTACAATGACCGCTCGGGACCGGTACGTTTAACCTTTCTCTTTAAGGAGCGTATTTCAATAAATTTTGAATTATCATAATCAACTTATATAGGAAATTGTTAAATGCACGCCTTAAAAATGTTAAATGGACGCCTTGTTATATGTACGCCTTTTTTGGCTAACGCAACCGACTGCACGCTACTTTCAATACAGTTGCACCTGTCTCAATCAAATCTGCATAAATAATAATCTTCGTAATTTAATTGGATGGCTTGGTCCCGACTCGAGACGTATGTTATTTTAATAAACCTCAATTAATTAACTGCTAATTTAAAAAATCAGTCCCGACTACTCATAAGACACCCAAATTTATTGAGCGGGCTTGCGAATGCAGACAATACGTGTTGCTTCAGCAGACCCCCCCCTCGCCTCCGCTAAATCACCCCCATGTACGAGAGCCAGGTACCTATTGTCAACAAGACGGCACGGATGATGGGTGTATCTAATAACGGGGTCCAAGACGAGCACTCTGTCGTCTGGATGCACACGGCCGGACTACCGAGTTTCCGCCTTCGAAGTTCAAGTTCCTCTTTTCCAGAAGCAAGTTTGGCGTGTCCTTTTTGTACATTTAAGAATGTGGCGGGAAGATGCTACCTTTGAAGCCTGTGTATTGTGTTGTCAGACATTATGGAAAGCTCACTTGAGGGTAAGAAGTCGATCGTAATGTCTATGATATCTATCAAATCATGGTTCGGTGGCAGAAATATGTTCCTTGGCACTGCGCACATCATCGTGGGTGTGCTCTGTTTGGTGATGACCATCTTGTTATTTGTCAAGCACAAGCACACAGCACTTTATCTGGGTGACACGCGGTACTTGATCCGGAAAGATATACTGAAGAACGACAGTGTCTAAGCACCGGTCCATAGACCTTTTTTGCGTGTCGAGATTAACTACGTCAAGAACGATCTCACTGTGCGCTCACCGTCTTACCGTTGTATTCTCCTAACTTTCTAGTAGATGCATCATCCAAGCTCTTGTCACAGAGGACGCCTAAAAATAGAAGTCGCTTTTGCTGCCCACAGGTTATAACAACAATTAAGGTGCCTTATCACGGCTGAAGAAGTGGTGAATATCTTGCTGAACCGTCTGATTGACACAAGTCTTTCAAATCTTGTCCCTCATAAGTTGAAGAGTGCAAATAAATTCCTGGGAGTCTTCATCTTGTTGATCCATAATGTTTCAAGCGTCTGGAGTATTTTTTTTGTGCATCGACCGGGATAATCTTGGGATGCTCTTGGCTGTCGTCAGCTTCTTCGTCAGCTTCCTCTGTGGCGGTGCTGCTTGATTTGGTCCGATGGTTCTCGATCACATCATTTATATCCGGTATAAAGCCATAGCTTGCTCAGCGGGATAATTGAGAAGCTTGCGGATGTCCATTATTCTCGATATTGAAACAGGCGAATCTGGGATATCAATTCTTTCGAGATAGTGTTATCCACGAGCTGTTTCTCTTGAACGGGCAGGTGGTCCAATGGTTATGTTCGGATCTTGCAATGGCGAAACCAGTTTTGGATGGTAACCGAGTTGACGCCGGTAGTCCAAGCTGGCACTGCCATCTGACTGGCCTGGAGGACGTCAATTTTTTCCGGCTGCTCAACCTTGTCATCCAGGCGCTGCAGAAGGAGACGGTTGAAGACTAAGCCGATAGTGGAATTTGAATCAACATAGGATGATACCATGGCCGCACGGTTGAATAATCGATGTGGTGTTCGGCAATAGGTACAAAACTGTGGTGCTTTAATGAGAGATCCTAGAAGGAAGCTCATCGCCGGGAATAGGAGCGCTGCAGTTGTCAAGAATCAGCAGCACGCTGCGATTCGCCATGCGACGGTCGAAGTACTTCAGCCATGAGAGGAAGATGTTCCGCGTCATCCACTCCTTAGCTTTGTTTTGATACTCGCATCCCATGTTTCCGCGCAAGATTTTTTAAAGCATTTGTGATTGGAGTACTTGCCGATGATCCAGAGAGGAAGCTGGTGGCTTTCGTCACCATTGCATCAAAGAGAAATAGTGATGTGTTCCTTGTTCTGTTTACGTCTTTCCAGTTGCCGTGTCTTTAGAGAGTTGTCCGCCTGGTAATCGATAAAAAGTTACATGGCGAGCGCTACGGTACAATCGCTGACTGCAACACTCACCTGCATTCTGAAGAATCGGCCGGTCTCATTCATGTTGTAGATGTACTTTCACTCGAACTGGTCAAGGATTTCTATTAAGCGTGGCAGGTTGCTGGCGATGACATCGGATTTCACGCTGCCACTCTCTCTAAATCGGTGGTACGGACGAGTTTTATGCCGCTTTTTTAAATGATTTCAACCAGCCATTGGAGAGCTTCAATGGATCGTGTTCTGCGTAAAGACGGTCGAGATTATTCCTGGCAGCCTCGCACACAAGGTCACCGCTCAGATTTGCTTGCTCCTGATAAACTTTTAACCAATCGACTAGTGCAGCTTCTATCAAAGGATACTCGACTGCCCGATGTCGCTTACTGTTGAGTTTGCATCGATGTCAAACTTGAGCAATCCGGCTTCCTGCTTGGGTGTGTTTGAGACAGTAGCCTGGCTCACTTTGACGTTTTGTGTTTCCTGAAGCCGGGTGAGTAGTTGGAGATGAGTCAGCTTTGGGTTTGCTGTGTGATATTTGCACAGAGCAATTTGGATGTTATCTGTCATTGTGGTGTGTTTTACTCCTTGAAGTGGCATCGGGTACTGCTGGCGGTTCATTAAGGTCGGGATGGTGGGGTGGAGAAACTGGTGATGCGGCGTGAGAGCAATACAGGAAAATTAGGTAGCTCTTTTATATCTGTTTTAAATAATAAATCATATAAAATAATAGAACATCAGCGTCCCAAGAATATTGATTTAGACAGGTTCTACAGTAAATGGACGCCTTATTCAATGGCAGCTTATTTCTAGCTAGCGTGACGGAACTTCGGCTCAGATCTACTGCCAGAAGAGTATTAAAATAAAATTTATCGCAGAGTAGATCACAACCAATCTTAATTTTCAATAAGTGTGTGCACACCCCACCAATACAGGCCTATGCTACCTACGAGAATATTCGTGCCTCCGTGGGTGGCTCGCACTCAAGGGTACACCGTTACAGTAGTAGGATCTACTGGGGGCTGTAAGTATTTGTTGAAGTGTGATCGTGGCAGAACACCACGTCGGGTGTTAGAAAGAAATGCAAGCGTAAAGGGGCCCAAAGAAGTGCGACTATAAGTTTCATCAATATGCTCGGGTCAGATAGGGTCACTGGCGCTTCACAGTTATAAATGGCGAGCTTATTCATCCACACACTCTCTATAAAGCAAATCATGGGGACGAACGACGTCAAAACAAACAAGAAACACTCGTTGTGGAACAAAATATCAAGGTGGTTTTTTTGAGAGAGACTATGACCGCTTTGGTGCTCCAAATTCTCGATAGTTTCGACTTCCGTCTCCTTCTTTTCATTGTTAGCCGGCTTTTTCTTGTTGGTATAGACCACCTTTTCTCCTCACCAGTAATTTCCGGCATAAGACGAGAAAGATCGATACTTTTACCTGTTTAAGTGAACGAGTCCACATGCCATGTGATTGACGACAAGACTATCGCCTACTACGCAAGCAGTGACAAGTAAAACCTTTTTGAGTAAAGGGCGTGCATTTTGTCAGCAATTATTAATATATTTCAAAAAGACGTCTATTTAGTAATTTTGTGGGCGTGCATTTAACAATTTTCTTTATATATCTATACACCCCCAATAATAATCAATACTTGTATTTAATGTTGTACCTATAAAAACTAATGGTGCAAGTTCAGACTGTAAATTTTTTATAACGTAAACTATCAATTTAGTGCGCTCCGATCATTTTTGTGCATTTTAATCAAATTTGCCAATCAAAAAATGACTCGAGTATTTCTCAGCGCCGATAGACCATAAAGTCAAATCTATCATCTCCCCGTGTCCTATATTATTATTTTATATTTTCCTGCTATTTTTTTGGCGTCAACTACATTTGGCCTAACCAGTTTCACACTCACATAACATAAACGCTTCTCCTTACTCTCCATTAAAGTATGCACATAGTCAGTCTGATTCAGCGTGACAGTATCGACATCAGCGCTGATACATTCCAGCGTCCACGATAATGATCATATCGATCCGGAAGCGGAGGTAGATCATTCGTCAATAACCCCAAATGTGGCATACTCAAGCCGCATTTCGCTAGCATCCCGTGTCAATGAGTTGTTACCCCACATGAGTGCTAAAATTTGATACCCTTAACATATAATCATGCTTTCGAAAAAAATCATATTGACAAGAATTGCACCTCAACGGGCTAGGGTTGTTTTCGAAAGCAGCCAGACAACCTGAACAATAGTAAAACCAAGTGATTTCAGCGCACTAAACTGGTCGTTGGCAATCTTGAATATCTAGATTAAAGCTAAGTTTGAAAACAAAGAATCACAGAAAAAAATCATTAAAAATGTGCATGAGATGGTTGGCGAAAGTGGTTATTCGGAGATATGCCCAAATTTACGCCTGCTTTTGTGAATCAATTTATTGGTCATTTTGCCTAACCATTCGTTTTAGCAGACTAAGTTGAAAGTTTACATTATTACAATTATATAAATCTCTTCCAACCCCGAGAGCCGTCACCTCAGGTGACAAGCCCCGTACAAATGCCGGACTCGACAGAGGAACGGCGTTGTTATCCAGGCCAGGATGTATTAGACATCCTGCAACCTTAAAAATAAAGGTCAAATAGACCCGCCTGCCTTTCTATCTCTCTATAAATCTCTTCAAGACTACATCGATATGTTAAATTGTTTGATTTGGTTATCAAAGTTTTCCTAGTAGAGCTCCGATGAGTTATTACTGCGTACACACAATAATGTATTACTCATCTTGGCTCTCTTTGGCGACTTGCTTAGCACTTGGCACTTTTCAGAATGAGCACTCAGCTCATGTAGGCAGTGACAACTAGCCTGCTGACAGCTTACTCATGCTATACTTAATGGCTGTTTGTTGACTGACCAGATAGCTGGCAAAACACGGAGACGACGTTTGCTGCAAATCACAGGGTCAAAGGTCTTTATTGGTCATATGTACTTCAAATTTTTCCCGACGGCTTGAACTTGCTTTACCTCGGAAGCGTATTACAACACAGTCTGTCCCAAGACGAGTCAATTTGGAGCACGTGCTACGCATCGATCAGAACGGGAAAAGCCAAGGGCAAACATAAGAGAGGCGTGTAAAATCCAGAGTCGTTGTACCTAGCGATGTAATTCAATCAGTTTGTACTATATTCACCGTCGTCATACCCTTGGTTACCTAAATTGCCTTTCCAATAGGTAATAATCCCAATGGGAAATAAACAAGAGTGTAGATTCGACGGAGCAATCCAGCGGCTGATGAGGGCATCCCAAGACATCGAAATGGCAGCTCGAGGCAAACTGAATGCCGTAAACCATAGACAGAGGTCACCGCGCTAAAATAGAGCTAGCGACGATCATAGCGAATCAAACTGTCATGATAAGACAGCTGGCGGAGATGTAGATGTGTCATGCGGACCGGCCAGCTCCATGCGGGAACACCTTTAGAATCACCGATCAAGCACTGGTGCAGCCCAGGCCCATCAAACCAGGATAACTGGTGCAAAAGCAGGATCCTGCAGAAATGTAGCCAGATGATCTATGAAACATTTTTGGTTTGGAGTCGAGAAATCGCAAAGAAAGTATGCACACCCAACGACGGGCTCTCCGGCAAGAGAAACAACGATAATATGGAGGGTTCAGGGAAGCCGGAGATCGTCTGCAGCTCAATATAAATCTTGTGTTATCGAAGAGCACCAGCAAGATTACATAAAGGCTGAAAAGCGGATGCGTGGTGCTAAGCAACATTTTAAGGAGAATATATAGTGCAAGCCCGGGAACGAGCAGTACTAGAAGGTCAAGCAGCTGCACAATACATAAAATGTTCACGGTTCAAGCGCGGTATGTGGTAGAACGTAATGAGCTGCAAATACATAATAAAGCTCAAAAGGAGGCGGTAACAGATCGTGAGACCAGACTTAGGGCAATGGTGGAGGATCAGAAACATAAATAAATCGAGCGCGAGACTAAAATATGAAAGCGCATCGCGTACAGATAGATAGATAACTAAAAGGTGGCAAAAACCGCGACGCAAATAGATCGGCGAGTGCGAGATGCGGACGCAAGAAGATACTTGCGCCCAACAACACAAATAATGAGAGTGGAGTCGGCAGCAGCACCATTGACATCTGCGGCACCGTCAACACCGATGAAGAGGGCCAGTGCAGACGCTCAGTGAGAAGAATGAGAGACTAGACTGCACAGAAAGAAGCTGTTGTGGCGTTATCATCAAGTACAACTACCAGCGCATGAGTGCACGAGCAGCGAGCTCAATAATTGGTGCAGTGCGACGTATACCATCAACCAACTATGGAAAGATCAACATGCGACCATTTACTATTACAGAGTTACACTTGGGCCTTGGTGCGGGGTTTTGGCACTATCGGCGATAATTTAATAACGAGGTTGATATGAATGAAGAGGCATGTTATTTAAAACGAAGTGAACGATACTAAATAAGCAAGTTGGGGAGCTACCTTCGAAGTAAACAAGGAGTTTTGTAACGGACTCAGCGACGAATGGTGGTAAATCAAATTTACCCTAGTGTATGCCGTGGAAGAGATGGAGTCGTCGTTCTCGAAAACGTTCCCGAGCGCTCAAGTGAGTGTGTTCCTACGGGGCTAAAATGGTATAATCGTGACGAGGAGTGCATACTATTTATTTCTTACGGCAGTGAAGAACGCAATTGCTGAATAGGCAGCAATGGTACCTGATATCTTAGTGCTGCACGCGTGCTCTGGCTTACAATAGGTGATAGTCATTCATAATGATAAGACGAAAAGGGACCATGTTGTGTAGGAAGTAGAGATCGATCAGTGGGCGCAGACGTACTAGGATGTGTAAAACAAACCTACGCGAAGTATGCGAGCGGTAGCAGTGACGAACCACACGGATACAAGGGAATGTCGAACGCGTGGAGTACTTGGACATATTACACCTTAATTCACTGAACAAAACTAATAAGAAGAACTGAATAATACGCGCTAGGAACTGGCTGGTGTTACTTCGGCATTTTTAGGTGGAGAGGACTGAATTCTGAACTTTGGACACAGCACACACCTTGTGAGCAAAAATTAAATGCTTTCTAAATGGGAAGATGTAGATGGTCGTACATGGTGTCAGCTGCCCGATGGATTGAGGGTGTGTATCATTCGCCGTGGAACGGTGAGAGTGCATATACGCGTTGATGAAAATATTCATTATGTGAGTCTAAATATACGTGCTGTGCGCCAAAATTGGCCCTAAAAATGATGTCACTAGGGACTATGGTGTAAAAGGGATGTATATTTGTATATTGGGCATGACAACGGGAGAAACACAATTATAAACAGCAATCAAGTTTTCTTCGGCGCAAAGACAAAAAGAACTTGCTGGGGCTGGACCACGAGAGGATGCACACCCAATTAACCCAAAATGATGTAATGAGTGCGATCAGTGAGGCACTAGATCCGCCAGCGGTTGAACCGCAGCGTGAATCACTGATGCATCACCGTCACTTGAACTTCGATGACGTGGAACGGCTTGTAAAAGACCCGCTGAATGGCATCAAGCTGACGAATCATTTACGGTGTAACTGCCTCACACGCGCGAAAGGTAAAGAAACCAGCGTTGCACAGCCTAAGAAAGACACTGGCCAAATAGCGCCCACAGACGTGGTCGTTGCAGTTATCTGCGATGTTATAGAGGGACCTGTCGATAGTAACAAAAATCGTTATATGATCAATTTTGTGGACCGACGTTCGAATAACTGTCGTTGATTGTGGCTAAGACCAAAGATTCTGTGGCGACCAACAAGTTCCAGTACTTCATATTGTGGTTTAAGCGTCAAATTTGCGTTCTTGTGCACGTCTTGCAAATAAAGCAACTTGCGTTTATGTCGTGACATTTGGGTCACCGGTTATAGTGTACCAAGACTGTAAAAACAAGTTGCCGACCAAGCAAGGAAGGCTGGGGATCATTTTGGAAAAATGGAGAGATGTAGGCGTACCAACTGATTTTATTCTGCTATCAAAACATCATTACCTTGCAGCATGTCGGTCAAATTGAAACAATTTCAGATGAATAATATGAGCAGCTAAAACTGATTTTGGATGCCAATCCAGATGCAGACTTGGAAAAACTGACGCGGTCACGCCAAATGGAGCGTGACGCGGGGGAAGCCACAGGTGGTCGACGTACACCGTTTTATACCGATAACAATGTGATACTGGCGCGTACCGATGCTTTGATCTTTCCTCTTGGTGATTAATCTACAGTCAACGGTGGAAGAGTAAGCTCCAACTACTGTACAAGAGCAGAGACCGAGGCGATCCTCTCTCTGGACGACTAAGTCCCTTCAGCTACGTAAAGCGAAAGAGGTTTTGCCAGAGCCGGTACTACCGTGCAGGCCCCAGTTCAACACAGTGGTGTCCCCAATATTGAGAATTCATTTGCGATAGTGGCCTTGAGACAGGGGAGGTGTAATCCGATTTGTCAGACCCTAAAATATTCCTCGCGTCAACTAAAACCCACGAAACTTATATCTGGCCTCAGGTCAGAAATGCAGAACTATCTTCCCTCAGAGACGATAGTACGTGGCAGGTGATCAAGCGGACAGCTCGAATGCACCCAACACGTGCTAAGTGGGTGGTTAAAATAAAATTGAATAAAAATGAAGTGATTAATCGCTACAAGCACGTCTTTGTGCGCGTGGTGACACTCAAGTACTGATATTCGAATATTATCTCACATTCTTTACTATTTTAATATGAAAAGTGGAAAATATTGCTTGCTATTTCGACACGCTAGGGAACAAGAGCCCGGCATTATGATTGCCCAGTACCTATGAGAAGGCTTAAAAAGGAGGTGATGACGAGATTTTCCTGTGTGCGCGGGAAGAGATGAATATCGGCAGTGATGAGCTGAAGCGTCACGGAGCAACAGATGAGGGTGGGCTGTGTCTGCGGTTGATAACGATCATATACTGCTTAAAACAAGCAGGTCGGCTATGGAGCCAGTTGATAAATGAAACGCTGATTAACTTTGGATTACTGGATATCAAAAGATGAAGATTTGTAATTCAGAAGTGATACAGTCTTCTTATATGGTGTTAGAAATATGGTGATTTACAGATAATAATTAAATAGGCTTTGCAACTTGGTAGATATTCACTACATCTTCTAATGACTGAGTAAAGTGAAAAAGAAATCAACAATTCGAATGTAGATTATCATTTGGTAGTTAATCTAATACTACTATTAGAAGATCACATTCTATGTTTGGCCCGGAAGGTCGTCAAAGCCAAGTTGAGAGCGACGGCGCTTTATCGTACGGTAGCTGTACTGCTTGAGACGCCTGCAACGCTCCGTTTCCTTCCTGATAGCGATCAGGCGATTCTGGGCGCGATTAAACTCCTCGTCGTCAGTGTCGCACAGCGGATTAGTTGTTGTAAAGGTTTGTCAAGCTTACGCACGCCTGAAAAATAACATCATACATATCATGTCCTCACCGGTACTTGCCGGCGCAAATTCGCTATAAAGTTCTAATCTATCCAAAAATTTCTCTACAATGACCCTGTCGCTTAATATCTTGTCATTATCATACCCCTCATCTACTGAAAGACGGCGACATGGGGACACTTTTGTTAAATGTATGCGCCAAAACTTGCGAGAACTGGGTTTCATATAACCCCTGTCTTCGAGTGCCAGATCTTGCGATGTCTTGATACGCTTCTTTTGGGGGAACTCGAGATCGTGTTGAAAACTTGGATATCTGCGATGCTTCCATTCTCAAATCTCGTGCAGCTGATGGAGAAACCGCGAGGTTTTTACTGACACCTCCGCCTTCAGTCCATATAGATGGTGCTTGCCGCTTTAAAACGGGTTCGTTTTGACACATAAACCGATTGAGCAGCTGAACTGCTGAAAGTGACGTCCGTGGCGTAAATCGCGCACGTAAAACTGCGAACAGTGAGCCCAAATGTCGCCATAAAGCGTATGTTCTCTCTGTGTGTTCTCTTTTCGACTTGTCCATCGTACAGTTTAAGAAAAACGACACGAAAACACTTCGTGATTGCCTAGACTAACGTAGCCACGTTGAGCACAAGCTCTGCTAATTGTCGAAGCCGTCATTCTTCAATAAGAGGAGCATCATGAAAAACACGTCCTTGGCGGGGAATTTAGAGAGTTTGCCGAGTCGAACGTTCCAATGGCGCGTCATGTGGTCGACCATAGTTGACAACAGACTGATAAACTACCGCAGCGAGAAGTTAGACATGATACGGACGGCATCGGCGCCGGCGTGATACAAAAAGCGGTCGTAGGTTGGTGATGGAGAGCTGTAGATGTCGTGTTCCAATTTGGCAATCGTAGAAAACTGACGCAGATCTTCGTGGCAATCGGCTGCATGATGTTTGATCGTCTCGAGATATCGAAGAACTTGTTGTCGTCCGCGTTGGAGGTGTATGGCCGAGACATGACTGAAGTGAATTGGATAAGATGGGAAACGAGCGACAAAATGCTCGATTGACAACGTATATTACTATCCCAGCTACAAGTATGGTATTTACTGAGCAATTGTATAAAGATCGAGCAATGCGAAGATGATAAAGATGGTTGGCTGAAATCTACAAATGAAGCTGATATCTGTCAACTACCATTTACTAAGTCAATATCTGTTCCACATGTATGATTTGGCTGGACACAGATCAACTCATGTGGTGGTCACTTTCTGGTGAAACGCTCTACTGAGTCGCTGACAGACTCGTGCTTGTACCACAAGAGCGAAATGGAGAGACAATTGTATTAGTCACCTATGCGGACGAACTACTTACGATAGCGACTTGTGAAGTAATAGGTGACTCATTTGAGCTGACATGAAAGCCTGTATTTGAAAAGCCTAGGATGGTGGAGAATTGTCTCGGTATACAGATTATTAGACCCATAAACGCGGTATTTCGTTGATCAAGAACAAACAAATAAAGAATGACCGAAGAAAATGGACTATAGAAAGGTAACTCCGTGAGATTCGTAATCTCAGATGAAACGACGCTAGAGTCAAAAGTGGTTAGAGCCGAGTCGCTTCCCACCAAAGGACGGGGAGTCCAGGGATACCTACAGTCAAGAGGTTTCGATCATTGGTCGGAGTCTGCTCTGAATCTCTCGCTGTAGTCGACCAGACATGGTGTATACTGTACACCGAGGGACACGACGAAGTCACGCATCGACCGCGCACGATTTATAGATTGAACAACGTATTATACGATACTTAGCCGCAACAGTTGAGCTGAAACCACATATGGGTGGTTGATCGGAGTATCCTGCGCTTATCTGATCGAGCTACACAGATGCTGACTATGCTACAGAAGAAGAGAAAAGGAAATGCTAGAGCGGGGGGTTGTCAATAGTTGAATTCATGCCCGCGAAATGGTACAAAAAACGGCGGTCGCGCTGCTGACTGCAGAGGCGGAGTTTGTTGAACAACGACAGCACGCTTAAATAAATTCTGGGTATCAAGAACCTGATCGAGGAAATTACAATTGAAGATACGACGACTATGGAATTGTTCAACGATAACCAGGCAGCGATTAAACAAATCGAAAACGAGACCACATCTAGCAGCGTGAAACATGTTGATGTCAAGTTGAAGTTCGTGCGAGACACGAGTGAAAAGGGAAATGTGAAGCCCATATATGCGAGAACCAAAGAAATTTTGGAGGACAAACTGACCAAAAGAATGCCAGGACCGCGCTTGCTGAAATTGCGAGAGAAGATTGTATTGTATTAAGATGTGTAGCCTATGGGAGGAGTTTTGGAAGACGAGTAGATTTGGAGCACGTACTACCCATCGAAGAGGAGAGGACAATTCAAGGGCACACATAAGCGAGTGGTGGGCAATAAAAAGTCATAGTACTTAGCGATGGTGATAAATCGGTTAGCAAATATACACAGCCCCCCTTCTCCTGGTAAACAAAAACAATTTTCCAATACTGTCAGCATCAAGTCTTGCGACGGTACGTGTCGGTGCCGCCGTGTAAACATGACCAGTTTATCTGGCTGTGACCTACTGCTTACCGATACCGATGAGTGTTGTTGCGCTTCGGTGACATTGATGCTACCAGGACATAAAATAGTTTTTAGGAGGATATTCCAATATATTTTGAAATTTCATAGTCATTTTATCTACTTATATATTCCTAATAACAATTAATTCTTGTATTTGATAGTATACGTATAAAAACTATTGATGCAAGCCCAAAACGTTAATAGAATATAGTATAATTTATAAAATGTCATTTCAGAATTACATTAGATTTTAACTGCTTTGAATAGTTTTGGTCGTTACTCGGTCCTAAAACGCAATTTTTCGCTCTTCATTTATTTAAAATACCCTTTTGGGTTTCTTGCAATAGTTTTAAACTATAAAAACAACAATTCCTCGCAAAGTATTAGTATTTAAATATATTTACGCAATTATACTCGTATGTCTCGATAAATATTCTCATATTAAAACAAGGGATACTTGCAAAAAGTGACAGGATTTAAAATTTCACCAGAACGTGACAAGATATTTATAAAATCTTGATTTAATTTATCACACAGCCGTAAACGAGCTTAAAGTTGAAACCTCAAATGATGCTACCCTTCGAGTTCTTCAGGAGCTACGCAAATATACTAATATAATTCTGTGACTCGTGGGACAAAAGGTTTTTTGACTTACCGACCGAGAGCGTATGCATCGAGGGAGCAATCCCAAGTGACTATGTTTAAGGAGGGGTGTAACGGGGTGATCCTGTTACATGGAATTAACCCTTGATACTTGTTAATTAGAATATTGTCATAAAGGTTGATAATGCTCGTGAATATTACCATAAGAGGTAATATTCAGAACACTTACCGATTGGCTGATATGAGTCATCATATCAGCAACTAGTCAGTTCATAGTTGCTTTACTTTCCTCTGCTAAATTTACAGAGGTAGCGAGGCACCACTCACGCTGTTGTTGGTGATAGTAGCTCCACACTGGTTGTCCAGTGTTGCTCCGGTGCCCCGTTACAACTATTAGCACTTTGTAGTCCGTCCAAGGACCACAAAACCCGTTCAAAATGAACATGTTGGACGACGAAGGCGACGACACCTTTCACGGCACCCGTGAAAGCTACTCCTATTTGAGTGATGTCGAATGGAGTGCGGTCGAATGAGCTTGACCGTTGGCGAAGAAGCCGTCTGGTCTCTGCTATCCTCAAGGAATAGGGACCAACAGCATTCCATAATCGCCAAGTTCTTGCAACGAGAACTTGACGCGTCGCGAGCTGAAGTGACCCTGCTGCATCAGCACGGTCACCAGCAAACTGAGCTCCTGAGACAGCAAACAGTCTCAGTCTGCTACTGCAGCGTCGACACGTGAGCGTTGATGGGGGACTCTGAAGTTAGAAGTCTCCAATTACCGTGGAGTCGTGGAAGACTCCCTGTTGAGATGTTTCCTCGAAGTGGACGATGCCATTAAGGCTCTTCACATCGACGATGAGGAAATGCAAGTTGCATTTGCCAAATCGAATTTGTCAGGGCGTGCCAGAACTTGGGCCCTGAATCTTCAATTACACGATCTAAACGTGTTTGTATCGTTGGCGGTCTTTAAGACTCTGCTCAGCCAAAAGTTTGAGCCGCCAAGAGCTGAGTCCAGGACTCTTTCAGAGCTCCTGAAGATAAAACAAGGTAAGCATGACGTTCACGCTTACGCTCAGCACGTTCGTTACCTTGCAAGTTGCATGCTAGCGAACCTAGTAAGTGAATTCGTGCTGATCACGATATTCTTACAGGGCCTTATAGATGGTCCCATGAGGAATCATCTAATCCGCATCGAGTTGAAGTCGCTTGAGGAAGCGATTACAAATACGGTGCACGAGGACTTTAGTGTGAGACGGGCTCACACTAGCTTGACCCCCTACCGTCCTTCGAGAGGAGTAGAGAGCGATAGACCTCGCTCTTCAAGCAGTAAGCAATTGCAAAAGTGAAAATCGCTGTCAGAAGTTAGGACACTACGCCTACTAGTGTAGTGCTTCACACCCAGTGTCTCGTAACACTGAGCGTAGTGATCGGCCGTCTGCCAAGATGAGCAAAGGACGCGGGTCTGACGCTGTTGCAAAGTCACAACAGCGTAGCGGACCGTCAAAACAAACGGTCGGGGTCAGTAGGGGCGGAGCGCCCTACCGATCCAGCAACCTCAATAGAATTTGCAAACCTATTGATGAAAGTTGATCCAGACTCATAATCCTTGTGTGTCTCTGCACTTGGTGATGAGGTACCCCTCATCACCTTGAATTTAGAAGTGACAAAAGATATGTCACTTCGTGCCTTATTTGACTGTGGGGCGTCGAACAATTTTGTTCGTCGCCAGTCGCTAGAAGATCGTAGGCTCAAGTATGTTGAGCGCGTTACTCCTCCTACGAGGCTGACGGTGCGCCTCGCAACCGGCGCATCGATAACAGTCATGAAACGTGTTGTGGGATTTCACTACACGTTAGAAGACTTGCAATACAATGATGATTTCATCGTACTTAATTTGGATGATAGATTTGATGTCTCTTAGGGTTACCCTGGCTCAGAAGGTACGAGCCAAGGGTCAGCTGGCAGCATCCGTGAAAATGCCAGCCACCTGATAAACGTCTTGGAGCGTCCATAAGCGTGTGGAAGTACTGCGAGTGAGTGCGATGGCCTCACTTGTGGTACGGTCGTTCGTAAGACTGCACAAGATCACAGTGTGACAACCAACCACTATGTGGAGGAAGCAGCCGGCGGCTGTGCGGATGCACTGGCAGCGCCGAAGGTCCACCAATAGAACAAGTCGAGTGGACCAGGACATGGGTATACGCCTAGCGGGCGACATCCAAGTAAGAATAAAACCAGTTGCCCACACAGGGCAACACGATGATCCTAGATCGGCTGGAGATTCGATCGTAGAGGAACTAGCTGTGATAGCGCAACCCCAGCTAGAAGACGTCGAGAGAATAAGTCCTCACGTACTTGAGAAAGAAATTCCCCAAGAAGTTATTGATGAGATAACGAGACCTCATCAGCCTGAGGGAATGAGTCCTCAGCAGCCTGTGGAAAAGGGTTCCCAGGAAGAAACCGAGACATTGAATGCCTTGGTTAATGACGGGTCAGGTGTAGGCGCTTATACACTTGATCTGATCGCGCCTCTGATGTTGACTTGGTAGATCACTTAATTGCCAACGCTAGAAACGAAACGGTTCTTGCGAGATCTGCATAGTGGCAAGGTCAAGCAGATCTGTGTACTCGTCATGGAGGACGAGGACGTGACTGACATTGTGTCGGCAGTAATATTTGCTGAGAACGAACGGGTTCTCAGCCAGCTCATCGATGGAAAAAAGTGTCCTCGATGAGAAGACTCGGATTGAGCGATACACGTCTCAATCTTGGGAGTCGCTTCAGACAAATCCTTTATATAAGGATTTGATCGATTTCAAGGACGTGTTCCCTGAATTCGTACCATGCGAATTACCTAAGGATAAAGGCACTAGACATGAAATCGAGCTCAAACCGGGCTCGAAGTACTGTGTCATGAAGTAGTGGACACTGCCTCGTGAACAAGTACTTGCGATCGACAAATTCTTTGCCGATCGCTTAGCTGCTGGTCATGTGAGGGATTCAACTTCCCCTCACAGCTCTCCGACCTTATATGTGCGCAAGGCCACAGGAGGATGGCGGAAAATGCACGAAATCAACAAGTTTAATGCTGCAACGGTACCGGCTCAGATGCCGATACCGAGGAAGGACGTAATCATTAATGGTATGTCAAAGAGTACTATCATTTCGTCCATGGATCTGATGGATGGCTTCTATTAGATCATAATGTGTGAACGGGACATCCCTTACACGGCAGTAAGCATCCCGAGCGGTATGCTCTGGGAGTGACTAGTATGGCCACAAGGGCTTAGCAATGCCCCTGCCACATTCAACAGATGTGTTACAAATCTGATGAGACCGGTGCGAGACTTCGCATCGAGTTACTTCGACGATGTATTCGTCCATAGCCGGGCTATGGGTGGAAAGACGGACGTAGAGGTTCATAGAACGTTCGTCAGGTTCTTACACTTGTGCGCAAGCATAAGCTGTATGCCAACCTCAAGAAGTGTATATTCGCTGCTAGAGAAATACCACTTCTTGGGTGCATCTTTGGCAAACACGGCGTACGCCCTGATCCCGGAAAGATCAAGGCGATTACCGACTGGACCGTCAGTCAAAGTTAAGGGACTAAGAAAGTCCCTTGGTCTAGCGGCGTACTTACAGAAGTACTCGCGCAACTGCGCTGAGATGACCGTTCTTCTCTCTCGTCTCTTCACCTCTGACGCTGAAATATGAATACCCCCAACTGTCCCTATTAATCATTACCCTGGTGTGCAAACCAACAAAATAGACCACCAAGGCCGTATCTTATTATTCCATGCTAATGTATTCAAATGAGCAAACGCCTGCTTTAAACACTCTAATTTTTTCACAGTAAACGATGCAAACCCACCAACCCACCAACTTAATGGCAGAAAGGCAGACTCACAAAAAATGCCTCGAACATCCATAAGTACACACTCCCAAAG
>JH598426.1:0-31996 GCA_000173235.2 Hyaloperonospora arabidopsidis Emoy2 | reverse complement strand
AACACTTTGGCTCAACCGCAACAAGGCGATTTTCGACCCCCCTGCGCTACAATTTATGGGCGTCTTCCGTCAATGTCTTACTTTGGTGCGTCTTCATCTTCAGCGTTTGTTCAAGACGATGACTCACCCGCGCAAGAAGGACAACATTCGACTCAAGGCTCAGCTTATTGCCTTCAGTAACGAATGGTATCACGACTTTGCTGAAGATCCTTATTACCTTCTCGCTGGCTAAAAGATTCTCAAGGTTTTCACGGTCTCCTCGACTTAGCAAGATTTCCTCGACTTATCAAGTTGTTCACGGTGCTGTTGTATTCGCTATGGACACCCTAGCGCTTCGCTTAAGTACGAGATTTTCGCGTGACTTGAAGCTGCTGCTTTCGACTTTAGTCCCGGTCTACCGGTCCGATTTTCGGCTGCGCCACCCCCATTGTTTTACTTTTTTCATCAGGTCCCTTTCGGGATTTCGAATTTATCTTCGGTAGAACCAACACACTCTAACAGTATAATGATACGTATTCTACCAGACTTGCCCTCCAATTGATCCTCGTTAAGGGATTTAAATTGTTCTCATTCCAATTGCCCGACTCAAAGAGCCAGAGCATTGTTATTTATTGTCACTACCTCCCTGTATCAGGATTGGGTAATTTACGCGCCTGCTGCCTTCCTTGGATGTGGTAGCCGTTTCTAAGGCTCCCTCTCCGGAATCAAACCCTAATTCCCCGTTACCCGTTAATGCCATGGTAGGCCCATATCCTACCATCCAAAGCTGATAGGGCAGAAACTCAATCGATTTATCGCGCAAAGCACGATCCGCACAGTTATTATGATTCAACACAACACCAGCCCGAAGACTGCATTGGTTTCAATCTAATAAATGCTACCCGCCCGTATACACAGTTGGGTATTTATGCATGTATTAGCTCTAGAATTACTACGGTTATCCAAGTAGTAAGGTACTATCGAGTAGACTATAACTGATATAATGAGCCATTCGCAGTTTCACAGTACAAAATTGTTTATACTTAGACATGCATGGCTTAATCTTTGAGACAAGCGTATGACTACTGGCAGGATCAACCAGGTTAATATCTTCCATACTATTCAAGACGAAAACTTCGCCCCAGTACAAACAACAACGAAGAAAGGCACATCTAGACCAAAATCACATCACCCGAAAGTAACATAGTCTCAATCCTAACACACACTTCCTCAACGTCATCACTATTAACCGAGAACTCATTCTTCATCCTTCCGAGCACAGAAAGATAAATTACGATCCTCACTTCAACAGCCCCGCCGAAACAGAGCAAGAAGCGAATAATAGAGCACGACACAGTCCACTTCGGATTTTATACCTAGGCAAACTGCATACTAGCCCCAGATCAAGTTTGGTTCTACCCAAATTTGAAATCTTTCCACCGGATAATCCAGCGCAAAACGTACCATAATGGATTCTGTCAAAGTGACATACAGACCGAAATCCATACGCACACTAAACCGTCCATCACAATACTCCTTCACGCCAGTACCGATAGAGCGCTGTTGTTACACTTCGCAACGTCAGCAGTATCTCGTCGTATTCAAAAACATGTACACAGGTCACTAATCCACGTACTCACTCTCGTCAACAACTCCAACACCGCATCGGCACAAAGTACACAGTGCAACGCATTATGTATCAAATTACTGTATTTGAATGCATAGCATATGAATACAACCTCTTTTTCCTTTCGCACGCATGATCACTCTGAAACAAATTCCAAAGCAATACGAGCGCACTATGTTTTGTAAACTATACGTATCCTGGAAATGACTCGAAATCATTCCTAAAAGAATACATATAGAATACCATCAATTGCCAAATTTGAGCAGCCTTATTCATAATAAGATCGCAAAAATAACATAGTTGTCTAGCGTTTCTCTAACCCTTCCATTCAATACTAGAAACAATAGATATTTCCAACACCAAACGAAACAGCCAAGTACTTTGCCTTACAACAGATCAAACTGAACATCCCAATTATTCTTCTCCATTTCGAAAGTCAACTACGTTTCCAAAATCGATCCAAACAATTCGTTTGCCCCACATTGATTAATCATTTAGAACATCTTCAACTATTCTTTTCAATACCAGAAATTAACTACGTTTCCAGTATCAATCCAAATAATTAAGTCCGCCCCGCTGATTGATCAATCATCGAAAAGAACTTTCCGAAATGCTCTTTCAATCAATAATAAATTGAGAACCAATTTACTATCAATAAAATAACACTCATCCAGTTCCAGGTTTCATTGTTAGTACAATAAACACCAGTTAATTATGATAACAGAGTTAGATAACCAGTTCAACCATTATTCCGAATAATTAGTTCGGTACAACAGATCAATCAACACTACTTCCCCAACCGTTTATTTCAATACTAGAATTAGTTTCCCAACTCTAACACCAATCCAAAAAGTCAGTTCGGTCCAACCAATGATTCGTAACACTTCACCCCTTATTAATTTGAATAGTAAAACTAACAAATAAACCCTACTATCAATCCAAACAATTAGCTAGACCCTTATTAATTAATTAAATGATACTTCATCAACCATTCTTTTCAATAACAGAATCAGCAAGCTAACTCCATTACCAATCCAAACAATTAATTGATACCACTAACGAATCAACAGAGCTTCCCCAACCATTCTTTTCAATATTAGAATTAATCTGCCAACTCGACCACCAATTTAAACCGAAGTTGGTGCCACAAAACATCGACAAAAAGCTCCCCGACGATTCTTTTTGATATTAAAATTAGTTTACTAACCCTACTGTTTGAAAAGAACGAGAAATGTTCATGGGACGCTGGTTGTCAGCGTTCCTTTGAAGGTATCAAGCAGAGCTTGATGCAATCGCCCATCTTGGCGATTGTAGACCAAGACAGACCATTCTACGTGGTCTGTGACGCCAGCGATTTCGCAATCTGCTGCGCGTTAATGCAGTACTATGCAGACGGCGCAGAGCGCGTCGTCTGTTATCAATCGCGTCAGCTGCAAGCAGCTGAGCGTAATTATTCAGTGCATGAAAAGGAGCTCCTTGCCATAACGTATGCGCTGGCAAAGTTTAGCGTCTATATCCTTGGAGATAGGTCGTTTGTAGTCATTACGCACGGCCGTAAACATCCCACACCTCTCGCAAATGATGGCGAGGTGGCTATCCTTCTTTGCAGGGTGCAACTTCTCCGTGGAGTACAAACCCGGAAGACTTAATGTCATCGCGGACGCGTTGTCGCGCCTACCCGATTTCGAGTCGGCTGCGCAGTCCAACAGTGAGGTTGATACCACTGTTGCAACACTAGTCACTAGTGTTCCGTCGTCAACATTGCTTGACGACATAAAAAGGCCTACTCAGAAGACAAGGCTCTTCTGCGACTAGTGGAGTGGATTATCTGGTGACTCCATCTCGTAAATCTCTCAAGGATTAACCGGCCTTGTATCGATCTTCCGCGGATCGCTACACAACACGCAAAGGGTTGCTGTATTATACAGTCGTTGCCGGCTACACACCTCGTGTCGTCGTCCCCACTAATAATGATTGGCGCTTGCGCATCGTGTATGAGTGCCATGATGCACCACCTAGTGGGCATCGTGAGCGTGAGAAGACTTATCTCACGGTAAGTCGCGATTTTTACTGGCCCCGCCAGTATCAGTTCGTGCACAAGTATTTTCGTGCTTGTGAAGTGTGCCAACGGGTGAAGCCCAGTTCTTCATCCCGCGCGCTAGTACAGCCTGTACCAATCCCGGCAGAGTGATGGCAGTCCGTCTCAATGGACTTCGTCTTCGGTTTCCCCGAAGACGCTGACAAGAATAATGGTATTCTCGTGTTCGTAGACCGATTCAGCAAGATGGTACATCTTGCTGTAGTTAATGAGTCAATCTCGGCACATGGTTGTGCCCGTATCTTCATTGAAAAGGTATTCCGACTCCACGGTCTACCCCGTGAACTAGTCTCTGATAGAGATCCTCGGTTCACGGCGGCGTTTTGACAATCCGTGTTCCGAGGGATCGGAACACGTCTGACTACGTCTACTTCTGACCATCCCAAGACTGATGGTCAGACAGAACGCGTCAACCGCGTCCTCGAAGAGATACTTCGAGGATACGTCCAATCCTTCGCAGATTGGAGCAAATTTTTGCCGATGGTGGAGTTTGTAATCAACAACGCCTTGCATGCATTGACAACACATACACTGTTTTTCGTGAACGGCTTACGCCAACCACGCCTACTCACCCATTTAGAGTGTGACACTAATTCAAGGGGGGAGGGATTCGCTTGAGCAAAAACTGTTCTGGCTCTTTCTCATCACGTGTCGAGGTAATCGACGACACGAACGTTGCCGATATCGATCAAGTCAACGTCGAAGAAGATAACCTTAGCAATAGTGATGACACTATTGCTGACCCAGATGAGGATGACGATGCTGGTATATTCAGCATCGCCAATGACTACACCAGCGAGGATGAGAACACCCTCGCTGAAAAAGAGGATGAACTCCTAGCGGTGCGCACAAAGCGCACTGCAACAAACCAAAGTGATGCAGCAGAAGATTTCTTGCTGGCACGAAAAGCAGTGGTCCGTTTCGTGCAAGACTTCATCGCTAACGCGGTGGACCGCCACAAATGGAACGCTGACAAACATGGAAGATCAAACGTTCTTCTATTTAATGTCGAAGACTTAGTTCTACTGTCTATGGTAAATCTACCTAAGCACGTAGTAACTAATATGGGTAGTAGTAAACTACTACCCAAGTACATCAGCCCGTTCTCTGTACTACGTTGCAAAGGCAATGTGTACACAATCGAGTTGCCTCGCAGGATGCGTATTCATCCTACGTTTTATGTTGTTCGTCTCCGCCCGTACCATCACCACGAGGTCTCTTCCTCGGGCGAACACAACCGCCACGTTTAAGAATCTCCAAGAAATTCTTTTGGACCCGAGCCAGCTTCTCAATATGGCTCTGTAGTGCCGCATGTTGGCGACGAATGTCAGCCACTTCGTCGGGAAAGGCTTGACGCTTCCGCTCGTTCTCCAATTGGTAGATCGCGAACTCCGATTGGTCGTCCGATCGATAAAGGCGGATGCGTTGCACCCACGCCTCCAAAGAGGGACGCTCCTGCCTCTCTTGTTCGGTGCGATCACACAGATCGTGTAAGCGCTGTTGTAGACGACCAACCTCCGCCTGCAACTCCAACAAACGATTCGGAGTTGATATTCCCGCCCCCACCACAGCCATTGGTGGACTCGCACGGTGGTCAACGCTTTCACGTAAAGCGTATCTTGAACCACCTTGAAGTGAAGGGGCAGCAAGCGAGTTATCTTGTTCGCTGGCGCGGCTATCCTCCGTCGCACGACAGCTGGGTGCCTTGCGCCCAGCTGATGATTGACGTTGAGGGTCTCGTCCACCAGTACGACGAGACACATCCGATGGCTCAGAAGGGACATCGGAAAACACGCGCCCATGGCGCTGGTAGAGCGATTGCAGATTTAGCAATCGCGTTGCGCATCTCAGAAGAGATGTCCACCCTACCCCAGGGCGAAGAAAGGGAGTACACCTCCCTTTGGATACGTTGAGTATTGTCGAAACAACACGGACATGGGTCACCCCACGTGAGGCATGGAATTCCTGCCTCACAAGACAGATTGTGCAACCGGGCGTTTGCGCCAGTTAAGTTTTTTTTCTCAACCTAACACAATCTGTGTCAAGTTTCTAAGGCCAAGTTTCGCGCCCAATGTGCTGCACATTGAGTATAAAGGCGTTCCACGCCTGCAGCAACGAGCTTTTGTCTCGCTTAGTATTGCCACTATACCAACGATGCTTCATAAAAAAGGATCCAGATAGAAGTCTTCTTCAGCGCAAAAGTTACTAGCGCTGATGTTGAGCCCGTGCAATAGCCTCGCATCGAATGATAGAATTCGATTATGGAGACTTGTCTCGCCTGACAGGTCATTCACAAGCCTTTCTGGTGTTACCCAAGGCTTGTGTTCAGGGGCTAGACGCAGCACATTTCCGTCTAAAGCCTCCCGCGTGGTGCCAACGGAAGTTTTGGTATCATTAGAATCGTCATCACGACGGTTCAAGTCATCACCGCATTCGCTAGAAGGCGAGTGCGCAGTAGCAGGCGCGGGGATGAGTCAGCATGCTTATCCTCCGAACTAAACAGACTCCGGTAGTGACTATGAGTCTGACTACCCGCTCGAGTTCTATTCGTAGGCTCGTATTCGGCCGCCCCTATAGACTCGGGTGACCTAGGTGTCTTCTTCGAGTCGGACCCACCGTCCGACTCCCCCGAATAGATAAGCTCCACTTGGGAGCCATCATCATTAGCAAGTGGTGATTCACCACGTGCATCTGCAGCAACTGGTGCTGAAGGAAGAGTTGCAGCGGCAACAGACGAAGCATCGTCTGCCGCGAGAGGCTGGGCATCGTCAAGAATAGCTGCGTTAATACGCGCATCTGCCTTCTCACCAGCTTTCTCCGCGCATCACATGGAATTGTTCACCATAGGATGAATATTCAGAAATGAATGGATCAGACTCACAAGTGCTCCCTGTCCCTGATGTGGTCTAACGGTGACCACATCAACATAATAGTCATTAAGTGACTATGTTTATGGGGGGGGTGTAACGGGGTGAGCCTGTTACATGTAATTAACCCTTGATACTTGTTAATTAGAATATTGTCATAAAGGTTGATAATGCTCGTGAATATTACCATAAGAGGTAATATTCAGAACACTCACCGATTGGCTGATATGAGTCATCATATCAGCCAGCTCTAGCGGTTCAATCAACGATGGACACGCGCAATGAGTGGTGAGCAAGACTTTAGCATACATTTTTGTAGATAAATATAATTAAGTTAGGACTAAAACATAGATTATTGGTCAGGACTTAATTATATTTAATACAGTTTTACTTTTTACCAGCAACTAGTCAGTTCCTAGTTTGCTTTACTTTCCTCTGCCAAATTAACAGAGGTAGCGAGGCACCACTCACGCTGCTGTCGGTGATAGTAGCCCCACACTGGTTGTCCAGTGTTGCTCCGGTGCCCCATTACACCACTAGTCATCACTGATAGGGTAGCACGTTTACCACGAGCGACGACCTGGTCTGACCTACATGACTCACCCTACGCTTAAACGTAAAATGGAGTGAGCTGGACCAGAATTTAAATTATGTCCAGGTTCGAACGAGTGCATATACATAACAATTACCCCAAGCTTTCATGAGATGATTTTGGCGACACCTACGTTGGAATCGATTCCACCACACTTCCTAGCACAAAAACACGCTTCCCAGCACAGAACACTGGGGCATGCACCACTTCGCTAGAGTGCATACAAGTCCTCCTCTTGCAACATCAACCTCTTGGTTCTTCATCACAACGGTGCTCTGTACCACCAAGAGTGGTACCCTATACCTACTGGTTACTGACGTAAATTACGGCTGTGTGATGAACTAAAATATACCTAGATTTTAGATATATCCTGTCACATTCTGGTAAAACATTTAAATCCTGTCACCTTTTGCAATTATCCCTAAAATTAATCGCCCTATTTAACCTCACAAAATAAAGGGAGCCGCTAATGAGCCTTCACTTTTCGCTAATAAGCCTTCGCCCCATACATTAAACAAGTAATTGGATTTGAAAACGCCTAAATTGTCAAATTGTTTTGTTGTATGTTTTAGAAATAATGCTCATTCGATCTCATATCACCTACTCTATCGACTTCTGACCTCTCCTCCTAAAAGAAACATGGAAGGCCTCAACCAGATCACAGGAGAGATATTTTTCTGTTGACGAAGCGTGTCACGCGCTTGACGATCTGACACTGCCGGAAGGCTATCATACAACAATTAAACGGCCAAAAAGGAGGGGCAATAGCAAGAACAGTGAGGTTAAAGCAGGAAATCTGCAATGCTCATGCAACGCTGTCCACAACAGGCGGTTCGTGAAGAAGATATATTATAGAGCTCAAGCATATCTAGAGAGTGAGCACCATAAGTCATGTGTATTTTGCTCTCACGATCGTCTAATTACACGTTAATATAAAAGATGGTTCGAATATGTTTGTATTATAAACGAAGTGCCGTCGTCGGAGCTTTTCGTGGTGGTCCTCTTGAGAGTGAGAGAGACATTGTGTAGGGTGGATGACATTCACCTTAACCAAGCCGGTGTGAGCCTATATTTCAAGCGCTCTCACTCGTCGGTGGGACTGCTCTACGTGGAGCTGCGGATATGACTGCCTCAGTCTCGTCTGTTAAAATTTAGAAATTAGAAGCATAAAAGTACAGCAACCAAGTTGATAATTTAGTGGGTTTTATTGATGACTTGGTTATTGTATGGGGTGAAGGCTCATTAGCGAAAAGTGAAGACTCATTAGCGGCTCCCAAAATAAAATGCCCTAGATAATTAGAAAATATAGCCTTCATCCTCCTCCTTAATTTTAGGCTACATAATGGCACCTTATAGCACGCCTCAACAGAACATACATAAGTAGAGTAGAAGATCAGTGACGTATTGCTCATAATATAAATGATACGCTCCCCATGGCGGCGCAATGCAGGTACAACAGCGTTTCACAGTATGAAATGACTCGCAACGAGGTTCTAAGGTGAGCGACAGTAATGAGACGAGGCAAAAAGCAACAGTGGTCTACGGACAGATGTGGATAGTAGTGCTGTGTCGAACGTCATGCTTCCGTGTTAGTTCATGAGTATCTCTAATTCTGGAAGATGTGCTGATAAAAACTGATTAAGGAGCTACCCTTTGCACATGCAACCACCTTTACAGTATCGGTGCCTCTATCGGGCTTTTTATACTGCCAACATGGAGTACAGGAGTACAGCCAAGACGTTTACAGCTAGATAATCCGTGACCTCCGTCTGCCAGTCAATTTGCATATTTCTGTAGAAAAGCTTGCTCCGAACCAAGTGCGAGACGTGATTCGAATATGGTGTCGGTCTAATTATTGAGCTTGATCCAGCTCTGTCAATTCGGGTCGAACGACATGCTGGTTCAATTTTTTTGGCCTTGTTCGACCTAAAGTAACAACAATGATGAGCCACAAAGGTCGGCAGAATTACCGACAAGCGGTGTCAGCATTAAAAGCCACAAAATGAGCCAAGAAGCGACGAGCAAACAGGATCGAGGAATAGGAGATGGGAGCCAACGCAGCCGCTTGGAAGTCAGTCTGTTCATTACGCTAAGCTGGAAGACATCGACTGCAGATCCGGAATCAGCTCTGATTGACGACAACATTATATGGCTTCAGGCCTTTGTGAATGCGTTAACTCGGTTCACAGATATCCCAATTCAACTGTTGAAAGACCCGTTGCCAACGCTGCTTCGATCATCCAGCGATCCAGCTTCAGGAGCACCATTTCCGTTCGGCAGGGATTGGCTGGACCTGATGGCACTTGCCTCCGGTGTCGTTGATACAGTCATAACAGCAATTAGGTCGACAGGTGGTGGCGTGATAACCATACGAAGCGACGCTTCGACGTCTTTCAAAATGCCCACTAGAAAATAGTGCTCCTGCTCGTACGAAAAGCCGTCCTCGTTACCGCCATCTAGGCGTGAAAGCAGCTCTTCGTCGGATACCTGCCCTTGGACACGCGGGAGACGGAGGGTTGTGAGGTGCGCAGTAAACTGCTCCCCCAATTTCTTCTCGTTCGAAACGTTCTGCGAAGCCGCTACAATCTCGTTTTTGCGCTGGACAGCTTGTTCAGCTTCGAGCGGCTCGGGTACCTCGCTGATGTCAATAAAGGCTTGCGCCGCGCTCTCGACTATACCGCTCAACCGGTCATTCTCACTTAGCACACCCTTTCCAGACCATATGCCACTGGATCGACCATTACTACCGACTCCACCCATACCCGACTCATTATGCAACTCCAGGTGCTTCTCCAACTCCAAAAAGTGCTGCAGAGACGCATCATCCAGAATACCAGGCACCTGCAACAGTTTATCTGAAACACCAAGCAACATCAAAAGTAACCACCAGCTCATGAAGACAACAAGGATGTACTCATACATACATACCCACATACTCCTGTAGACTTGCTTGACGTTTTGTCAAAAAGTTTGGGTCGAACCTGCATTACAAATGTAATTCCAAAACAACACAAGATCAGCCTCTATGAACGTAAGTGATCCTCCTCGCTCATGGACAGTCGATGAATCGCAGCTTTGTGAATTTCTCAGAGCAATAGACGCGTTGAGACGACTCGCGAAAAAAAAAGACTGGTTGCGGCAAGATTTTGCCAAGCGACCGCTTTAACACGGCGACAACTCTCCCTCAGCTTCGCATACTTCGGAGCGTCCATCTTGTCCCGCCACTGGCACTTCCACAGCTCAAGGTTTCGTCTCTCGATCTCTCTTCCCTCCATCTCTCTTTTTTAGATAAGATCAAGTGGTTTTACAGTCACTGGCTATCACAAAAGCCTCCTCTCTTCCATTTCAACACCAAAGAGAGTGAGGGAGTGCGTGTGAGAGAGAGAAAAAAACACCTGCAGCCACGTCCGTCAGCAGCAGTACAAAGAGCTCTCTCGATCCACAAAGCAGCAGCCACTGAAAGGGCCAGAACTCTGTCCAATATTTTCTCCATGTGCCGCGTCACGCCTTTAAAGGACTCAATAAAGAGTCCATTCTCATCACTGAAATGCCACGCTACTCGACAAGAGCCAAACGCCGATGCGCACCGAAAGACAGGTCAGTAAACCGGTAAACATACCGTCCAAACCACTGCTTCTCAGGCAGCGACGCTTCAATGAGGTCGCCAAAGCGCCGCACGAGACGCGCGTGCAGCTGATCAAAGTCACTAAAGCGACGTGAGATGCGCCACAAGCCGCCATTGCACGAGATCTACGGCACCAATACATCAAGTTAATCAACAGGATAGAGAAGGAGAGAGACAGGAGCAGCCAAGCAAGACGCACCTCGACGAGGAACTCGGTGTGGTCCCCCACCGTGTCGTAGCCCGTGAGGAGCGCGCTCACGTTCAGCATCGCCATCGTGAGGGAGTCGCTTACTCGATGTGTGTCACACAACTACCATGTGCACACCGATTCAATACCGGTTTCCGTACCTCTTCATCCGCAACTTCAAAGTGCGACGATTGATTGAAACGAACGCTTTCTTAGGTACCGATCATGACGACGACGACGACGACGGCAGCGCCCTACAGACGGAGCAGTAGCGACCGTCCGATCTTGATTGTGGACGTGGACCACACACTCACTGACTTGCTCGCGGGCTTGATGGCGTGGCAGGAAGCAGAGCGCGAGACGAACGTGTGTTTGAACGTGACCAAGTCGCACGATCTTTGCTTCGACTGTTGTCTCTATAATGTCAGTATATGGTTGCGAGCTGTTGAAACTAAGTCATGCATCGCTGTTTCTTCCGACCTTGTAGAAAAAAGACGAAGCAGAAGAAGAGAAAGAGACGGTGTCGGATAGTGGAACAAGGTGCTGGGACCGCAGCGACGTGGAGACCAAGAGGCGCTTGTTCTACGGGTCCAAGCACTTTGAGATGAAACTGGACGCGGTAGAAGGAGCTGTGGAGGTGTTGAAGCCATTGCGCAGTGTGTTCTCACTGGTGGCGATCACAGATCGACCGCGGTCTGTGGAGAAACAGACGCGCGAGTGGCTCGACCACCACTTTGCGGGTGTGTTTGACAAGCTCGTGTTCGTGGACGGGGATAGTCCAGAACACTTGGTGGCACGCAAGAAGGAGCTATATGACGATCTCAAAGTGAAGGTCGCGGTAGCATCGGATCTTGCCGAGTTGACCGAAGCAGCAAAAGATGTGGATCGTGTGATCGTCGTTGGCTCCGTGCCATGGACAAAGGCGGCTACAGCGTCGCAATCTAGTCTCATTCAGGTTACAGACTGGTCAGCAGCAAGAGAGATCTTTGACCAGCTGGTCAAGGAGCTTGATCTCCAGCCTCTCAATAAGGTCTTCGCTGGACCTCGCCTTGCTCGATACACAGATGATCTTGTCACAGTGTCGATGCGGAAACCCGCAGGTACGATTTCATTTTGTTCCCCTCACGCGTATGCGTTTTGACTTTCATTGCACCCATTCAAGCTAACCCTCGTGAATGGTGGAACGCTGTTGTAGTATTCTACGCCAACATCATCAGCTCGAAGTTCACGGTGCAGAAGCAGGAGATCGTTCGACTGCAGGCATCCGAGGCGGCCATCACGGCGGCAGTGCAGGTGGCAGAGATTTTGCGCACCCAAAGCTGCGCCATTCCGACAAAAATCACGACGCGATACGCGCTGAATCGATCTAAAGACCGTGGTGGCTACCGCGTGCCCAAGATCGAGTTGGTGCTCCAGCGTGTTGTGCCCTCACCCTAGCAAGAGCTGCGTGCGTGGTTTTGTGCCACAAAAAGGAAGAACCAGGAAAGTCACGAGATCAAAAGAGCAGCGTAAGTAGGTCGTAATAGCCCTGTAGCAGGTGGTCAAAGGGCCCAGTGTAGCTTGGGATAAGTAAGGTGAGCAAGTTAACGGGCTCAGCGCAAGAGAAAGAACTGGAGAAAATGTGATGCCGTGTAAAAGTCTCAGCAATCGCTCGCGATTGGCAACACTCACGGTCTCATAGGCCCTGATCTCTGGCTGCCAAAAACTCTTGACGTTCTTCGTCGCGTTGCTGGCGACGTTCGGCTTCTTTCAAAGTGACAATCTCGTCTGCAGCACACCACCCACCTTTTAGTCTCTCTTGTTCCTCCACACTGCACTGACATTCTGCTTCAACTAAGGTTATGCACGTACAGAATCCTGTCTTGACCATGAACAATTCGATCGCTGCACCTGTTACAAAGCAGAGCGGCATGAGCTTCTGAAGAATCGGCGTCAACGCGACTGTCCGTGGCTTCATCCGGTAAGCGTGGACTCGACGAAACCGTGCGAATGAAAAGACTTGGTACAATTGATACCCTGGCCAATCGAATGGTATACGCTTTCATGGCAGGAGCATAGCCGTTGGACATTTTACATCAAAGGTACGTGCGTAATTGACACGACGCACTGACAAGTGGGAGGCCAAAATGTAGCCATTTGAACGAGGTCGTGACCACATTCAAACGAAGTTGACGTTGCCAAGCTTTGCACCCGCAAACTGTTTTCCGAAGAATGCTCTTGCTGCATAACTAGCTTTCGGGTCATCTTGTGTATCGTGATTCTATGCTGAACCTCGTTTAAGAGCTACAGCTTGGGTAGAATGCAGCTGAAAAGCTTGACTGCTTCTGGAGACGCACTGGAAGGAGTACGTCCAGCCTACGGGGATTTTGGACCCGTGCGACATCTTGCGGCGAGTTGTACGCGAGCGCAAGCAAGTACGACAACGCCATCCGCTGCTCCAACGGTGGGGTCATCCGCAGCATTCTCCAAGACGAATACCTTTACGTACGTAACTATCGTGTTGAGTCTTCACAGCGGAATTCGACGAGTCAGTCACGACAGGCGAAGCAATTCGTTCGCGTCTGCTACAAGGTAGTGTAAGTGCAGGTAGACGAGACGTCGAAGTGATCGGGAACTCTACCAGCTCAATGTATTAGGACTACACACATACATATGCGTGGTGTTGTTGACAAGCTCCTCTCCCCTTTCGTCGGCATCCGTATTTCGTCAATTCAAACATGATAAATTTTAAACAATTTAGCCTGGTACGAGGTAAAGGGGTTGTGTGAGCATAAGTCACGCTGTGTCGAGTTGTTTTCGCACGTAAATCGCTTGCGTGTCGGACGATTCGATACATCTCCACCCTCACGCAAGCTTGGACTTCCAAGTTTGTGGAATCCTGTATGCTATACATTTTCCGCAGCACTGTAGCACATACGTTCATTATGTCACTGTGATAATCGGTGCAATAGATCTTGATGCCAACATGCCACTACACTCTTAGTACGCTACGGCAGCGTAAAAAATCCTGAAAACAGTAGACACAGATGACGAATGTAGGGTCACTTCATCTCGGATGGGGAGAGCAGTTACACGACGAAAGCGCTGATGGAAGGAGATATGTTGGCGCGAGTGGAATGATATGTTGGGACAACTTGGTGTATTGCGCTGCTGCTAGAATGTATAGCATCTTAGGATGGATAATGGGCGAAATTAATGCTGAAAATTTGAGTAACACATGAGCGGGGCCGTGAGGATACTACTTATCGGTACTTGTCGGTCACATTGCGAAGCTAAGGTGCCTGATGTGAAGGTGTCTGTACCTCACCTTGATACATAGTCGTAATCTCTAGCCGCCATCTTGTCTCGACATGCAGTTATCGTTGCTTACAATATATGCAGACTGCAACTTTTGGCCAGCAAGGAGACGTCACACCTCTGTATATTTGCTCGCCAGTCGACTTACGCTGTCGCCTGTCTGCTTTATCCGTCCGTCAGTGTGCAGTGGCTATAAGGTGCTACCTTTGGTCTTGTACGTGTTTTGCATACTAATACTTGGCCAGACCCGGGTTTCAGGAGCGCGAGGGTGAAGCGTAGCTGTGGCAAAAAAGGGATGAGAGGAGACCCAACAACTGGTGACAAAAGACTTTTCGACCGTTTCCGAGTAAATACAAAGTAAAGCGATTGATTTTGATATGACTCTCTTCATTTGCCTGTTAGAGCGTCCCGAATGTTGCAGAAGTCCTCTTTCTTTGGACATAAAGACATGATTCAAGAAGAACTCGCAGGCTGAAATGATGTGTAGCCACAATTGTTGCAGCAGTACCAAGTGTGCACTGGCAGTAGCATCAACCTTGAGCATAGGCTATGGGAGCGAAGCAGTTGTCGGCGTATAAGCAAATAAGGCAAGGTTCATTCCAATAACAACAAAGCAGATACGGCGTTGGAATGACTGTCGCTCTAATGCTGGCTTTAACGTCATTATCGATGCAGCTTTATCGCGCGAAGAGGTCCATCTATTAATTAAAGGGCTTCATAACTAATTTTCGCAGCAGCCAATATGAAACCCTTCAAAACCGATTGTGGCCGGATGTCGTGGGATTGTACGATCGACTGCTACCGATAGCAGTAAGATATTACAAGCTCCTGGTATACTTCCCAAATACCGGTAGCGTTGTGGCGTCCGACAATCAGGCGACGACCGCTGCAATGCTTACAAAAAGCAAGAGTAAGTGATGGAGGCGGGTTTCTTCTCGCAGTCAGATCCTCTACTTTTTTTCCACGTAAGATCGCCTCATTCTCTGACTTACAAAGTCCAGCGCAAGCCATCGCGAGAAGCTTCTTAGTCGTCTGTCATCATGTCGCTCGACTTTTCGAAAGTAGAGAACAATCCGTTGCCCGTAATTGCCGAGAAGCACAACCCGAACGTGGTTTTCGTCGTGTACCGCAACAAGAACAAGAACGTGGTCGTGTATGCCGCGCGGCTACTTGAGGATGGTACACTGGACCCGGAGAACCCGCTGGACGTGCACTGGATCATGTTTGAGCAGGACGGCGAGCCCCGTGAAGATCTCAATATGATTGAGCGCACGACGGCGTACGGTGCGACCGTCAAGCCGCGCGAGGGTCATCCAGGTGAGTACGTGGTGACGCTCACGTCCTTGAAAGACCGCGTCATTTACCTGTCTGTTGTGGATGGCAAGCCCGTGGGTCGAGGCTCGATCAATGGTCAAGATGGGTGCACGCTTGAGCGCGTATTTGTGCAACAGACTTCGTCGTGGGGGATGCCAAAGGTGCAGCACATTGAGATCCACGGCAGGGACGCGTCGGGGAACGCCACCTCGGAGAAGAAGATCCCGTAGACGAGGCAGCGACTTGTCGTGGAAATGAAGTACGGTGGGTGTTCAGTAGACCGACCAGACCACAGGATATGTAAAAACAGTGTGGTCTACGCATACACACTCAGATGAACCCTCTTTCGAACAGCGACTGCGCTCGTACTTACAGTGCCTACATGGGGGTTCGGGATAATGAACACTTCGAGAAGTAAATGAACGTCATGAAGCCAGAGTCACTTTATTCCTTTTCGATCAATTATGCAGCTTATAATTGAAAGATTCAAAAATAGATACTGTTAACAAAAAATAGGGGCGAATAACTACGACACATACTAATTTAGCAAACACATACTAATTTAGCAAACACATAGTAACAGCAAGGGTATCAGTGGTGGAACGACTTATTTCAAGTCGCTCTAATCTATTATAGCTGGCGGTAGATTGTCGTTCTACAATCAGATCATAATAAGAACACAATATTGGCCATCACCGATTCATTACGAGTGACTATCATACATCGTAACCCCCCACCAGTTATAAAAGCTCCATATGCTCATACATTACTGCTGATGGTAGTTGATAGTATAAAAGTTAGAGAGAGAAGCGGACAATCTATTTAACCTTTTTATCGGTTGCAGGATGTCTGATATATCTTAAGCCTGGTTAGCAACGCCGGTTCCTCGTTCGAGTCCGGTGGTTGTACGGGGCTGGTCACCATAGGTGGCGGCTCTCTCGGTTGCCTGGCTAGTTGTCGCTGACATAAGAGCAGGCGCGCTCCCTGAAATTCCGTCTCGATCCTGCGGAATTCCCTCTTCGCTACGGCGCGGAGTTGCCGCATGCCGGTTTTCCAAACTTCTTCGACGCTCCCTTCGAGTGTTACATCCTCGCGTTGGAAAACGACTCGATTTCGTTGAATCCACAAAGTAGTGACACAGATGCTGCTAAGAAATTCGCCATAGCCGCCTTCAGACCATCGCGTATTCCGTTTCTTCGTCAGGATGATCCTGTCCTACTTGCACTAGAGAAGCGAAAGCCTTGCAGTTGCCCCAGCTCCCAGCGTTCTCCTGTCCAGTGCCAGATAAATTTCTGCCAACAGGACTGAGCACATGGGCATGGCCAAAACACGCGTTCCAGCATCTCGCTAATCCCACGGCAGCAATGAAGCTTCTGACAAGAGGAATCAAGCTCCTTCCCCGGAAAATAAATGTTCAGTTGCCTTACCGCGACCCGATAGCAGACCCAGACCTGGTATGCTGTAAGCTCGTTCCTGTGGGCCCATAAAGAAGCAGAAGTCTGTGATAATGCTGCAGCTTGCCAAGCGCTATTGCGCGCTGCGGTCACGAGCCGCAACAGCGTCTGATGTAGCAAATTGCCGGACGCGTGAAACCTCCGAAACGGTTGGGTTCTTAACGCCAACTGGACGTGTTTGTTCGCGATGGAGTCTGGGACACTCCACGGAATCCCGTGTACCAGCAGATGCGTGTAAAGACGATGCTGCGGTCGGCATGACTCCTACGTAGGGTCAGACAGTCAGCCGCTGTGCGCTGGTGGACGCCGTCGTCCGCTGCAACGATCGAGTGGATACCATCACGCTCCTGCTCGAGCAGGATAATACTTCGCTGCTCAGGAGTCTGACACTCGCCTATCCTCCGCACACGCCCTGGCGCAATAAGTTCCCACTCATATGCCTGGACCAATTCAGGTGGGTGCCGCTGAAGCAGGGTCTGCGGGACATGGAGGCTGGCCCCAATGCTCATAATCGGCACACTCAGCAGTATCGCAACCCCCCAGCGACGCAGCTTGGCCTGTTGATGCGTGCTGTGTCCGACTGCTGGGATTACAAATGAGTAGGTGTGGACTCATATCCGCTGCAGGCCCAGCTTCTCAATTGTGAAGGGCTGAATCTTGTCATACTTCCTGGCGGTCAGAGGGTTCCCCCGGCGATCCAATATCCAAGGATTGTCAGCCCAAGCGTACGTGGGCCAGAAGGCTTGCTCTTCAGTCGTCATCTCTCGGGAACAGCGAGGCAAAGGCCGAGACATCTCCACTACCCATTCCGGTGTAGTTCAAGTGATGGCTGTACATGTACCGCTGCCTTCTGCTCGCTGAATCCGGTAGACTGGGGGCCAGCCACGACTGTAACAGCTGCTGAAGCTGACAGCCGGCGGTCCGTCGAGATTTGGACCGCATTGACGTGCGTTCGTCGAGTGGCGATACGCCTGAATTGCTCGTATCCGAAGCTTCCCCGAAGATATAAGCGTGCCATGCAGAAAAGTAGATATCCTTGCGTTGTTTGAGCCATAAAATGGCATGCTTAACACCCTGAGTCTTGCAGGCGATCAAAACCGAAGCAAGACCCACACCGCCTGATCGTTTAGGCGTATGCAGAAGCGCCGGGTTCACTTTGTGCCGTGCGGCGTCGGTGCTGGTCGAGCACTTCCACAGAAACTGCTTTTGTAGATTCCGTAGCTGTTGTTCCGCCCAGGCCGGGAGCTCAAAAACCGCTGCTGTAAATTGGATTGACGGTAGCATGATAACATTGATAATCAAAACTCGAAGCTCGACACTGGTGGCGAGCTGCGTTGCTGTGGCCAGACGCCATTGAACGTTGCGTATACGCGCTGCCCAGTTCACCTCCGTGAGCCTTCCCGTTCCAATGAAGTAGCCTGAGTAATGCGTCGTATCCCCGTGACGAAGTACTGGGATTCCACCGAACTCCGCCTTGTCGACAGATGAGTTTAGAAAAATTAGCTTGTTCTTGCGAGGTTGGACCCGTAAGCCCGATAGCTGCCCAAACCGCTCCAATATCTGCAGGACGCAAGGAAGATGACCTGCTTCATTCAAAAAGACAGTTGCATCATCGACGAACGCAGTGAACTTGTGACTAGTACCGTCCCCGTGTGGTACGGTGATGCCGGGGTCATTTGAGTCAGCCTGGATTGCCAGCGCAAGCACCTCCACCGCGATGATGAAGAGTAAAGGAGCAAGTAGGCAGCCTTGGAGAATTCCCGAAAGCACCTCCTGTGGCCTGGAAAGCTCTTTGTTGACCAGGGAGTGAGCTGTGGTTCCGGCATGAATCTTCCGAATCATTATCACAAATCTTGGCGAGAAGCCAAACCGCGTGAGCGCCGAGAAAAGAAAATCGCGAGAAACGATATCATACGCTTTGCGGAAGTCCAGCAAGAGAATCGCTTCACTGAGACTGTCCGATGCCGCAGGATGGGCGTCGCTCGTGTTCAGGATGTCTATCATCATCATGACAGTCTTTTGCAGCTGCTGTCCATGTACAAAGCCTTGCTGTGAGTCTCCTATCAATTTCCCCAAGACGCCCTGGACCCTCGTGGCGATGACCTTAGCGAAGATCTTGTAACTTGTTTGTAGAAGTGCGATTGGTCGGTAATCCATCATGTCCTCAGAGTCTCCTTGCTCGCATAACGGAATGATCAGTCCTTCTAAAACGATTGAGGTGGGTGACCGCCGTTGAGGAGCTCGTTGCCAATAGCTACCATCTCCGGTGCCAGTACAGCTTGTGTATCCTTAAAGAAATCGTTATTAAGACCATCTGCTCCCGCAGCTTTGTGCCGGTTCAGCGCACCAATGGCGTCAATCACCTCATTAAGACAGATCTCGCGCATCAACATACCACTATCGATCGCCGATAACTGTCTGGTATCAGGTACCTTTATAAATGCATCGAACTGGACATCCAGTAGTTGCGGCGACGCGGAATTGTGTACAGCACCCAAGATAGGCTTCCATTCGGATGCAAACCGGTCTGCTGTCGACATGTCTCGCGTGAACGCAGCCCCGTTGATGTGACGAATTGAGGTAATGGTTTAATCCTTTTCAAAGACAGACAACCGCTTGAAATTCCATCGCATTTGGTCCATAGTCCGTTCAAGATGGCCGCCAAAGCAAGCCAAGTGTTCTTCTCTCGCCTCCTCGCTTGTGACCGCGAGCCGCTCAGTGCGCGTTCATAGACGCGCTCGGCTCTGGGCCCGAATTCGACGAATAACCGCTTGCTGTCGTTGCCTTGTTCGCTTCCGCAACCGATTAAGTAACACATGTCCGAGCTGTAGCGTCCCAAGTCGCACATGTCGCTTTGTAACCCACGCCTTGATCTATTAGAGTTTCCAGTAGCTCCGTAATGACGCGTGAGGGCTGGGCAGACCTGATGGGATAGGTGACGGTACGGTGCCGCCGTCTTGGGTTGGGAGAGACCGCTGTATCTTAGTAATGCAACTGCACCCGCTGATGATCCGACGGCACGCGAGGCTCATGTACCGACACCCACTGCACCACGGAGGACCAGGCTTGCGGCACGTAGAACCGATCAATATGACTCGCCGAATCAGGCCCCCAATACGTATGAAAATCAATAGGGTCTAGGTCGTCACCCTCTCCATCCACAGACTCACTGAGAATGCGAGCGTCCTCTAGATGATGAGCTTCCATTACGGTTCGGAGCGCCTTTCTTTTAGGACGTCCCTGCCGTACGCCGCCGAGCCTGTCCAGAGGCGGGCTCTGAACACAATTGAAGTCCCCGGCGAGGATCGTCGGCTGCTGGTTCCACGTCCACTCATGCAAGTCAGAGAAGAAGCACTCCCGACTGACGGGGTCGATAGGCGCATATATGTTCACCAAACGGATATCTCCCAGGTCGACAGGTATGGCCCTATTCGACTACCCAGTCATGTTCCAGGGGGTGGACGAGGAAGCTACCTGAGGGGTCAGTAAAATGGCAACGCCCGCTGTCCTTTCATCACTGATGCTCCAATACGACAGCGGTGGCCCAGGGTGCCTCTGCTGACCCCATAAGCGGGCCCAAGTGGAAGTTAGTCTATCCACTTCGTCTTGGCTGCATACATGAGTCTCTTGAATCAGCCAGGCTAGTGGACGCTCGATCACAGGAGTCGATCGCCATGCTTCGAGCCACGAATTACGAAACTTGTCCCGAAAACTCCTGACATTCTGAATTTCTATCCGTTTTTTTTTTTTTTGGACCCAATAAATTTCTTGATACACTGATGGCTCCGGGTCATGCTGTGCGTTCGCCGGAGATAGTGGAGACAGCCATAGGCGTCCGTCGAATCGTAGCCCCACGTGCTGTTTGGAGCCCCAGCGGCTAAGTTAGGGGTGTCCTTAGTGACAGTGCGCCCTCCACTCTCCCATGCTCAAACGCATTAGAGAAGAAGCGTGCTAGTGAGAACCAAGCTTCGTGTCAACCGAGGCATGAAGCGCTGCGCGATACTGGGTACTTGATTTCAGCGCAGCCAAATGCCGTCCAAGGCGGTGTAATGTACCTGTGTCTGTAATAATCTCCTGACCAAGAAGCACTTTTATCTCGTATAAACCCGCGCATAAAATGTGTTCAGCGACCCGAGATTTGTTGCTCACATCGCACAGTTTCAATACAGGATCATTCCCGTAGGCGTTGGTACGTAATCGTACCCAGTCATCGCGGCTGCGGTGAGTGCCCGTAAATTGTACGGGCTCAGTCTGGTACATTTTGCACTCAAGACTCCAACCACTTTTTCGTCGACGGATCGGTTGTTCTTGAGCGATAGGCTCCCAACCGTGCTTGTACACAACTGCGTCGCCAGGTCTCTGTCCAGCTTTCAAGAACTTGATCGTTTAAAGCGCTAAGAACTTCATCTGGATACGGGAAGCTCTGCAACATGGATAAAAGCCTTTTCGGTTCTCGCTGTGCCACTGTGACCCATTCGTCAGGACTACTATGCACACGGGGGAACGCAGCCGCCGCCGAAGCTGGCCAAGTCTTGCCATGTTTTAGCCGAAGCTTCGGCCAACACGCTCGAGTGGTCGCGGGATCGCTTGAAAAATTACCTCGAGTAGTATCCTGCATGACTGCGTCCCCTCCGGCCTCATGAACGTCAACTCGTGTGCGCATTATTTGCCTGATTTGTTCTCTCTCCGCGGGAGTGGTCAAGTGCGCTCTCTTTTGAGCCACTAGCTGGGCCGAGATGTCTCGACACGTGGGCACTAGCGCAAGCTGATAGGCCATGATGTTGTAATCTTGGTGGTCTAGAAAGGCTGGGGTGGGTCGTCCCTCCTTGGACTGCTGGGCAAGCCCATGCTGCATAGGCCTTCCAGTTCCGAGGGCGGACGTAATTGTGACGACTGCGTGGGGGGATCGTCTATTGGCGAGCGTTGCCCAGTCTCCGGCGCCACGCGTGTGCACATAAGCAGAGTAATGTTCACCGAAAAATCGAAGCACCAGCGGCAGATGCTGGTCCTGAGTTTTAGCTAGAGAAATAGCCTTGATGCACTGACGAATATCCAATGGAATTTGTTGTCCAGTCTCGTAAAGTTTCGCTCCTCTTGTATTGGTACTTGGGCGATGCAAGGAGCACGCCCACGACGGCTGTCCATCCATGTTGCGACCAATAACGAACACTTGCGCCGAAGGAAATTGACCGCAATTGACAAAATCTCACTGCTACCCCAAGTGTGCTTCTCAATAAGAGATAGACGAGTAGACGGGGAAGTGGCGTAGTCATGCAGGTACCAACGACATTGTTTGGCTGAATCTCGTGGGTTCATGCCATCCCAACTACGTTGGACATTAATCAGCGTGGCCGTGCGAACAGGATGCTTAAATTGCTCGTCAAAATGTAACAGTCCCGCCCATTGGACCCCCCCCCCTTTTGATACTAGCTGTTATAAACTCCAGAGAGCTATTGTCGGTAACCAGGTCTTGATCAGTCACGGCCTGTGCTAAAGACATTGCCATACAATTACCCGTGGCTGGGGTTGTCACCGGCGTAAGTCCCAGCCCTTTTTCAATTGTGGACAAATCAGGCTCGGTGGCTAAGTCTATGACCGTCGGGGGAATCTTCGACCGTCTACCGCTTTGCATAAAGGAGCGCGTTCTTGCTGTGTACGCGTGAGCAACTGCGATGTGGATGGCCGCTTTGGTGGTTTTTCTACACGAAGATGGAGCTGCTGCTTCTCTGCTTCCGTGATAGTCATCGAAGCGCGTTTGTCCTCGTCATCCCCAGACGAGAATCCGGCCGCGCCCTCCACTGTAGGCTCGGAAGAATGATGATCGACAGCATCGCTCGTTTCCTCCGGCCACTTATCGAGGTCCGCATAAAAAAAAAGATGCAACCGTCGAGCCCGTGCAGTTCGTACCCTGGAACGAGAAATGGGTTGTTTACCCCGTCTTAGTGGCACTATCACCCACCGCTTCTTTGGAGCTGGTGCGGTCTGCTGGGCGCTCAAAGAGGGTTGAAGGTCGGTCGTCCTGGGAGACGATGCCGCGGACACATCGGAATTTCTCGTGACGGTCGAGGACGGATCGACTGCCTCTTGGACCAACTTGTTTTGGTCGTGTTAAAATTGTAGCCTGCTTGCCGCCATTTCTTTAATCTCGTCGAGACTGCGAAAGGGTGTGGCCAAATCCTCAAGTCCCACAACTTCCCGTTCTGTAGCAACTCTGCTGCCCGGACCGCTCAATTGAGCTTCCGTGAATCGACACCGGGCCATGGGATGGCCTAACGTCCCGCAATACAAGCACTGAAGACGACGTCCAACCTCGGGGTGCTTCAAAATAATTGCTTGTCCGAACCATATAATTCGCATGATCCCGCGCAAGAAGTCAGGACAACCCGCGAGGTGGATCGTTAACCGCCACACTGTAGAGGTCCGGGAGTTAGGTGTGCAGATATCCAAATCGTCAAGACCGAACTCAGCTGCGATATGGGCCTGGAAATACGCGGTGAGTCTCTCAATGTCTGTTAACCTGGTGACATTATGGAGCTCCACAACATACTCCCTGGCTGTCGCAACGCAAGTTCCGTCAATCTGCCGGGCCCAAACGGATCCGTGGCAGGCAGATGCACGTTGTTCACCCTATATACCACGCTGCGAAACGGAATGGTGACGGTTCCAAAATTACGTGCCGTCGCCCGATCGAAAAAGTTAAACTGGATACTTCTTTCAACGGGGTTGTAGCTGATCGTCTTGGCTACATTTAGCAGTCGCCGTATCTCGTCCTGGTTCACTAGCACGCGTTCCACTGCCAGCAGAATGTCCTCCTTAATTGTACTGGTATTTTGTCGACACACACTAATGTTGATTCCACTGCGAAGTTTTAAGACAAGTTTATCTTCAACTTGAGCTTGTAGCGTTCTGTGAAGACGTACACGTTCCTTGGAATTCAGACGTTATTTAAAACCGGGCAGGCGCCAGCAAACACAATACTTCATTCGGCAAAGCCACCGATAATGCGCCATTCGTCGTGCGTGCCGTCACGAAGACGGCTCCCACGTCTGGCAATCGCCGGTTGGAGGCAGATCTGCCGCAAAGTCTGCATATCCTTCGTGTTGTAATCTGCCGGGTTAGACATAAGCGGTGTATTGGTGTCTCGGTTGTCGTGATGACTGTCAGCTCGGTCCCCAGGGTCGGAAGCCAGCGTGGAAGTCTTTGCCCATTGGTTAAGCGGTGGAAGCTTCGCCCATTTGACCTTGCTGATCATATTTTGCAGGACGGGCTTGAAAGACCAGCTCGTGTTGTACAGCGAGTGCACCGCTTTCCTTGCATAATCCACCCATGTCTCGTACGAAGCATCGCTGGCCACACATGCTTCCTCGAACAACTGGAATAAAACAACCTTCTCGTCGCTGCGTAATTTAGGAAATCGCTTCTTCCCTGGCGGCACGAGCTCCGCATCGATCACGATGGTATCATGGATGATAGCGAACAGTTTCGCCAACGTCGTCATCCATGCGTCTCGCGGAGGCTCACTAGGAGCCGCTTTCCACGCACCCACCACCACTGCATACATTTCCTGCGGCTGCACCTCCAGGGTTGGCTGGCCCTGCGTTGCCTCTCCCGCCTCGGGGCCGACTGGCGGCCGATGTTGGTTGGGGCTTCCCTGTCGAGGGAGACCCCCCAGTGGAGGTAGTACTTCCATCGTGAGGCGGATGAGGGGGCTGCTCCCCATCGTCCTTCTCCTCCGAAGGGGGAGGCGGCTGATCGACCGAGCCGTCGATACTGCTCGGGGCCTTAGTCGATGAAGGCCGCGGAGCTAAATTCTGCGTAGTCTGCTCCGCAACTTCCGTGTCGGGCGGTTCGCATGCCAGCGCGGGTACTGTAGCTCGCCCATGTCTGAATCCACCGGTCCACGCATGGCGCGTGTCTGGCGAGGGAGCCCCGGGTGCAGGCGCTGAAGCGAAAAAACTAGTACGTGTGCACGAGTACTTTCAAACCTAGCAGCTGGTACGTGGCTGACAAGGCTGTGCAATGACGAAGCAAATTTTGAAAGTGATAGAACAAAAGATGATGGTGCTGATTTTTCTAATACGTTGCTTGGTTCGAACATGTACTTATTTGCTGCAAGATTTTGACTGAAGATTTTATTTTTTATTGTCCCGGACGACCACGACAGGGGCTACAGATGAACGGACAAAAAGTGCGGATTACATTTGTGTTGATCTCCTATGAGAAAGCTAGGATACTAAGGGTCGACAAGCGAGGCATGTAGCAGATGCACATCGCAGGTCATCCATGCGTCTAGAGACCCAATGCTTCAGATCCAGCAGTATAAAAAGATTGGGGGCCGTCTACATGCATGAAAAAAAGGTTGAAGTGCTACAGCGTTCTTCTTATTGTCTCACCACATCTACAAAGCGCCATGTGTCTATTCCTAGCACTAGATTGAAGGGTTTTCATTGCATCCGGTGTCTCGGCTATACGACCGGGCGTCCTGGGAGCTATTCGCGATTAACCAAGTACTACATGTCACCAAATGAGCTTGCTGATGGAACTAGCGAGTGAGGATAATATTTGGCCATCGGCTAGCGGAACACCTGATCAACGGGAGTACATGGGCATGTATGTTTAGCTTCCTTAGGTCCACATATAGTTGCGAAGTATTGCAGCTAATCTTTTGTTAGTGGTGACCATGGTGGCGCAGCTATAGTACGCCAGACGTGCGTTTTTATAGCAGCTGGTTTTCTGCTAGTCGGGAGGCAAATAAAGCGCTAGCGATCAAGCAGTCGACGCATCGGGGTTTCGACCATTGGTTGCTGTCCTTAATACTAAGGAAATAGAATCGCGGAGATAAATAAAATTATTCGGCGCTCATGGCGTAGGAAGCGTGGTCGCGAACGCTTTGAAAGATGAGAACAGCGCTGCTGCAGCCCAAAATATAAGAACGGGAAGCCGGTAGCCTCTGAACAAGTTATGCTAGTAAATCGGGATGACCCGTTATTAGCAGGTGAGTTTAGACGATCCAAGTATGCAGGAAGCGGCAAGGAGGTTGCTGTTCTGAAGGAAAGCACTCTTGCATTAAGAAAAATCTATCGCTTAGGCACTTCATGTGGATCTGCTGGAGTCCAATTCGATACGATACAAATTCGCTTGCTGCTGTTCGGTTCTTTATTAATGATAATGAAGTCAACTCTGGGGAGCGCGTCCAACTCACGCTGCACCTCACATGAAAGGAAAGCTCTTTATTGCGTGGTGTTTGCAGAGCCGTCGCGTCACGCCATCAGGTGGTGTAGTTGAATCTTGAAACTTGACCAGCACGGCGTAGCGCCAGCTTTTCTCAAAAGTGTATTCGTTGAGCACTTAGCCATCAATACCAACTCAAATTTCTGTGATCACGTTGGTGTCCCTGTGGCACCCGCTACGTATATTCCGATTCTCGAACAACGTACTCACTTAGTGAAAACAACTGTACGAATGCTTGTACGAACAATGCGAATGAGTCATATCTTTTGTAAACCATAACAAAAAACCCTCCTATTTTAATACCAAGTCACAGTAGTGGTGGCATGATAGTTCAGGTCTTATGAATATCACAGGTTTGCCTATTTAAAACACTCTATTTCGTCGGTTCGCCTGGTCGATGACAGAATTATTCTTTTCTTTATGTAGCTCAGGACGGTCATATAAGGGTTGGAGTACATACAGCACTTTGTGCTGTGATTTTTGATATAAACGTCCCACGAATGCTCCGTGTATTGGACACTGGACATTTTTGATTTGATGTAGGAGAGCGAACTTACTGAGCCAAACTCGTATTGCCGCTTGCAGTGCGACAATGCAACGGCGCTTGCCAACGTCAAGAAAAAGTGAGAGGACGCTGTGAGCGATAATGCAAAGGGTGTATTGAAGCGGATGTCTGCAAACCTGACTTTTCGCCGCCGAGCAGTTAGCTGTGAGTAAGAAGGAGAAGTGCATATGGTCCGAAGCGCTTGCCATTTGCATCAAGTCAGTGAACGAAAAGTACATCATGTTAACACGGCTGGCGGCATTATGCGTGATAAGACCTAAAAAAGGTAGCAGTAGCGACACTAAAAGCACTAGCTTGCATTCGACGTTTCCATATAATCAACTTGAAAGTCCACTATCGATCGAAACTTAGAACAGTTCAGCCGAGCCTACCTATCTCGAACAGCCTGTACATAACGAAGGATGTGACAGACCGGTGCCGCTCGATAAATGGTTGGTGTCCACGAAAGGCTAATATGATTGTCGCTGACATGTCAATGTTAATCGAGCTACCGAATCATCATCTGACCAGCAAAACTACCGTATATTACAGAATTCGAAGGGAATGTGAAGTGTTTCAAATAAAGCACTTGGCGCTAGTAACGCGAGTGATAACTTCATATTTGAAACCATTGGTTTTGGCTGTGTTGCCAATAGACGCTGTCGCCATGTTAAATCGTCGGCGAACTAAATAGCTGAGCCCATTTGCCCCATTTTTTCGTATCGCACGACTTACTTAGCAGGTGCAGTCATTATTGCAGGAGTTACGACTTGCCATATCTGTTTCTTGTGTCTTTACCGAAAGGTGCGGCACTCTTGGTTATCGTTTCCAAAATAGCAGGGACTAAATTGCCCTCATGTCACATGATGCGCCTTGCTGGAACGAGCATCGAAACTGGAAGTGCGGATATGCAAGACTGAAATGGTTCTTGTATTATCTAGGTCATATTTCCGAAGAAAAGAGAAGACTAGCTGGTAGTACCTAAAATTAGGCGATGACGTGTTATTGCGAGCCCGAAGGGTGAAGCTATTAGTGAGTGTGCGCAAGGTTGAATGCCGAACTTTTAATCGTACTTATCTGTGTGTCTGTCTGTCTGTAAATAACGCGGTTAGGTGTACCTTGCCCGCACTAAGTACGATCTAGCCTGTCCCCCTCATAGGTCGATTATGGTAGGTGTCACTCTATGGCTAGGTCAATATTGTGATGCACGCCCCTGATTGGCTTAAAATCGATCAAAGGTGAATATGATCACATAAGCAAATGCTGGACGCTCATAAGCAAAGGCCGATCGCGTTGCCCAAGTATACTGTACTGTGTTAACACATACAGTAACAGCATCATACTCATTCTTCAGTGTCTGTCGTTGTATAGATTTTTGCAGCTTGATTCAGTTTCCCGAACTGAACTACTTATATCAAGGGGCGAGCTCCAGAGCTTGCTCCCCTATCGTATAGTCTGCATTCATTATTTGCGATACACATTCTAAATTGTGTGAGGAGAAAAAAACCAAGTCACGCAAAATAGAATCCTTGAGGCTAATTGCGGTAATTACTGTAGTGTCTCCAGCTTTAGTGGCACCCTTAGCAAAATGCTGGAATCTGATTAGTCTAGACTGGTTTATATTCATTCAATGCTGGAATTTTCATTCATTTATTCGACAAATTTATATCTTAAATAGAAACACTGATTTGCGCCCGAGAGTTGGTACGTGGACCAAATAATTGGAGCTGGTCAATACCTGGGTGGTCCACACTTCGTGACCAGGAGCACTGACTCTCTTCTTGCGTCGCCCAGCAATCGTCCCCCGCCACCTTCCTGTCGGGAGCTGTTGGTTTAACATTTATGCACGGTAATGTCACGAACGGTGCTGCTCCTTTGATAATGAACGCGACCGTTGCGCTGGAACTCACGAAGACACGCGACTCGCAAGAGAACGGGAAGCACCACGATAACCGGGTTGACGAGGAGAGGAACTACGCGAGTATTTTCCACTATCTACACGATGTGGCAAATGCAGTGCGAGCGAAGATAGGGCTTTAGCTGAGAGCACATCCAGCACACTTTCTTAAAGTTTTACTGTTTGGAACGGGGAGGAGCGGCTCGAAAAGGCGTTTGCGTAGATCGAGGCGTACCGTGCTCAAATTCACACCTATAGTGACACTGATGCAGTTTGCGACCTATTGAAAGTGGCCGATTTACCTGATCTGCAAGTGTTCTTTCATCGGCTTCGGTACGTATTTGAAATGCAGGTTCACGCCGACGGCTTGCAATGAGCCCTAGCCGTGAAGAAGCGAAGGGGGTACGTGAAGTTCCTATGGCTGAAGGATAATGTGCTCCCTGGTGAAGTCTACAACATGATGTCGATTGCACATAACGAGAAAAGATCGATTGGAAGTGATGATGTTCGAAGTGAACTCCTATGGTGGCTTGACTATGTAAATGATTTCGTCAAAAAGGGTGACGTGTACGACAACGATGCTATTGTCAAATAGCTGGTGGGCAACCGAGGGCCGGAAGAGTCGGTGGACTTTTTCCACTATCTGTATACACAACCTCGTAGAAGAGATGATGCTGTCAGCTTACAACGAGCGTTGGCTGCGCACCACCCGGACACCTTGGAGCTGATGTTCGGATTGTGGCTAGAGGATAAACGGACCCTGGCTTGGTCTACGAGATGATGCCCATTGCAGCGGAGAAAGGTCTTCATAACGAACAGTGGTAGCCCGAAATCTATGACAACCTCATGAAGTGGCGTGCGTATATCAAGGTGTTCAACGACCATCGTGGTGCAGGGGTGAAGTATGAGCGTAAGCCTGGTATGTTGCTTTACTCTGTGGTTGAATACTATCCCGAAGATGATATTTTTAAGCTGCTGAGATAGCGCAGCAAAATGGAAGATCTGGTGGCGTTTCTCGGGTATATTCGGTCTTCCAAAGGAATGGATTCTTTCTTTTCGAAGGTGTACCAATATTTGCTTGACGGGTGGCAAATCAGGACTGAAGAATTGATTTTCGATCAGTGGGCGCTGTTGAAATTGAAACTTTTCGAAGTGTACGAATCGATGCCCATTGCATCGTGGGATGATGATATACGCGCTCGTCAGTGGAGAGATGCATCGGATGTACAATGCCCATCTCTCGAGCACTTCCTGAGATACGTTGGTCGAGTTGGCGGTGAATTGAAGTACGATGTATTGATTTCTCTGCCGAAGAAAAAAGCGTCGGCGAAAATTTTGCGGGATTATCTTAAGGAGCTCGGAAAAGGTCACGTGAAGGAACATGCAAGTCAACTGCTTGCAGCTTTGGATGCCAATGTATGAAGTACACAACATGTAGAGTCGGGTGCGCTCGCCTAACGCAATGCAATTGACCCTATCTTGCCATGGGCATTCACTCTTTTACCACTAGGCTAGTTGAGCCATGTATCAGTCTGGCATAAATGGTGGATGCGTGAGATAAACTGGAATGACCGTTCCGTAATAGCCTTGTTGCATTTGTTTGAACGTTGTCCGGTCACAGTGCTTTGCCCCTATCGGTGTTTGTTTCTTCCATGCTTCTCGGGATACGTAGTACGGTACGTGTTGTCTCGGGTAGATGTAATCGAATCGCGGACTATTGTCTGAGCTTTGGACGCGCGCGAGTTGTTAATCTTGCGAGCGGTGACCTTTGAACCCTCATTCGCTTTAGGCGTACTATCATTGTTCGCGCCGAGACTGATTCAATGCCTTATCTGGACTGTTTGTTTTCTAGGGATTGTCGAGAAGAGAGTAAAGATCACGTTGACCTCCTTGGTTTTCATCGAAAGTCAAGAATCTGTTTTTAGATACATGGTTATGCTCGGAAGAAGCTCACTTCTCTGTTGGTTATGGGTCAGGGCCATACATGAGCAGATCTCTCAAGCTGGAGAACACGAAACGGTATACGGGACAAATTGATCAATTTCGTTGATGCAAGTCAAGCTCAGACTACCATGTCGTACTGTATGAAGCTGCTTTGTGCTGCTGTGTGGGTGGAAAGCGATCGAGTGCACGAGATCTAACCTGTCGAGGCACTTGCTGCGTCAGTTGAGAACATGCTAACTGTCAGGTTAACAATGCAAGTTGCTGCATGCGTACGAGTCTATCATGGGTCAACTGTAATGCTAGTCGCAGACTGAGTACTAAATCAACCTCCCGTGCTACGGCGGACCCACATGCACGAAATGTCGTCCTCCGAATCGTTGTATTCATATAGCTTTTATTTTGCATTTGGTAACATGAGAAACCGATTCAACAAGAAATGCATTGCACACGATCGATATACATGGGAAGCCATACACCCACGATTCATGGCAAAGAGCCCGACACTATCATGTTGGTGCTTCTTATCTTTGACTTCGACGACGGCTTCGATTTCCACAGCCACGTTGAGCGGAAGGGCGTTCGTGCCCACAGCCGAGCGGGCGTGGATGCCCTTGTCACCAAACACTTTGCCAATAGTGTCGGACGCGCCGTTGATGACCGCTGGCTGCTGGGAGAAACCATCGACGCAATTGACAAAGCCCACGAGCTTCACTATGCGCTTGATCTTGTCCAGATCACCCACTTCATCTGCAGCAACAACAACAACATTACGGAGACAGAAGTAAGTGTCACGCTAACTCATTCTTACAATACTGACGGCAACCAGCACCGCACTCTTGAGTGTAGCCATGAGGCTGAGCGCCACGTAATGAGCAGCGTCATAGCCCTGCTCCAGCGTCAAGTCTTTGCCGATCTTGCCCACAATAAGATCACCGCCTGCAGGCTGGGGTAGATGGCCAGCCAGGTAAATGGTGTTGCCTGAACGCACTGATGTGCGGTAATTGCCCTTGGGTTCGGCCACGGCTGGTAGCGTGTAGCCTAGTTCCTCTAGCTTTCGCTCGACGTGCACGTTGCGCACCGCCTTCGCAAAAGTGCGCGTCTTTGTGACACGGACCAAGGACATCATCTTGAATGCAAAGCGGGAATGGGGAGACTGCAAAGCAAGAGTTTGTGTGAGCTGTTGCAAGGTTCGGGTGGGGACAGACGTGCATCCAAACCAGTGCGATTACGCGTTTTGTTACTTCAGCAAATCATACCTGGTGTCCAAACGTTTATTCGAGCAGATAAATTGGAAAGATGAGAGTAACACCCTTCACGGGTTGACCCGTGCGGATGGATCG
>JH598420.1:329676-347139 GCA_000173235.2 Hyaloperonospora arabidopsidis Emoy2 | reverse complement strand
TTATGACGATACCATCCCAATTTTGACCTTCGCGTTGTAGCTCATTGCCTTCCACCATCGCCATTACAGCGAATTCGAATTTCAATCAAATTTGCTGTAATGGCGATGGTGGAAGGCAATGAGCTACAACGCGAAGGTTAAGAGAGCAAAGAGATTAAACATACGTCGACATGACCAAAGTTGAGTAGATTTTTTTATGCTTAATCCTCGTTAGCGGCACACAACACTTGTTTCATGCCTACATATGCATGCTATATTACTATCATTTCTCTTTTAAGCAGAAATAGCTATAATAGCGTCACGGTGAATGCATTCCTAGTTGCACTACTAAGATTTCTCTTCATAAAGTGCATACAACACGTTTCAGTACAGCATGCTTTTCCAATGATGCGGCCAACAACAAATTCGTCAGAAAAAACGTCACTCACGATGACCACGACAACAACAACGACGCCAAACCAGTCAACGCAGCCAGATTCAAGGCAACCAAGGTTGAGCTATGCCAAATCACAGGCATTTTCCAACGATTCTTAAATGTTTGTAGACTCTCACATACTATTTTCTGAATAGAAAGCAAAACGACACACATAAATGTGAATGGGCATGCATATGTACGCCTTAAACATGTGCTGTGTACTCTACAAGAATACTACCATCTCAACAGAGCCACAATATATAAGACATTATCAAGTGTATCCAGTCGATTTCTCTTCGTCTCCTCCATTACCTTGGCCCTCGTAGCTCGCCACCCTTCCAGCAATCGCCATTACAGCAAATACGATTAAAAATTCGAAGTAGGATGGGTATCTCAAAATTAGGCTGGTATCGTCATAATTAGATTTTGTATCACAAATTATGATAAGAAAACCATTTTTTGATTGGTCAAAACAAGTCGCCGGTACAATGATCCACTCGCGACCGGTACGTTTAACCTTTTCCTAAAGTCAAAGATACAATAATCAATACTATTAATTTTTGAAAGTATTACTCTCATAAAAGCACAAGCTTAGCTAATATTATTGTCGCTTATGGAATATATCACTACCAATCACTAAGTAGAGGGTATAAATGAACAGATAGTATAAATGAACAGATAGATAGATAAAGGGATAAATAATGCGCGTTATTCTCGCTCGGGTGAAATGGGCTCGGTCGCATATCACCTCAGGTTACTGACAATTACATCCTGACTCGCTTTTCTTTAGCTCTTATTCTCAGTTTGTCAAAATGAAGAACAACGCAGCGCTCACGACCTCGTGCTCCGCGTCGAGCTCGCAGCAACGCAACCGCTCACTGGCAAGTGACAACGACACGACCATTCACCAGCACGGAGAGAATGCACATGAGCCTGAGCACGACATGTTTGGCGGTGCGTAGCAATAGCAGAAGCAAAAATGACTTTGGAGTCTCTCTCTCTCTCGTTCTCTCTCTCTCGTTCTCTCTCTGCATCTTTCTTGAATAACGCTAACTTAATTGTGGACCTGTAGATTGGAACCTTAACACCCTCATGGTGTTCATGTTGCTGCTCCACTTTATGCAGTATGCAATGCGCCAGCCTTGCGGCTGTTGAGAGCCGGTTTTCTAGGACGACGCGTGGTAGTGCTTGCTCGGCCAAGCTACTTAATGTTGAAACAGAGAGATGAGCTCGTGTCGCTCCGTGCTTTCGTGACCAGTCCGTGTTTTTTCTTTCGATAGAAATTGCTGCCTGTAATCAATTGGCACAGGCACCAGTAAGCTTCCGATTCGTAAGCGCTCCGATGATTCATAGAGGACCACGTAACGTCTGCTCCTCTGCTCACCTCGGCTGCAACTTTCGGTTCCATTTCAGGCCAACCGAGTATCGTCTAGCGACGTTTTCTGTGCTGGCGCCACCAGTACACCAGTGAACGAAGGTCGTTTAAGCCTGCATGAGCAACTAGGAAGCACGACGTCGTCCGCCCAGCCAGCACGACAGCGCTACAGTGCATAACCTTGTCGCACACACATGACCATGTTCACAGCCATAATCACGTGCGACAAGGAAATGCGTACGGATTTGCCCCAGGTGCTCGTCACCGAATGTTTGGGACTTGAAACAGCTTCTGTTTACCAGCACTGTTCGATTTAATGGTGGCTGATCTGCAAGAAGGCCCCATTTTTACAGCACGCACAGTTGCTTGCTGTACCCTGTGAGATTCTGTCAATTGTTGGCTGCAGCATTCGGACTTACAGGCACGGTTGTCTCTGGCAGCACTACCAGATCTGGACGAGGAAACATGATTTTGCTGTCTGTTTTGTCACGTACCGCTGTGTGTGGCCGCGTAATGCTTTCGGGAAAGCAGCACAGCACAACCAACGTCGTGCCTTCTTCTACCACGTGTCCACAAATGCGTCTTGACGAAGCGGCACGACGAGCTGCGGCTCAAGAAAGGGACAAATGATCCGAGCACGATGGCGATGTGCTATCGGTGCGAAATACTATTGCGCCAGGTCGGTCACACTAAGAATCACTATTTGTCGGCAACGACTTTGCCTATTCGACTCCATGGCCCGAAGCCTTCGTCGCTTTTATGCGGCCGGCAGCCTTGTGATCCATTGTGGAGGGACGCAAAAAAGCAAAACCAGAGCCATCCCGGTCGAGACTAGGCATTACCGACACCTTTGAATTAGCAAGGTACGAGGCGTTTTTCGTCACGTATAAGCAAGCACTATTTGTGCTAAAGCACTACGGAAAAGGTGCAGACCGTATCCGAGCTGTCCATCCTTTTGATCTTATTGGTCCAGAACACAGCGAGAACCGTGGTCTGTACATTCACGCATAACTTCTAAACAACCGTAATTTGTTCCATACCTCAATATATCTCCATATCTCCATAAATATCGCGATACATCTGCTTGGAGCCGTAGGAAAAGCATCAACAAGAGCTGAAAAGCATCAACAAGAGCTGAAAAGCATCAACAAGAGCTGAAAAGCATCAACAAGCGCTGATGTTCTGCCCTAGCATGCACCCTATCCTTACCGTCGGGTGCCGTGCTAATACAAGCTACTATAAACTCTACACTACGTCATGAGCGTCGTGGCTGATGCAGCTATCTTCAAAGAGCTTCTTTTGGTGTTTCCACAGCCAGTACCCAAGACGATTTCCAGACACTCGAGCCCATTATCATTCCATTTGACCAGCAAGGGTTGCCTATTGTTGCCACTGGTGTCCTACTTTTTGCCAAATATGCATTTCGTCCAATGAAATCCTCCACCAGCAACAATCAATGCTCCAAGTGTTCGAGAGCGAAGCGTGTCGTGTCTGGACTGGGTCCGTAGGCACGCCATTGCACGCTATTGGGACCGTGCATGAACATGAGATGGAAGTCATTCCTTTCAGTGTACAGATCTGGCTGAAAAAAGAGCCAACAGTCGCGTCCGTGGCTGACAAGAGCCCCGTACAAGAAGGTCTCTATCTAGTCCAAACTCGGGCGGTTTGTACCCATTTACAACCAGTGTACACCATATTGCTGCCGCTCGACGCGTTTTCTTTCTTCTCTATACATAGGTTCGTTTGTGTACAGTGTGCACCATTAGTTGTGACTGTTTGATGCCTCGTGAGCTTGAATTGTATCCATTTTATTAACACAAAGAGCTTCTTTCTGTACAGTCCATCGCCGTTTACATCAACTGTTCTCGTGGTTCTGGACGTGGGCGTTAAGGAGCAGCAGAAGCAAAAACAGAAGCAGCAGATATACTTTATTGGAAAAGTACGCCAAATTGGTTGGCTGACATCAACGCCTGCTAGAGAAACGCAGTTTAAGAGTTCTCAAGACATTGGGCCGTGCTACGACCCAGAGGTGGCAGAGGAGCTCTTGACTTCTTTGCATTCAGCATTCCCTAGAGTGAAGCTGTCAACTTTGGCACTTGAATGCTTGGAGAAACGAAAAAAGGTCTGTCGTCGGGCAGCTGGACCGAACTTGAATGGGATGGTGAAGCAAAGGAAGACGCTGTCCGCTGAAGGATTTTACGGGTCAACTGTTGCAAAGTCGACAACTGCAGACGTTTCAGATACTGTTGTATCGAATAGCAGTTGGCGATCATTTTACCAAAAGCTGCAATTCAGGGTCTCGCATTCGATGATGTGTCAGCTTGAAGGCACTGCGCCAATTTTATCGTCGTTTCCTCGCCAGCAGGAAGCATTCGATTTCGCAGATCAAGTCGTGGCTCTACGACGTCGCATTCGAAGTACTTCTGGCGTGTTGCGAAATACTGATAACGATCTTAGTAACCATTCGCCCCGCGTATTCTCTTTTGAGAGTGCAAAAGATGGCAAGCGACGTTTTCTCGTTGCCAGTTTTGCTGAATTCTGGAAAAACTACAAAGAAACCCGTGCAAACCAACGCCACGTTTACGAGGTCATCCGTGAGGGTGTACCTTGCCGTCTTTACTTCGATTTGGAGTTTAAACGTGCGATCAATCCTCAAGCAGATGGCGACGCGCTTGTGACTAGGCTGTTGTCGTTGCTCCAACTTCAATTTTATGTAAGTCGCTACAGTATACCGCTAGTGAGAGGTACACTGACAATGTCTTTGCAGCGCAGGTATGGCATCCATGTTTGTCAACGAAATATATTTCAACTCGACTCGTCAACACCTGCCAAATTTAGTCGTCATATCATCGTAGGTAGCCCGTGAGATTTCTACTCGCGAAACTGTTAGCTCACAACTGGTTCACGTTTTGCTGCGTAGCTTCACCTCCCGAATGACGACCTCTTCGCGGACAATCATCACGCTGGAGTAGTAAGGTGGTTGTCAATAACGCTGACGATGTGCTGTGGGTAACTGATATTTGCTCTCGTGTGTTCTCGTTTCCCAGTTTGTGCGTGAGTTGATCAATGATCTCGTGGTCTTTAGTACCTACTGCTCCGAAGAGGCGCTTTGCGCGCAGCTATTGACCCCATTTCTCGTTAACACCGTGTCTGAGGATGACGCTATTGACAAAAAACAGCTTTTCATTGACACCGGTGTATACACTCGAAACCGCATGTTTCGCGTGCTGGGCTCATCGAAGTATAAGAAGCAGGCGATTTTATGCCCGCTTGATGCATCACTCTCATCCACCGAGCTTGACCAAGGATTATTTCTTAGTACTTTGGTGTGTCCATATCCAAGTCTTGCAGCAGTGAAACTCAAACGACCGACGAAGCCTTTTCGTCTTCTCCGCTGTAAGTCTTCTCATGCAGTTTTCACTTCCAGACGATTTTTTACTGCCTCGGGTGCAAGAAGTATCGCCACTTCCTCAGTTGAATGCCAAAGTTCTACCTACCCTGCGCTAGATGCCTTTATTCGCTCTCGCGCGACCACGGGCGGGATTCAGGGTGAGATTCGTGCAGTTCAAATGCTGTATCCCAGTAGCTCGAATATGCCGACTACTCTGCTTTGGGACAAGTCCGAGCAAGAGCGACCCGCATCGAGCTGGCCGAACGTGCAGATGGTCATTTATCACATGACACGGAATCGTTGGTGTGCGAATATTGGACGACCACACAAAAGCAACAACGTCATGTACATCGTGGACATCAATCAGCGTGTGTTTTATCAAAAATGTCACGATCCAGTGTGCCATGCGATGGACTTCAGGTGCGCTAGATGATCTTCTATTGGGTCACATGTGATAACACTGATGCGATTGTTACTTCTGCAGGTCACCACCACAACCACTCCCCTCAAACTTAAATCTTCTGCTCGCAGGCAGCGCAAAGTCCGGATTGGCAACGTAGCCGATACATACCATCGAATGGGAAATGACAGGCTCCGATAGCACAGCTCGATGCTGAGTACCACTCGTATATCGGCGACTATCACCTTGTCCCTATCACGCAAAACGATAACGACAAGACCAGATCGGGTGTTAAGCGTATGGAGGGATCGATCGCCATCACCTGTAGTCAAGGTCATAGGACGAGCACGAAGAACTGCGAAAGCTGTGCCAACCGCACCACGCTCTCGGCAATCATTTATTGCTTGGCACGGTATGCTGGCAATGTGACCGCCGGATAAAGCTGCGCTTGAAGTGTACATGCATTTTGTCGACCAATTCTCCAGTAGCATTGATGTGCTGACAATATGGTGGTCTTTTTTGGTCTTGTGAATAGACTGGGAAAGTACGTGCGCGACACTTCAACGTACGGTACCGTGCAAACATGGCCATGCATTTGCCAGAGACGCCAACGACCCGACAAGAGCTTGTCGCCACAAAGCACGCAATGCTCATGAAGGCGCAAACAATGTCTTTATTATTCCCAGCAACTGCTTCTGTTTTGGTATAAGCAGGACGCCCGTCAAGGACGTTGCTAGTCCATCAACGCTCCCCGAGAGATACAATGGGTGCCGCCAGAAAGCCCATGTCAAACGCTCATGAAGCACATCAATGCATGAGATCGAGATAGGCACGTGTGAGCGTGAATGATTCCTGAGTCCATCGCGAGATGGCGTGCATAACAATAGTGGAGAACATTTACTATGGATCGTTCCGGTGATGTGTGCTTGTGAGCGACGTGCAGTCATGAAAACAAAGAAGCAGATGACTGAAGGCATCTCGTTCTGGTACGATTGCTTTGACCTCGCGTGAGAAGACCACCTCTGACGGAACAAAATCACGATTACATCGACGTAATGAGGGCCAGGACATCGACCATTGAAGCTCGGTATAAACCTGAGCACTCGATCGCAAGCAATTCAAGTACACACAGAAGTTTTTGCGCTTCGTCAATGATCCCCGTCAGAATCGGCCAGCTTCGGACCCAGCTACCACACCAGAATTTCAAGCAAGTCCTGGAAGCAACGTGGTCGTAATGGAGCCGAGCAAGTGCCTGATGCCGTGACCCGATGCAACCACTACTATCTAATTAACATTCGTTGTCTCCAATCGGTAGAGAAGTTGACTCTGCACAAGACCCTGAGCTGCACACTCACAACGCACGAGCCACAAACACGATATTGACAGAGCAAGAAAGTGGCCATGTCACTGCCGCACGGTGCCTGCTGACTATCAAGTGGGCAATTGTGGGGTAACGTTTATGGCGTAAAGACTACGATTCTGTTGGAGATATATGCAGCGATTCACTTGACGGGTACACTCTGACATGATCGTGTACAGTTCGAAGGTGCGGATCGGACAACTGGCGACAGAATTATGGAGACCATACTCACTGCAGAGAAATCGTGACTACCGATTTGCCTGATCCATCTTTGTGTTTCACTATTGTGCCACATTGTCAAGGCCAAATGCGTCCTTACAATTTTGATACACCGCAGCCGCTAGTTTGTCAGGCGGTACACCTCGGATCTTTGCCGCTCCTAACAGCGCAAGTTTGACGAGAGCAGGTTCATTTACACCTGTCGAACCCTCTTGCAGCATTAGCGGTGCTTCATCAACCTGATCAAACGCCTTTTCTACAAGCTCGACAGAAGGTGCTTGATCGGGGGCGTCAGTTTCGAGCAGCAGTGCTTCAATTGGCAATTCCTTGCAACAAGCCGCAGCCTTTTTCATCCGCGGGTCCGTCAACTGCTTGGCGTTGAGCGAGATAAAGACTCGGGAACCACGTAGAGCGAGCAAGGACCGCATCATGTCTGGCGACCCGCTGTAGGAGTGCAGCACGAGTACTGGAGGCAAGTTATGTGCAACTCCGAGCAAAATCTCCAGCAAGTTGCCGTAACACCCCACGCAATGCAGCATGCAGGTTCTCTCCAACTCCGCCGCTAGCTTTAACTGGGCTCGGAACGCTGCTTCTTGCACATCCAGTGGCACCGTTTGTCCTCGAGTGCTTTTGCACAGTCCGATTTCCCCCACCTGCATTACATATGCATTTCGTCATGATCGTCAACTTGCCGACAACATAAAACATTGGAGCTTGTGATGAGTAATCAAGGTTCGCTAGTCGCACATACGCTTGCTCTTGGGTACATTGCCAACATGTCGCGCAGTGACGCCAATCCGTCTTGAATACTGGATGCCAGCTCAGATGCCCACCAGGGATGCACCCCCAAAGCTGGTACAATCACCAATGAGCTATCGCTCTTAGTCTTTTGTTGCTCTATGAGTTGCTCGAGGGTACGCCAATCTTGTTCGTGCGTAGCACAACACACGACGTGGGTCAGATGAGCTTTTCGAGCCCTCGCGAGCACACCTTCGAGTCGTTGGTGGCTCGGTGAAGAGTTTGGAGACCACATTCGATTGTCGTGAAGGTGACAATGAGCGTCGATGAGTGGCTGTGTCATCGTGTGGCGATTGAGATGCTGCAGGTGACGTGTATGTAAATGTGTGTATGGGAGGCAAGCGGTGAAAGTAGGTTGGCGAGTAATCGGATCGAGTTTAGAGTTCTGTGCGATACATCCGCCGAGTAAACAGCTGAAACGCCTCCATTCGATTCGCACTGAGTGGGAAGGGTGCAGCGTGAACGTCGGTTATGGAGCAGACGCTTCTATAACTGTTTAAGATGGTGCGACAAGATCCAGGGACGCGGACAGAGCATAGCGTTTGGGCACAAACGTGGACGACTACCGTGTCGGATATTAATCGTCGTTGCGTTAGCTTGTTCTACTTTGGTGCGTTAGACACTGTTAGTAGCGGTTCGAGTTGTACAACTGTAATGTGTAAGAGCTCGACGCCCTTCTCGCTTTCAGCCCACATTCCTTAAGGCTAGTCCAAGTGTATGCATCACTAATGCTGTACATGGAAGTAGATGACTGATTGTAGTTCGTTGCTGTAGATGCGTGAGTTTCGCCAGTTCAAAGACCAACGCTATTCCCACACAGAGATCTACAGCCGCATCGCTGCAATCACATTGACGAGGCCGACTCTTCGCTTATACGGGGCTGGAGTCAGCTCGCATATTGTGTTCAATCGATCAGCTTAATTGGATTGCGATGAGCTAAAAGTTTTAGAGGGCATAGAAGACGGAGGCTGGGTGGGATCTTATGGATGTGAATCTGGTGGTATAGGGTCCCCTAGCACTAAGCTTGTTCGTCCTACCAACATTGAAGCCATTTACCGTCGTAAGTCCACGCAATCGAAAGAGCTGATTTCCCTGTCAACAAAGGCTCTACCGCATTTACTGCTTATGACAGCCGATACGCGGTCTCGTGGTTCTACCGACAACAATCTGATCAAAATTAGTGTCACGGGGTGAGTCCGTTGCATGACCTAACACCAGCCCTCTGTAGATTAGGCAAATGCCTAATTTGCCTAATCTAACTCATATTAAGCACCCGTCCCATCTTGGATTAGGCATATTAGGCATGTCGAACATTCAGTAAAATCGGGTTTCTTAGACGTTTATATGGAAAGGACACGTGAGCTTAAAGTGACCAGAGATGATTGTGTCTACCATCGACTACGTTCACTGCTTTAAGATGCGCATATCAGCAGCTTGCTTGCACTGCAAGCAGCTATCCAGTGAGAAGTCAGCTTGCGACCTGGTAAACAAATTCTTGCGAAACTTGAGCAATAAGAAGTCAGACTCCACCGGCATTGTGATAGGGAAGACCGAAGCCAGTCCACCACAGAACTCGCGTAGCTTGTTGAATCGGCCACGAAGGCAGGGCAAACCCCAGGCCACATCGAATGTGGTGAGGGGGCCACAGGCGTTTATGGCTAGCTGGAAATCCTGCTCAGCTTCCATCGCATGGACTAAGGCTCGGTGCTGCGCTGTGATCTGGTTAATCTCAGTCTCGGACCAGGACAACTGGAGATGACCAATATGGGACAAGACGAGACGTCCGACACCACGCCCCGGAATTGCAACCAGCTCGTGTGGCATAGTGGGAGGGATGGTCTGCTCACAAGCCTGGTTTCCTTTGTCTCGAATGGCGACGAGGTCAATGATGCCATCCAGTATGTCAAACACGAGGAAGGCAACGTTCTTGACCAGACCGGTGATAACTTCGTCATTCACGTCCTGGAGCAGTTATATAGCGAAGACGCCCATATCCTCGAAGTAGTTGCGGATCGACACTATTTCAGCGCACCAGCGGTCACGCACGACGTACAGATCCGATTCGATGGTGGCAGCAGATTCATCAGACAGCGGGCCTCTTGTGTAGTTTTAGCCATCAGCCTGACACTGAGCTGCTCCATTTTGGTCGCTTGCTAGCTCCGCGTGATGCGGCGGCTTTGCGAACGTTGAACCACTGTGTTGACAAGAGAAGTCAGCGACGCTGTGATGGCGTTAAGCAGCTACCAGGAGGGGCAAGATGGTGCTGTTGTACTGCGTGCTGGAGGCATACTGCTGTAATGCGCCAGCATCTCAACGCGATGCTCATCCAGCCATGCGGTTACCCTGTACAGCGAATGCCAGCGCGTGAAAGCCATCTTTCGGCACGTCGATCGCATAGTGTCAATGAGCCGTTGCTGACGCCGTAAATGACTAACCATGGCGAGAAGTGTCGTCATGAAGGTACCTTAGTCCAGGGCCATCCATGCATCCTCTAGCTTAATCTCCAATTGATGCAACAGGTATCAGACGCGGATGAATCCAGGTCGTGTCGACGCCTGCTGCAGCCTGGTCACGACATCTTGGACAGCACCAGTCATGTTGAGTGCACAGCCAGACGATACTCCAATCAGCGTCTCATTCTAGCGCGGGCATAGGATATCCAGCAGCTTGAAAAATCAGGTTGAACTGGACCAGGCCAGGCCAGTATGAGATCCAACCATGGGCAGAGCAGCGACGTGGTGAAGTGGATGCGGAAGTCGATGTATGACGTATCCAGGAACGTGCTGCCATCCAGTGCTAGGGCAAACGCCCATTTTAGGCGAAGTAAGCTGGCAAGAACCTGGAAGTTGAGATCACACTGCAGTCGCGCGAAGGTGGCTACTTTTAGCTCATTCACGTCGCCAAGTTTAGCACAGCTTGTCTCCTCCTAGGCTGCATGAGCAGCTAACGCGGTCTTCGTAAAGCTCATACCGACGGTCATGAACTTGATAGTCAGATGGAAGAGCACCGATCTTGCTATCGTCACAACATAAACACCATTGTCATTGTCCCAATTGAAGATTTGCATTGCGTTTTCGTAACTGACGCCTTCGATGTCATCCGGGTTCCACAGCATATCGCCAATGATAACGTCGACAATACTAGCCTCCAGATCATACTTAGTAATTGCCGAGACGGGGTCCAAGCAGGCCACAATCTGATCAGTGAATGGGAATGCTAACACCTAAGTGGGCCTCTTTTTGACTGGCCTCAAGGTCCTGGTACACTGCCCACTCCTTCGGGTACTCGAGCTGCAGACGGGTCCGGTAATTCTCTGGCCTGAATGGCGGCTGAAATGTTTTGAGAAATTCTTATTTCTGACGCTTCTGGACTGGAACCTCCTCGCGAGCGAACGCGATGCAAAACCTGCACGAGATGGATGTGACTGTGTGTGACTCAGGGTCAAGCGTATCAATTTGCAGTCCATACTCCACGGCGAGCTTCATTTGGAACGGTGTCAATTGTGGCTTAGTTGACTTCCCACTCTTCTTGCCCTCCATATCAAAACACTGCAAAGACACATGACTCTGTTCAATTCTATGTCTGCGAGCTGCGAGAGGCACGACTACTCCAGGTTGCGCAGGCCGATGAGGGGGAGGAGGTGGGAATGAGGACGGGTGGGGGCTGCTGGTTGCCCTTCGGCGGGGAAAAGCAAACAAATGATCCGAGGGGGTGTACTGAAGGTGCTAGTTACAGTAAATGCCATTAACTTGCAAATTCGGCTACATTTAGATATGGCACTTGCTGGGATTTAGATTAGGCAAATTAGGCATAAATTTAGGAAATGCCTAATCTACAGAGGGCTGCCTCACATCGATTTTGGATATATGTTCAGTCCTCCCTCTGCTGACTTTTTTAGTCTCGGTGAAGACACTTTACTATTGAGAAAGGGTGGAGTTAAGCATCCACCACCCTCGCGTTAACCATCCACCCCCTCGCACTTACAATGCTTTGATTGGTCAATAAAAATAAATGCAACGAACAATCCCTAAAATATTGTTGAACGGTAAACTAATCGCCAGCCTCTTCGCTAAGCTTAAGCCAGGACCCACAAAGAGAACTCCAGACTTAGTCGATGGACTGATGCACGAGACCTTGTGGGAGTGCTACGTCGTAAACATGAAGGCCAAAATGCAGAAGCAGAGGAACGAGTGGCTTTTCACTGATTAACATCGAAAAGCGTACACCAATATAGAATATTGAGCTTGAAATGCTGCATTCGTGTTGTGGAGTAGGCGTTGTGGTGACTACATCTTGACAACATCAATGCAGTCACGTTTGTGGTCTAGTGGTTTGATAACAAGTAGAAGCTGGCGATGAAGCATACAGTACGCGATTAGATTTGTTCCAACTAGTGTACATATTGCTGCTCCATGCCGGTAGAATACCCTAGCCAGTTAAACACTTATCTATGGGGATGTTTTGCATATTAGAATACCGTTCGCACGCCAAAGAGGTTCGGTGCGAATTCACCTTGCACTTCGCCGATATAAGTAGTAAAATCCTGCTCCATGCCTTGGCTACCGCGCGACCCATTACCAGCTTTCGCAACACGTTCACGTTTAAAGAGATAGTGGATGATACTGCTGCTGGAGGCCGATGGATGGGGGAGCTGTTTGGAGTTAAGTGCTTGCACAGACATTGACCACATCTGTCATCGACACTTTGTCCGAAAATTGGTCCAGTTGACGAGCTTGGCGATAGCAGGATAATCGGGCTTACTTTGGACAATGGTACGTTGATCTCAAGACTGTTCTTTTTGCCGCTGCTCGTTACATTGTAATGCTGGGTCGCCTGCCATGTGGTGTTGACGGCTAACAAAGACATCGTCGCCGACGCCGACGGCGACGTCTTGTCCATTAAGTCGTGCATATCGTGTTGGGATACGGTACTTTGTGACATTGTGATTGAAGCGTTTCTAGATAACTATCCGTACTTCTTGTACTTAGTGTTCACTGGAAGCATTGTCTTCGATGGTATTTCTGTCGTCCCACTGTGGTGCAACTAACCTCGCAACGGACGTTGGAGCAGGCAAGCATCTATGGCTCTGGATGTATAATAGCATTATGACCACTATGTAGGCTTTGTACGCCTCGCTCGTCACGGAGTGGTCACAGCATGTGATCAGTCTGAATTCGGTATTTACAGTATATAACTTTGACCCACAACTTAAAAGTGTCGATCGAAGATTGTCGAGCTGCTTACAATGGTAGACAGCAACATGCTTATAGCAGCCTGCAGCCAACATGTACCTACCGCCAGCCAGCTAGGCATGAAGTACGAGAGTGAGGTCTCTACAGTGCGATGTATTTCAATGATCTAGTGTGATGTACTTCTGTGCGGATGAATACAAGACGGCGGGCGTCAAGTTGATAAGAACGTGGAAAGCATTATGACTTGAAGTTACATGGTCAAACAGCTCTGTACTAACATACAATTGCTGAATTTCCCGTGTGTAGTATCGACACAAGAACCATGAGACAAGAGGAATGCATGCATTAGCGAGATGTCAAGGATGAGGTATATCAGTCGGACTGTCTGCGCCCTGTAAACCAAATTGCTTGTAGCATTTTTGCTTGAAGTATTGTGACACTGGGGTCCTGCACTGCGCGAATCGTATGTGCATGCCCATCGTCATTCCGTAAGTATGACGTCTGTCTTGATGTATCTATCGTTCTGCGATTCTACGAAAAGCTCGACTGGTGCCCTGCAGCCGTGCAAGTAGCTTAACTACGGTACGGCATGCGAATGTCACGAAGTATGCACGGCCTTACTACGACATGAATTGGTTGAATGGATAGTCTGCTACGATTTGGTAGGATTCGATATAGTCACAACATCCGGCGTTATATGTTGTCTGACCAATCAGGGATTAAAATGCTCGGTACATTTATTTTTATTGACCAATCAAAGCATCGTTAGTGTGAGGGGGGTGGATGCTTAACGCCTCCCATAGGAAAAGTAAAAAATGTCCCACGTCCTCATATACTTAAGTTAACGTGGTACACATTTACCGACATTATGCTTCGATGAAGGACTTAACCTAAGATAGGGGAACAAGCTCTGGAGCTCGCCCTTTGATATAAGTAATTCCGTTCGGAGAACGGAATCAAGTTGCAAAACACTATACAACAGCATCAGGTACTGAAGAAGGAGTATGATGCTGTTAATGTCTAAATTAACCCAGAAGTATACTCATGCAACGCGATCAGCCTTCGCTTATGAGTGTCCATTGTTTGCTTACATGATAATATTCACCTTCGATCGATTTTAAGCCAATCACAAGCCCGCACCACAATAGTGACATAGCCAAAGAGTGACTTCGGATATGCCTATATACCTGTCAGGGGGGACAGGCTAGATCGCACTTAGTACGTGTAAGGTACACCTAACCGCGTTATTTACAGACAGACAGACAGACTGTAACGGGGTTACAACTATGGTTATGATAACCAGGTACATTGGTGTGGTACACACAGAAAGAGATCCGTATCACTGATAAGGCATACTTCTGTATCACATACGATAAGCGGTAATACCGTATCCTATCGGTTATGGTTAGAGGACATCTATCGTAATAGGGTCTTCATTGAGGCGACGTAATTCTGGCGTGGTACACAAGAAGAACTACGATAAGGACTATTCAATTAGGTAGCATAGTTTCAAGGTTAAAGACGTAAGTAAGGTTTAATATCGCTATAAATCAGTAAATATATTCAGTTCCCCTTTTGATCAGTTTCAGACACGTGTCTTTCTAAGACGTCTCTGGTCGTGAGAGTTAAGTGCCTGAGTTAGGGCCAGTACTCTTGGGCATTAGTGCCACGTGATTCCTCGGAGTCGTAGTCCCCTGAACCAGGACTAGAAGACTACGAGCTTGTACATACACTTAGAGTTAAGTCTCACTAAGTCTGTAAGACTTGAGACCCTTTAAGTTAATACCCGTTTAGTTTAATATACTTAGAGACTCTACGAGTCTAGAAGTCTTCCTCTGACAAAGGAGTAAGGGTAGCTCCGCTACACTTGATAGCACTTAGATTCAATCTACACCTGAGTCTGTTAAAGACTGTTTATCTGTAAGGATGGAAACAAAGATAAACCTCTCTGAGGTCCAAGAATTAGCGCTGGAGAAACTCAGAGCGCTAGTCGCGAACGAACAAGTGAATTTAATCCTAGCACAAGGTCCTGACGTGATTCGTGCCCGTCTTGACACTTTTATTGGACAAGTACACGACCATTTGGCATCGGTTATGCCTACTCCGTATGTTCCCGTACCTAATGAAGAGCCAAGGGCTCGGCCCCTTGTCTTGACTGTAAAGACATTTGAGGGGGAAAAGGGGAGAATCTCCTCCTGTGGATCAGAGAGATGGAAATGGCTATGAACTCTGCTATGCTCCAGTTGGAGCAACAGCGAGTTGGGATGGCTATCTCAAAACTGGGTAGTAGAGCCAGAGAGTGGGTTCTCATGTGTAACACGTCGGTAGACGAGGCTTTTCCCACGTGGGATTTGCTAAAACAGCAAATATCCCGGGTGTTTGCTCCGCCTAATCAGGCATAACAAGTGCATTCTCGTTTTCTATCTGCCTGTCAGGGCAAAAAAAAAACTATCGGACTATGTCCAGGAACTGAGAACACTAATCGCTGCCATGCACCTTGATCCCTTACCAGAAATGGTTTTGGTTACCATCTTCGTGGAGGGCCTATGGACGGGCGTGGCTCGAACGGAAGTTTACTGGGTCCACCCCACCTCCTTTGAGGCGGCTGTGGATATCGCATTGAACACTGAGTTCAGCTTTAAGGCAGCCCGTTTTGGCACCCATGGGTAAAACTCAAACTTGACGAACTCCTTTAGTTCATTCAATAGGCCGGAGCCTCTGGACCTCAGTCTCGCCGAGACAGACGAAGAAGCAGAGCTTCAGGCTGTAAAACAGCATTGACACATCATACGATGTTTCACGTGCGGAAGCACAAAGCATCTACTACCTAATTGCCCTTTAAGCAGGCCACACCAGGCTACTTCAGGCCGAACTCCCGCCGCTAACCAGAAGTCTGGTACGGTGCGGGAAAACGTAGACTCCCAGTAGGCGCGGGTCGTCCTGCTGGGGAAGAACAAGGTTCTGTTGAGCCTCTAGACGGTAGTGGCGAGCAGAATTTAGCCCCAAGGAGTCCCGTGCACTCTAACACGGGACGTGAATACAAGCCAGGCTTGTTGGTCGCAAATGCGACTGTTAAGGGCTTTGACAAACCCTGGTCGATTTTGATCGACTCCGGAGCATCCGTTAATTATGTCAGACGCTGTTCTCTTGAAGGAAATCCACGTTTTGTTGAGGCGCTAAAGCGCACAAGGGTGATATGATCACTGTTCACTTGGTGAAAGAAACTCTAGTCACTGCACCCAAAGTTCCTGTGAACTTGGGTGTGAAGTTTTTCGATTCTAATAGTATCGAACGCTGTTTAGTCCTTGATTTGGTCTCGATATATGATCTCATTCTTGGTATGGCTTGGCTTGAGCGCCATAAGCCATGGGTCGACTGGAGGTCGAAAACATTAGGCGCCACGCGCACTGCCCCTAGCGTAGCTTTGGAGAGTCATGAACCCACCTCTGCTAGGAATCAGAAGCGCTATTGGCGCGAGCCACTGGCTGACAATGTCAGCGTGCTGGACATCGGAATTTCAGAGCTAGTTGATTCTGACGATGTCAATTACATGAGTATAGGGCAAAGCTCGATATGTGATAGTGAAGCGGCACGCACTCCGCTAAGTGATAGTCGTTGTGAGAGTAACTGAATGCTGGAAGCATTGTTGACCAAGCGTCAAGTCATCGAGGGTTGAACCCATCAGATGAGCGTGGAATGGTACGTAAGTACCCACTGGCTGTGATAGCGACGCGCTGAATGCAAATATTGACGTTGTTGGTGAAATACCAAGGCATCCCGAGCCCGGCTCAGCGGATGCACGTGAAGTGACACGTAATCCACGTGATGACGACGTCATGTCAAATGACTAGTCATCAAATGTAGATAGTGACGTCAGCTCTAGTTACGTTCGATGATGGTATCGATCAGAGAAATACGAATCACACATCGTGTGCTGTGTCACAAAGTGATGATGACTGTCAGCTGTATACACTCGTCAACGGAGTGACTGGTGCATGTGATGGTACAATTATCTTTTGAGGCTATACCCTCGTTAAGTTCGCTTTTAGAACTCGAAGAGTTGTCGGTCGATGAGTTTGATCACTCACTAAAGAATGGAGACCTTTCAGAGGTGGTGGTCATTCGACCCGACATCATAGAGCTGAACTATTCTTCACTTTTGGATGAAGCCGTTCTGGAGGACACAAAAGCAGCACTCAGTGCGCGTAGTGGGTCATCAATATTGAAAAAAAAAACCATAATCCCTTTTATTCCTTAGTCAGGTAATTTCAAGATGTGGTGTGCCACGGTCCACCCTCTATTCTACCTCCAGA
>JH598420.1:276626-316098 GCA_000173235.2 Hyaloperonospora arabidopsidis Emoy2 | reverse complement strand
GTATATTATCATGTAGCGGGAGGCAACCCGTATAAAACTCGTTTTTCACCCTAGTAGCCCACTTTCTTTGCCGTCAAGAACCGTGTAGTGGAGGTTCACAGCTTCTTAGTCAGAGGAAGACTTACGACTTCTAGGAAGTACTTTAGTTTCTACGGAAACTAAAGTTTTCTTATTTAGTTTAAAAGAAGTCCTTTAGTTTCTTAGGAACTTATCCAACAAAAGACTCTCGGAGAGAGCCTTTAGCTTCGTAGGAGCTTTTTAGGTCCCTGTTTCAAGGAGACTACACAACGACTCCAGGGATTCGTATATGCCACAATGTGTCTCTCGAGGTAATACGCCTTCAAGCTGGCTCTTACTCTCGGTACCGATCTTACTTAAACGTCCCAAAAACAGAAAACGTGTCATTCTTAAGAATCAAAAAAGGGAACTGGACTTTTTTATTTTCTTAGTTTTAATCGGTAAATAAAACCTCATTCAACTACCTAATACTAAGGTTAAACTAATTCGCATAGTAATTTTCAGTCTATTAAAGATTGATGGATGGCACATCAATCTGTCATCAATGGATGACTGAGGATATCAACCACATCAATTATCACAGATAAAACTCGGGATTGTATATCACATATACAAGGTATATCCCTTTACGGCGATAACTGTCGTGTGACCCCGTTACAAACCGTCGAGGAACATTTTGTGAGCAGGGTTCAGCTCTTGTTCATGAGGTCTCCTGTACCCACATCATACTCAGGCAAATGGTTGGTTCCGTATGAGGAACGGCCCCGATGCCTTGACAAGTGACACTGTGGTATTGTAAAATAAATCTTGCTTTTGGCCGGTTGGACGTGAGGACCAGTAAGCATTTCGAACAGTCTAATGGCTAGTAGAGCCTGCTATTTTGACAAGTGTTTTGCAAAAGAGGGTTAAATCGTTCAAACAAAAAGCAAGGAATATATGTCGCTGCTGTTCCCCGCCGTGGAACGACTGAGTTTCTCTAGGTGCTCATCCTGTATCAGGCGTTGTCGACCACAATAGGTATTAGTCATTAAGCTAAGCCAAAGTTGAAATGCGCGGATACGTCTCGTCATACTACTTTGTGTTCAGGATACTGAAGATGGAAATTCGGTGGACGGCCAACCGTCGTGTTGATGTTGCCGCCATTCTTTCGAGTACGAGACAATCCGGTTCTTGTCCTGTCTGGCTCTTGATACAACAGAGACGTCCACATGCACTGCTTCTGTTTTCTCCTTGTGGTGGAACTATTGGGCCTAGCTGCAACGGGGCGCCTCCGTTACAAAATACTTTACATAAGGTAAATATCAAGTATGACTATCAGGTTGTTAAATGCGTAGAGGTCTTGAAAGCGATGCTTGAGAGGCTGGGCAGAAAGTCTGCACTTGATAGCTTGACCGAGTGAAGACGACTTGTGTAGAAGATGGATGATTCGAAAGTGATTGATTCATCGGAGCGTCTACCTGCACATGATTTATATGCGTCCAAATATAAATCATGTGTGAGTGTTCAAGCCCTGATTTATAGGTAACCGCCTATAAATCATGTAGGACTGTCCACACACTGATTTATAGTAACCGCCTATAAATCAAGTAGATCTTCCTATCAATCTACACATTTAATCGACTCTGAGGTAATTACCGTCGTAAGAACTATGCCGTAAGAACTTACCCTTGCAGATCGGATTGTACCGGTAATCCCTCAATTCATGTTAGGACAGACATTATATTCTCACAATATTATCTTAATAAGTAATATTGTAGGTCAAAAGTATTACAATGCTCATTAGTTCATATAGATTAATGATATCAGCCAATAAATCCGAGCCACGACAGAAGAACACAATGAGCGGTTAGTAGATAGTGGCAATACATTTTTGTATTTAGATGTAGTTAGAAGAAGACTAAATAGGATTTATTAACAGGAGATTATCTATACTAAATACAGTTCTACTTTTACTGTCTATCTCGCGTTGAAACCTTACTCTGCATGACCGCGTACGATAAATTGCGAGGCACCTGCGCCCTCTGATTTCGGATTAAGTAGCTTGTTCTGTGACAGTACAAGCGACGGGTTCCCCATTACACCTGGTAGCACTTCGTAGACCTTATAACGAATATGAACATGCTGGATGATGAAGTGGAAGAATTCTATCCAACGCTCGAAATATACTCCCATTTGAGTTAGATCGAATGGGATGCCGTCAAACGATTAAGTTCGACTATTGGGCAAGAAGCCTTAGGCGCAATACTGTCCCGCTCTGGTTCCATATGGGCAACACGACACGATCGCCAATTTCATTCAGAATGAACTTGACGCTGAACAGAAAAAGTTAGCTTTGCTTCACCAACAAGGGCTTCAACAGACAGAGCTGTTGAGAGCATAGAGTGCTCAACATTTCGAGCTGTTGAGTCATCAGCAGGCTGCTGCTACCGGGTCAACACACACGTCGACCCGAGTTGCTGCAGATTGACATCTCAAAGTACAAACGAGCTGACACAGACTCTCTGTTGAGATGGTTTGTTAAAGTGGATGACGTCATAAGGTCTCGTTATATAGTCGATGAGAACATGCAGGTCGCATTTGCTCAATAGATCTTGGCGGGACGTGCGAAGACTTGGGCCTTGGACCTCAAGCCACACGACCCATATGTCTTTGTGTCGTTAGAAACCTTCACATCCTTGATTAGACAAACATTCAAACCGCTGCGAGCTGAGTCCAGGGCTCTCTCTGAAATCCTGAAACTAAAACAAGGAAAACGTGATGTACACTAATACATTCAGTACATACGTCATCTTAAGAGTTGCATTACAGCGAATACGCCGAATGAACAAACGTTGATCACGTTGATCATGCCGGGTCTCACGGACAGTCCAGTCAGGACCTACTTCTTCCCACTGGAATTCAATACCCTGGATGAGGCAATCCGTGTTCCGGAACAGGAAGATCTTAGCGTGAAACAAGCTCACATGAGATCAAATTCCTATCGTCCCCCGAGACGACAGGAGAATGGGGTCCCAGAACCAATGGACCTCGCTTACGCTAATAGGGAAAGCTCACGTATTACCAATTATAAGAAATTTCAGAGATGCAATAAATATTAAAAGTCAGGGCATTATGCATACAAATGCAGTGCCCTGAACGCGGTACTATGTACTGCAGAAAACAGTAACTGTCAAGCCCCCAAGAAGGGTCCGATGCGTGGGTCCGACGCTGTTTCGAAAACGCAACACCGTAACGGAAAGCGGTCAGTGGGTACGGAGCACCCTACTGATCCACCAACGTTAAGTAAAATTTTCAGGCCTCTTGACGATAGTTGCTACCAACACGCAATCTTGTGTGTTCTTCATCTCGAAATGAGGTTTCCCTCATTACCTTGAAGCTCGAAATGGCAAAAACATTTCACTACGATCACTAGTCGATTGTTGGGCGTCGGACAACTTTGTGCTATGCCATTCGCTAGATGACAGCAAGCTTACATTTATTGAGCGCGACATATCTCCAACGTGGATGACGGTACGCCTCGCGACAGGCGCATCCGTAACAGTGATGAAACATGTAGTGAATATTACCTATACGCTAAAAGAAGTCAAATATGATGATTATTTCATCATATTGGACTTGGACGACGAGTTTGATAATCCTTGGTTTACCGTGGCTCAGAAAGTACAATCCACAAAATAGCTGGAATCGACGAACTGTCGATATGCCTGCCGCTTGTTAATCAGAAGGCCATGTGATGAACGTCTTGAAGCTTCCACCACCATGTAAATGTACTACGAGTGAGTGCGATGGCCTCACGTGTGATTCGGTCGTTAGTACGATTGCAAAAGACCGCAATATGACTAACCATCACATTATATACCGACTTTTCGGCGACTGCATAACAACGCAGGAAGATTCGAAGGCCCATCACTCGAATAAGTCGAGCGGACCTGGGTATAGTTGTCTTCTTAGACGACAACACCCAGATAATTATCGACCGATTGCCAATAATATTCAATTCGGAGATTAAATAGCCCAGGAGACTAGTGTTGAGGGAATCCCAGACAGACTGTGGAAACAAGTTCCCATGAGATAACAGAGATATTGAATGTTCTGGTTCATGATGGATCAAGCATAGGTAGTCAAACGCTCGATCTGACCGCATCACTCCGTTACCCCCGCTAAACCAAAAGAGGTTCTTGCGTGATCTGCGTAGTGGAAAAGTCAAGAGGATATGCGTACTCGTCGCAGAAGATGAGTACGTTTGAGATATCCGATAGGCAATGGTCTTTGCCGAGAATGAAAGAGTTATCATTTAGCTCATCAAGGGATGAGGGTGTCCTTGATGAGAAGACTCGGATTGAGCGATATACATCCCAATCGTGAAAATTACTCAAAGCAAACCTCTCTACGATGATTCGACGGAATTCAGGGACGTATTCCCAGAAGCAGTGCCGTGAGAGTTACCTAAGCGCAAAGGTAATCATCCCAAAATGACTTGAAACCGGGTTCGAAGTAATTTGTCATTAAGTAGTGACCACTGCCTCGTGATCAAGTACTAGCTATCATTAAATTCTTTGCAGGTCGCTTAGCAGACGTCCATGTGGGTGGATAGACCTCCCCACTTAGCTCTTCGACCTTGTGTGTGCCGAAATCCCCAGGAGGGTGGCGGATAGTACATGCCTTCAACAAGTTGAATGCTGCAACTGTACCGGCTCAATCACCAATACCAAGGAAAGAAGTCAGCATCGATGGTATGTCAAATAGTACCACCTTTTCATCGATAGCTCTGATCGATGGATTCTATTAGATCGTTATGCGCGAAATAAGCATTCTCTATACTGCAGTGAGATCCCAAGTGGTATGCGTTGGGAGTGGCTAGTAATGCTACAAAAACTTAGTAATTCCCCTGCCATATTCAACAGATGTGTGACAACTCTGTTGAAATCTGTACGAGAACTATCGCTCAGATACTTCGAGGATGAGTTCTTCCATAGCCGGGCTATGGATGGACAGACGGATGTGGAAGTACAACGACTTCACGTCCGAAAGGTTCTTACACTAATTCGCGAGCACAAGTTGTACAAAAACCTCCAGAAGTGCATACTTGCTGCTATCGAAATACCACTTCTTGGTTGCAAAGCGGGTAAGCATGGCTTCTGGTCCGATCCGGAAAGATCAAAGCGATCACTGAGTGACTAGTGCCTACAGATGTCAAGGGACTTCGAAAGTTCTTAGCCTAGCGGCGTATTTGCACAAATAATCGCACAATTACGCCGAGATGACTGTCCATCTCTCTCGTTTATTGAAAAAGACCGAGTAGTGGGTATGGCGTGCCGATTGTCAGCGCTCCTTCGAAGATATCGAGCAATTCTTGACCCGATCGCCAGTTTTGGCAATTGCAGACCAAGACAGACCATTTGATGTGGTCTGTGATGCCAGCGACTTTGCAATCGGCTGTGCACGAATGCAATACGATGCAGACAATGCAGAACGTTTCATCTGTTATCATTCAGTCCAGCTTAAACCAGCAGAACGCAACTACCCCGGTTATGACAAGGAATAACTTGCCATGAAGTACGCGTTGGCAAAATTCAGAGTCTATCTGCAAAAAATTAGAACCTTTATCGTACATAAGCATCATGCATCTTTACACACGACCGTAAACAGTCTACACGTCTTGCAGCGGATGGTGAGGTAGCTGTCATTATTTCGTGAAGTAAAACTTCTCCGTCGAATATAAGCCAGGACGACTTAAGGTCGTCGCTGATGCACTCTTGCGCCGGCCCGACTTAGAATTGTCTGCACCACCATACACTGGTTCGACCACTGTTGCGGTACTGAATTCTAGAGTCATGTCTCCAACCTGGTTGGAAGCACGAAAGGCGTATGACCCGAAGATGGTGTGATTGATGCATCATCTCTCGCAATCTTCCGGAAAGAGCCTTAACAGTTTTAGCCAGTATAGCAATCCTCTACGGATGGACATGCCGTTCAACGGCTTATTATAATATTCAGCTGTTGCAAGTTACTACCCAAGTTCATCGATCCATTTCGTGTGCTGCGCTGCCTAGGAAATGCATATACGATTGAACTGCCACGCAAGATGCACACGCATCCTACGTTCTACGTTGGTCGCCTAAGGCCGTACTACCCAAACGGGGATTCTTCTGGTGAAGACAGCCGTTGCGCTCAAGCATCTTTAGCAGATATTTGTGCTCACGATGTTGGATCTCAGCTCGCGTCTGAAGTTCGGATATCTACCCGCTAAGCCGAGCGATATCCTGACGAGCTCCCATCAGCTCTTCTCGGAGAGAACGCTGTTCCCGCTCATTCGCAAGCTGGGGAAAGGCATACTCTGCCCAGTCGTTCTCCTGATCTGGGCTCAGACGGTTCACATTTCCAAGCATATCCATACGCCTTTCTCTCTCGTGTTCGAGGATCTCACGCAAGTCACACGTATCGCGGTCTAGCTAACTCACAGCATCAGGCTGAGTTTGAAAATATTTCGGAAGATGTGTTTTCTCCTCCACCTCATCCATTGATTGATACTCGCGGCGGTCAATACTTCCTCATGTAACGCCTGTTGAACCACCTTGATGTGAAAGGACGTCGGACGAGTTACCTCGTCCGGTGACGCGGCTATCCCCTCTCGGTGGATGGTTGGGAGCCTAGCTCCCAACTGATGGTGACTTGTTGAGCCTTGCCGAGCGGTATGACAAGACACATCCGATGTCGAAGAAGCCCGTCGAAAACGAACACCCAGTGCGCTTGTAGAGGTATCGTAAATTAGCTATCCCCTTGTACGTCTCTGAAGAGCCACGAGCCCTCCACCAGGGGTCGGCCATTGCGTAAGATTTGTTTGGAGCTCGTGCCAAGTTTTACACACAACAATGAAACGCATCACCCCAGGAGAGGCATGGTAATTCTCGATAAACGATGCAGTTTGTAAGATGCACCGGTAGAAGTCCGCTTCTAAAATCTATTTTCGAGATAGGGTTATTTTGTTAAGCCAGGCAGCACGTCCAATCTCCCCCACATTGTGGATGAATCCGTTCCATGTCTGGATCAGCGAGGCACCATCACGTTAATGTTTCCCGCTGTTCCATCGATGTCGGAAAAAGACATAGATAGAAAATCATGCTCAGTGCGAAACGCACTCGCACTATGGTTAAGGCCATGAAGTTTAGATGAATCGAATAGTCGTATTCGATAGCGATCACTTATATTGTCGGACAAACGATCTAACACTCACTGAGGAGGCAGCTACGCCTTTTTCTTGGGAGTGACGCACAAAATGCCGCGATCTCTGGCTTCTTGCATTGTGTCAATAGGAGTAACGACACCATGACCAATACGGTCGTCTTGATCGTGACGCATCACTGCATAACCTTCATCTTCATTAAGCTGGCCCTTGCCACTGCCTCAATCACTCTCTACCGAATGACTCCGCCTTGGAGACGGAGCGTCCGACTCGTCTAACGATCTGAAGATGTCGCAACGATCAGCGAGGCTCATAGCTCTTCGCGAGTCCGAATTGTTCGTCTCCGTCTTGGCCACGTCTAGCTCTGTCATTGCAACTCCCTTCTTCGAGTCGTCGCCATCCAACTTGCTGGAGTATTTGAGCCCGAGCTCGTAATTTCCGATCTCACGCGGTGCACCACCGCGTGAACGTACACCAGCGACTGCTGCAGACTGAGTAGAGAGCAGCAGGCGGGTTGTCACCCGCTGCATTCGAGGTCTCTGCCACTTCCATGGCAGCAGAACGGAGTCTCATTGCTGCACTCCCCGTAGCTTTGGCCTCGCACCGCATGGACTTGTTAACCATGCGATGAGGTCGGAGAATGGTTAGAATGGACCAAAAAGTGCTTCCCTGTACCAGAGTCGCTGATTGAGTCACTCAATCATCAATCAGTAACTAATGTGACTGATGGTTAAAGGAGGGGCGATGTAACAGGGTGCCTCCGTTACATGATACTTTACATAAGGTAAATATCAAGTATGCATATCATGCAAGGACAGACATCATATTCTCACAATATTATCTTAATAAGTAATATTGTAGGTCAAAAGTATTACAATGCTCATTAGTTCATATAGATTAATGATATCAGCCAATAAATCCGAGCCACGACAGAAGAACACAATGAGCGGTTAGTAGATAGTGGCAATACATTTTTGTATTTAGATGTAGTTAGAAGAAGACTAGTAGGATTTATTAACAGGAGATTATCTATACTAAATACAGTTCTACTTTTACTGTCTATCTCGCGTTGAAACCTTACTCTGCATGACCGCGTACGATAAATTGCGAGGCACCTGCGCCCTCTGATTTCGGATTAAGTAGCTTGTTCTGTGACAGTACAAGCGACCGGTGCCTCGTAAAACTAGCGATTCAGAGGGCTCCAGATACACGGAGGCTATCAGTTCCTACTACTGCCAGAAAATCGGACACCCTTAGTCATTCGTTAACAGACCAAATATTTATCTTGTAGCATTCCCAGAATCAGAACCCGCACTACGACTGTTCACACGATTTGGGGAGCTTTCAGGCCGTCAAGCACAAAAAGCTAAAAACAAGTTGATTTCTTACACGGCAGTCCGCTCCAGCAATTTGAAGGAATCTAGTGTTGCAAACAGCGGAGAAGACACGATATCTATTTAAGGGAGTGGTGACTGGGTAGGTGCTAAAAAGAAGTTGGGATCTTTGCAAATGTAACATTTTTAGACGACTTCTCACGGCCACAAAATTTTAGCGTGGGTAAAATCGATTTCTTATTTTGAATGCGATCAGTCCACCGGCCGTTCTGTTTATAGCAGCTGCATAAGATGTTTAAGATTTTTTCGTAATTGGAGCAAAAAATCTGTACAAAAGGTTTTATAAAATCACCGTACCCGGACAGGTCAGCAGATAAAAGCTCAACCCGGGTCTTCTTGGCACACCGAAGCAGGTGGGTAGAATAAGTCTTGCATCTTTAAAAATGGCCGTCAAGAAACCAACGAGCGCAGCACGCTTTACGGTGGATCACACAGGCACATCCCAAGTACCTGGCGGTCTGTTGTAAGGGGGTAAAACCTTTGTACGAGAGTTTTCGTGTAACGACACGGAAAAGCCTGAGAAAGGTCCTAAGCGCGATACGCACTTGGATCTATCGTGTGTTTGAGGTACATCAATCGCGTACCTGCCACAATGTGTGTATCATAAACACGGATGACGTGACTTTTTGACGTCATTAGATGAGCTCATTGAATTATCATCAAAGTGCTTATATTAAGTTAAAGCGCGCTGTAGAGACCGCGTGTCATCGTACCGCCCTTCTAAAATATTTTATCTTTTAGCTGATTGCCATTTAGATTTCTGATAAATTAAACACGAATTAGTCTTACATTTGCAACCTAGCTTAAACACGTGCGTCGGAGGACGGGAAACCGCGTCGCTCCACACAAGAAGCAAGCGTTTATATACCGGTGAGGTAGTCGCAAGACTTCAACCCAAATCTCGCCGGTGCCTGAAGCTGTGTGACAAGGGACCTGGTGTAGCTGGGCATGCTATCAAGAAAGCACTCTGTCTGCTCTAGTTCTAGTGCTGCCACCGAAAAATGAAGCTGAGTGTAAAGTTTTAATGAGTTCCTCAAGCGCACGTCTGGCGCAGAATCTAGAAATTTCCAAGCCTATCACCTTTACAAGGCATGTCAAGCTAGCTCAGTCGCGCATGAAACCCGTCTGTTGGACTTGATAAGCATCGGGTTCGGCGGTCAAGAATGCTTATTATCAATCCATCACAATTTTCGTACAAGACAGATGCTATGGACCCCTGAAGGTTGCTCAGGATCCCAGAAAGGGGTGGATATAGCTTATTTCTGGAATATTGTTGACTATAAAGACAAATCATACATTGATACACCCAATGACAAGCTACTTAAGAGTTTCGAATTTTATAGTATACCGCCATGTCGGATACGAAACTTTTGCATTCAATACACAGACACATGCGACGGCTGTTCTTACTTATCTTTTCAATCAGTGCGATATCCCCATGACACAATTACCTTCCTTGAGGTGGTGGACGACAACAATTAGGTGCGTCCACATAATTTTCCATACGAACAGAAACTCGCAGAACTTAAGCTCGCGTTATGTCAACCGTCTTCGACTAGATATTTTCTAGAGAGGACCCGAGCCATGCGATTACAATTATCGGGACAAGACGGGACCTTTATTTTTCGTGGCATCCTAGGTTTGGCTTCTACGAGATGAAACGGAATATACTCGCATCGTAAGGGCGATATATGCTAGATTAAATACGTTTATTCACGATAGAGCACATAACTTGTAAAAAAACGGACGAGATCTAGTTTTTCTTGCCCACTTACGCTTAAACAATTTTCTTGGTGTAACGAAGAATGTCCGTTACATATTATTTACATAAATTATGTGTCAGTGAAAATATTATGTTGTCAGGACATCTTGTTCTCATAACAGGAAAGTCGCAAATGATCATTCCACTTTGCAGTTCGTGCCAAGTCTTGAGCCTTAGGGCTCAAAATCCACACCCCACATGCTTTCGGATTGTTGCAGGTCCTTAAAACCCTCCTCAGACAAACGTTTGAGTCACTGCGAGCTTGATTCAGGGCCCGATCGGAGTTCGTGGAACTCAAGAAGGGGAAAGGTGATGTACATGCCTACATAAAACACATATGACACATTTCAAGTTATATTAAGGTTGACCCGGTTGATGACACACAAATTACGGCATTCATGCAAGGTGTTACGGATGGTCCCGTCAAGACCTATCTGTTCCTCTTGGAACTGAATACTCTGAAAGAGGCAATACCTTTTGCGGAACAGGAAGGCTTCATCTTGCTACTGGATCATGCGAGCTCGAGTTCCAATCTTTCACCGATACGACAGTAAAGCGAAGGTCCAAAAACGATGAACCTCTTCTCCGTTGGGAGCGACAAATTCTCTCCCATTAAACTTCAAGCAATTGCAGAATTTTAATCGATGTCAGAATACGAGATACTAGGTATATGAGTGTAGTGACCCACGTCCAGTGTATCGGAACACTTGACGTAACAAGCATCAGTCTGTGAATAAGAGGTAAGTTCGTGGGTCCGACTTAGTTGCGAAGATGAAACAATGCTACGGACAAAGAAAATGGTCGAGGTCGCAAGGTACGAAGCACCCTACTGATTTAGAAACGTTAAAAGTGGGTTTGCAAGCCTCATAATGAGGGTTGATCCTAACACACAATCCCTGTTATACTGCTCAAGTAAAGCGTTTTCACTCATCACCATGAAAATCAAAACGACGAAGGATATGTCACTTCTACCCTTGTCGAATGGGGTTGTCAAACAACTTATTACAGTGCCAAATACTTTATAATCGCAAGCTCAAGTTCTTTGAGCGCGAGATCCCTTCAACGAGGATGACGGTATATCTTCCAATGAAAGCATCCATAACAGTGATGAAGAGTAAGTAAAGATTCGCTACACACTGAAAGATGTCCAGTATGACGATGACCTTATCGTATTGGATTCGTTTGAATAGGTCGAAGTTCGTAATGGTGTACCGTGTCTCGCATCTACGAACCATAAGCCAAATGGCAGCATCGAGCAGTTAAAAATGTCTGCTACTTGTTCATTGATATCCATACGATGGACGTCTTGAATTTCTTACAAGTGTGTGGGCGTTACTGGTGAATGTGATGGCCTGACTTATGTTCTGTCGTTAGTAAAACTGCAAAAAATAACGGTGCGACAAATAATCACATCATGGAGAATGATGCCAATTCCGGTGTATAAGTGCAGGCAGCCTCAAATGCCTACCACTCGAAAGAGCCGGGTGGGCCGGGTAATGGAGGTTCTCCTAGCAGACATCATCCGGAAAACAACAGATCGGTTGTCAGTGGCTGGCAATACGATTATCCAAGACAGACTGGAGAGTCGAACGTAGAGTAACTAGACGTGCTTGCACAATCATTGTTCGATGAAATCAAAGAGAATACTTGATCTGGAACCCGAGGGAAAATCTTCCCGGTATATCTTCTAGGCATTGGATTACTTGGTCAAAGGCGGATTAAACGTAGGTGCTTGTACGCTTGGTCTGATCGCACATCCGAATTTACTACGGAGATCAATAAAATGAAAACCTGGGACATAAGTGGTTCTTGCGCAATCTGCGTAGTGGAAAGGGAAATCATATATGGGTCTCAGCGCGGAGGACGAGTAAGTCGACGGTGTTTGTTCGGCAAGATCTTTGCCGAAAACGGTCGGTTTCTCAGGAGCTTATTAATGTACAAAAGTGGCCTTGATGATGAGACTCGGATCGATCTATACAAGTCTCACTCCTAGAATTTGCTTAAAGACAAGTCCTCTCTATGATGATTACTTGCATCTAAGAAAGTTTTTCTTGAAGTAGTGCCGTGCGACTTACCTAAGGATAATAATAAACTTCACGAAATCAATCTGAAACCATTTTCAAAGTACTGTGACATGAAGCAGATGCCACTACCTCGTGAACAAGTACTAGTGATCTCTAAATCTATAATAAACCGCTTAGCAACTAGCTACCCCACATAGCCCTTCGACATTCTGAGTGCAAAACGTCACAGTAGGATGGTGGATAGTGAATTTATTTAACAATTATTGGTGCAAAGGTACCGTCTCAAATGCCTATTTTAAGGAAGGATGGCAGGGGAGTTATATAAAAAGGGTTATATAACTCCCCTGCCACTTTGAACTCTGTGTGACTAACAAATTTGTTGAGATTGGTGCGAGTTTTCGTAACGAGTTTCTTTGATGATGTGTTTTGTCCATATCGGGGATGTGAACGGATATACGAATTCGGAAGTCGATTGACTCCACGTCCGAAAGGTTTTTACTCTAATGCGCGAGCTTAAGATTTTTTCTAACCTCAAGAAGTGTTTACTTGCTGCAGGCAAAAAAAACACTTTTAGGTGCATGGTTCGTAAGCGCGTCGTACACCCCTATTGTGGAAAATTAGGCTATCACCAAAAATAACGAGAAGTGGGTATAAAGCGCTGATTGCCGATGCTCCATTTATGTATCTTGTGACGTCGCGCCCGACTACGACCAATTGAGGGTGCGATTCATGTTTGAGTACCCTGAAGCCTCTGTTATGGGTATCGTGGTCGTGAAAAAACATATCACACGGTTAGCCGGTACCTATTTTGATCCGCCCGTATCACAGTCCGTGCGCAAGTATGTCCGTGCTTGAGAATTCTGCCGCAAATTGAATCCATGCCGATGCTCCGTGCTCAGTTACAGTCTCTGTAACTGAGCACGGAGTATTAGCATGGATTTTGTTTCCAGGACTTCGTTTTTGGATTTCCCGCAGACTCACAAAAAGGCTACTATTCTTGTGTTCATTGAAATACTCAGCAAGATGTTACCCCTGGTTGCTGTACCTAAATCAATCACAGCATTGAGTTGCGTTCGTGGCTTGGTTGAGATAATCGTTCCCCTTCATGGGTTACCCTGTGGGCTCGTATCAATCAGAAACCGTGTTTCACGGCTGAGTTCTGGCGCTACTCGTTTAGATCACTAGGAGCACACATGATCTACATCTGTCATCCTTACGACAATGGTTAGTAGGAACGCATCAATTGTATCATCGGAGAGACCCTTCGAGGTTACGTCCATTATTTCGCAAATCTGTGCGATTTTGACAAATAGTTTAATTTGTCATCAACAACTCGGTGCATCCATCAACAACCCGTATACCGTTCTTCGCCAGTGGCTTGCGCAACTCGAGTGTACTCGCCTTGATAGAGTTACACTCGATCAATGATACTTTGAGGGGGGAACTCTTCAAGCTAACACAAATATGTCTCTCACTGATTACTTACTGACCGTGAGGTCACTTTGTACGATGTCGATGTCGATCATATCAACTTCGATGACGAAAGGGAAAAGTCATAGAGATGATTTTTATCATAACAAGAGCACTGCCAATAATCAATTCATATCATACGTAGCAATTAAGGAGCAGCAACTGATATTGCTGTAGTGCAATTTCAGTGCACTTTCAGTGCACTATATCAAGATAGCAGATAAATATGCTCTGGTGCGCAAAACGGTCGTTCACTTCATTCAAGTTACTAACACAGAAGCGGTGGATCGTCAAAAGTGAAAAGCTGACTAGAATGGAAGGGAATAGTATTATATTAAATAAAAGGGAATTTATTCTACTATGAACACTAAATATACCTTTACACAATGAGAGTAACGTGGGGATTAACCAGTTTCTACCCTAGTTCACCGGTCCACTTCGTGTGCTGCGCCACCTGATCATCGCATAAACTATTTAACTTCCATGCTTTATGCGCACACATCCTACGTTTTACGCCAGTCGCCTCAGACCGTGCTTACAGGACAAGGAATTTTCCGGTGAAGATAGATCTTGCGCTTAAACATTTCCAATATATGCTTGTTCTCGCAGTGTTGATTCTCGACCTGCTGTAAAGCTCGGAAATCTCTTTGTGATACCGAGAGGTATCCTGACGAGTTCCCATTAGCTCAGAACATTTTCTCGCTCATTCCCTAGCTGCACGAAATAAAATTTCGACTGGTCCTTCTTCTCATCCAAGTGATGCCTGTCCACACTGTCTATTAATTCAAACGCCCGTTCCTCTCGTGTCCGGGACCCTCACGTATCTCGTGAGGTCCACGGTCGAGATGAATCACAGAGATTAAAAAAATCTCTTAGATGAGGCGATGGAGATAAAAAAAATTCCGTCTGCTCCACTGAATTGATTCAGTGGAGCAGACGGAAAACTTTTTATCTCCATCGCCTCATCTATTGCTTAGTGCCTGCGGCGGTAGACGCTTTCCCTTGGAATGCTGAACCATCTCGATGTGATTGAATGTCGGACGAGATAATTAGTCTGGTGGCGTGGTAACCCGCCTTTGGAAAATATTTGGATGCCTCTCTCACAACGGATGGTGGATGTTCTAGGTATTGTCAAACGGTTTGACAAGGCGCGTCCGATACCGAAGAATCTCAACAGGAAATGAGCGCCCAGCGCGCTTGTAGAGGGACTACAAATGATCCATTCCTTCATACATATCAGAAATACCCGAGCTCTCACACCAGGGTCGTTCTGAGTGTAAGCTTCCTTGGGAGCACGATCCAAGTTGATGATTCAACATTGGCAAGGATAATATCAAAAAAGTCATGGTAGCCTGCCCTCTCTTTAATCTAATGTAGTTTGTAATGTGGACTATTGGGTGTTGGTTTCCAAAGCTACTACACGACACAATAAGTATGTTAAGCCAGGCTTCGCCTCCAATGTTGTCGACATTTTGGATAAATACGTTACATATCAGGATTATCGAGGAGCCGTAGCATTTGTAATAACCGCTGTACTTTGTTTTCAAAAGAAATACATCGGTAAATAAAATATGTTCAGTGAGAAAGTTATTCGCGCTAAATAGAAGACCGTGAAGCCTTGAAAATTGAATATCCTTGTTCGATAATGATCTCTTATCGCTTTTGAAATCGATCCAACACTTGCTGAAAAGGGGGAACTTTCCTTGTCACCAGAATGATACGCAAGACGCCGCACTATATAGCTATTTGCTTGCTGTCGATAGAAGTGCCGACACCATGATCAGCTCGGTCAGCTTGACAGTAAGGAATCACCGTCATTATAATGGCCTGTGTCACAGACTTGTTCGTTGTACAGCTAATGAGAAGGACTCCGTCTTGGAGACAGATGGTCCGATTTGTCAGACAGCCCTTATATTTCCCGACTTTCAGCGTTATTCATGCCGCTTCGTGGAACCGACTTATTCAGCTCCCTGGGTCTATGCGCGGACTTTAAATAGTCCTTGCGATTCATTGTCGCTGCCTAACCAACGAGAGTATATGAGATCAAGTTCATACTTTCCTTTGTCGCGTAAAGAATCACCGCGTGAACCTACAGCATCAACTGATGCAGATGAGCTGCGTAAGCAGCATAAAAATCGTCTTTTCTGCTTTACGTGGCTTCGACTCATCCAAGGCTTCTGCCCAGAGTCGCGCAGGAGATTTTTAAGAGGCCTTCTTCACGCTTTGCATGTCTTGTAAGCCACAAGATTTTTTGAGAGTTGTAATGAGGGAATCGTTTCGCAAATTTCTTCCTTTCTTTTTAAATAGCTGAACTAAGTTACCCCATCATCAATCATTCACTCATGTGACTGATAGTCAAGGGAATGGTGATGTAACGGGTGGTTTTTGATACATGATATTTATGTAATATATATATCAGTGCGAATATTATGTTGTTAGGACATCGTGTTTATCTTAGTAAATAATATTGGGTTGAAGTAGTAATACCCTGCTCGTCTAGTGATATAGACCATGTTACCAAACAATAATGCGGAGCCTCGACAGACGTGTGAAATGAGTGGTGGGCGAGTAGCTACAGTACATGTTTGTTTTATACATAGCTACCACAATGCGTACTTCTTAAGAAAGCTTAACCACACGAATTTGCTGGAGCTAATTATATGACATGGAATGTCGAGGGACAAATGTAATTAGTATTATTAGAGATATTGAGCTACTGTATCAAATAAAAGCTTACCACTCCTCAACGGCACAACACAAGCACTTGCAATAATGTATCTAGGACGAATTCAGTGGCTCAGGGACAAAAGCGCACAAGTTTCTTTTAAAGCGTCATGTGTCAAGTGCATCTGTCGTTAAGGTGAAATGTCGCAGTATTTTGAAGAGAAACGACTTCTCCAGTGTCGAGCGTCTTTAAATAATGAAATAGGGGTATTCGTCAGGTGAAGGTTGACGTAATACGCGATAATAGAACTGCACTAACAGCAGTATTTGTAGCCCGGCTTCACGCATGTCTTAAATTAATCGATTTAAACCTAAAACGAAACATGGATTACGCGGGGTTAGCCACGATGAGTTACCACAGGCAGCGATAATTGCCTGGCTCAGGAGCCTCCGGAAGTATTGAACACATTAACTCGATAAACAACAAATCATCCGTCATATTTTTGTCGAGACGAAGACATGATCGTATGTTAAAGCAATTGTTAGGGATCTTAGCAATGTAAAGAATTTGAGGGACTCGTCTTTGTTACCTCTCACAGCTGGATATTGCGAGCATGTAGAATGATAAGTTCGTTACATTCTATTTGAGCGAGGTTATTATTCGAATTTTGGCTGTACCTTAACGCAGTATTTAGTACCAAGATAAGAAATGATATTGACCCTCTTTAGATATTGGCTGATATTGACCATTGTACCACACCTTATAAGAGGCATGTAGAATGTCAGTAATATCTTACCAAATTTGATATGACTTTTGATAAGATTCTGTGTATTTCAGAATTAATGATTTGATGCCTTCTATTCTATACACTACTTATACGTTGCCCACTTTTGTGTAGTTGAGTGGAAACGAAGGTGATTTGTAATTAATCTTTCCTACTGTCTTCCGTAATGTGCTCGGCAACACCCTCCTACATACATGGTTTCTTGCCCATTTTTGTAAACAATGCTTTTTTTAGTTGCTCTTACGTTGCCGTGTTCCTTTTCTGTGGTGGGGAACTTCACGGTTATAAAGATTAGAATGTAGAATATCTACACCAGTAGAAGTTTAGATAAGTGCACCGAATATTCATGTACATGGACGCAGGTGGGCGCAAGCAAAAAAACGAAAGCACTTAGATGTATGAAACAAGAGTCTGTGATACGTATAGTAATGCCCTTAAGTATAAATTTCGAATTCTATGAGAGGTATCAATTTAATATTGTGTACGATTTCTACCTTTTTACTCAGAACTCATTGCGCGCGCCGAAAGTTGGTTGGTTTAATTATTGGCTGATGTATGTGCCTACATATCCTATTAGCGGAGTGTCCTAAATCACCGCTGAGTCTTACATTTTGAAGTAATATTACCACAATTTTATTTATATTATTTTAGGGTGCCGCTAAAACATAGATGCTAATCCTATGGCCACTGACACTCATTCTACTGCCACGGGCACGGTCAAAAAATGCGTCTGCCTACATTGTGCGCCGACAGCTACATTATATTGTGGCTAACAAAACACCAATAATAATTGGATGATATCGAAAGTCGGTAATGCATGCTGTCTTATGTATGATTCAAGAAAAAACCTTTGACATTGTATTAAGTCTTACACCTTCACATTCCGTTTAACAGCTTTTGTTCAGCATGAAAATAACTACCTTGAGAATAAGAAACAAAAACAGGAGAAACGAAATAGAGATTCAAACAGTCGGCTATGAACTAGCATTTGAACTGCACCATTTACAAATCCCTCAATCCTTACAATAGCGTTCGAAACTGGAAGTTAGAATCGGATCCCTCCTAATAAATGCAGACTTTTAAATATTACCAACTTTCAGCGGCGCCTTCATGAGGTATATAACGACGAGCAATTGTGAGACCGAAGACCATCGAAACATTTATAAAAATGATAGCCTCAACAAGAAATTGTGGAATCGTAACCAATTTATTATACTGTAGAAGTAGCAGAATGGACGACAAGTTAACTTTTATAGATACGATCACCGATATTTCGCAACTGTCGCGGACATGCACCAAGAAAAAAGGGTTCGAAGGTCGAAATATAGACCATTTATTGACTATCCTTTTCAACAGTTGGAATAGATACAAAAATCTAAGCCACGTACACAGAATGTTGAAGAATTCACCGAGATATAATATGTTCTCACATTAATAACCTACTACTATAGGGACTTAGTCGTCTAAGGGATAGAGAGCCAAGCATCGAAAATTCAATTGCCAATACCGCTTTCTTGGTTCACACTCGAGTTTAAAGGGCTGGAAACTGCCTAAATGTTCCCGACATTTTTTGACATTTATGAAATCCCATCATATGAGACCATGGCCATTAGTAGGTAATTACGAAGCAAAAGCTTTATGATTAAGTAAACATCGAGACGATGAAAGCTGATGAACGCCTTGCCATGAATACGTTGTTTAAACGTTCACTGAGCTTGAATTTGAAATTAGCATCAAGATATGTCGAAGCGTGAATCAACATATGTTACTTGCTATCTGAATAACCTGGAGCTCTACTAAAAAGTGCCACATCTTACAAATGGATTTTACATACAATTATAGGAAGACGGTATGTCCTATGGTGCTTATTGTAGATCATATATATGCTGTATTCTACGTTCACGGCTGCCTTCATTTAAAAACGAGAAGATGATGTCGACTCATACGTTACCGACATAAAGATTTTACACTTATTGTTACACTTCTATCGTCTTCTATGGTCTCTTTATTGACCAAATCCTGGATCCATGCACGCCTTGCAAATGATAAAATCAGCAGCTACCATTTGTCTTCGTAATGGTAAATTCCAAAACCGTCGTCACAAAATGCGAGTCCCATTATTTTTGGAAAGGTGGTATGTAGTGAAAAACGTTCTCCGAAAAAATAAATAGTAGTAAAGATTCATCCCTTGCTTGAATATGAGTAATATATATATATATATATGAATAAGGCATAGGTTATTTTCGAGGTTGCACAAATGAACACAATTGAGGACTATGGAGAAAATTGGTACAATTTCAGTTGAAATGGGTTGACCGCTTCACGAAATCTTTGTAAAATTTTGCTAGTATATAGATATTTTACACAAGGAAAACTGCGTTCGAGCATCGGCAACATAATCAGTCATTTTTCGGTCACACAGTCCCCGCACGTGGAAAGGTGCCTACAATGTTTTCAGAAAATATTGCAAGTAGCATGGAATATTTCTTTGATTGTTGCGAACTGATAGCTACTGTCATATAAATCTGCCAGACTAAATTCATCACGAACTGGTAAAGCAACAATAAAAAACTTGTCCTTCGCGCAGTCTACCCACGCTGTGACATCTTTCCTAAACATTTCATTTGAATTACTCTTTTTACTCTGTTGAGAAGGCGTTCGAACAAGTGGGATTATACTGCTCTCTTCTTCTTTTTTAAATTCGTGTATTCACTATATTTTTTCATGGAAAGCTCTGAAAGGCCTGACGTCCCATTATTATCGATGCGTAGCCATATATTTCTACTTGTACTATTATTTGATAAATTTCTTGCGAGCATCATTTGAAGCCGATCATTGCGAGGGAATATACGCCCGAATCAAGTGGTTTCAATATCCTCCGTCATCGTTATAATATATGTTGTATGCTTTCCGTTGCAGACCACCCAGATAATGCTTTGCTAGCCGTAGTAAATTTAGTACAATAAATACAGGGAGTTATAATATATAGACACCCCCTTTCCTTAAATTCGTACCCTTTGTAAAACCTGATATTTAAACCCTTCTTCACACCTGATATTCGTCTTTTTTTGCCAAACGAGCTATCAAACCCCTTTTCCTCGTACTCTTTTTCAGGTAAAACAATCGAAATAGTGTCCATATTATATTTTGTACCTTTATTTCACACCCTTCTCCGATATATATTCGCTTGACAGGAGTGCCCCTTCAAGGGTCATGTGAGATGTATCGCTAGTAAGTAAAATGACGTCATTATCGAGGACGTCGCTGTGCAGACCACTGATTATTGGTACATACCATATGCAATTTTCTAAATTTTAAGGCTCCTCTACTATAACAATAGAATATTCCCTTAACCACATATGCTTTGGATACTGCCCTCAATCTCCTGTGGTGTCGGTCCGTTCCTCCTCTCGCCCCCTCCAGAGGCAGTCTGGACTTAAAATAGAAATATATATTGGAACCCAAAATCCAGATGGACAAAGTGGATGCACATTTATTGAAGCACTCCTTAAGCCTATGTTCGTCAGTTGCTCAGGTTGGAAAACTATTGCAGTGGGGCTGTGGACCAGAAACGCGATCGGAATTTCTTCTGACTACTTGATAATAGATCTAAGAAAGATACATGTGTACGTATTTAATCACACTGGTTCATTGCGTATTTTCTATAAATAGAGTGGGCGCGCGCTCTATTTGTGAGCGAAGGCACTATATAAAAATGCAGGCAGCTTGTGGGATGCAACCGCGTGAATGGTATTCGGTCAGGATATCATATGTTGTAGAATATCCTTTTGATATATGAATCGCCTGTCAACAGAGCAGAGCATGTGTCTGCTAAATAGGAAGCAGAATAAAAATGTTATTTTATAGGCGCATATACGGCTAGATGGAGATTAATATTATAATTATGACAATTGATAAATCTATGTAATTTAATGAATCAAGAAATTATTAAGAAAAAATAAAAGTATCCAAAACAATTGAAAATAAAAAATGCCCCAGATAATGAGAAAATAAAAAAGGCCACACGTCCTAGTATACTGAAGTAATCGTGGTTCACATAATACCCACATCTTTGGTCGTATCTCAATACTTGTTTAATGGTCGTAATCAACCCCCGCCCTGTAGGAGGAGCCGCGGAGGGAGTTCTGCCGCGGGCGTGCTACCCTCGTAGTCACTAGTCGCGGGCGCAGACCGCACAGAGAAGATGTGAATGCATCTGCACATCGTCGGCCGCGGCCATAAACGTAGACAATGGTGCTTATGTTGATGTTTGTGATGGAATTGTCTTTGATCTTGTTTTGTCATTGTTCTTGATTTCTGATATTATTATTGTTGTTGTTTTAGTTGTACCACTTGCACCTGTGTTTGTTGCTGGTGTTGTTGTTGCTTTACTGAGGTTGCTGCAGCTGTTGTTATTGTTTGTTTTTTATGCATTGTTTTCGTTGCTTTTGTTACTGCCGCTGATGTTGGTATTGCTGCTGCTGTTTTTGATGTTGTGATTGTTGATTTTTTTACTTATGCTACAGATGTTTTTGTCGCTGCTATTTTTGACGTTGTTGGTACCATTGAAGCTGTTGTTTACGATTCTCCTGCCACCGTGCTAAAGATATTCGGAATTTTGGCGTTACCACCGTTACTGTTGTTGTTTGTACTTCAGTACTATTGTTGTAGTTGTAGTTGTTTTACTTGTAGTATCGCAATTCGCTCCTGTCATTTCATACATATACTTAAGCATATCTAACCAAGGCAATAGACTATCATGTATTCATTCCGTTTGTCTCACTTTATTAGTTCGAAAGCTATCAGACTTATTCGACTGTAGGCGTATTGCAAGCAGAAAAGGTGCGATGGTGCCGAGAAATAATTCGAAATTGCTTGTCATTTTATTGTGCGTAAACGTTGCTCGATCATTTTCGTCCGGAGGCTTTAGATTTGCAGCGTAATATGTATCGTTTACATGTCAGTTCTTAGGAGTACGACAAGACAGTGCCAACTTAGCTTTCCGCAAGTACAATGCTGTGTACAATATCAATGTACAATTGAAAAGGCAATATGAAACTGGAATTACAGTCCTACCAGTGCTGATGGATGCATTTTACTGATGTTTCAATAACGATTATGCTGTTAATGGCTTCAAACCCGCGAAGAGTACGCTGGACTTACAGAGTTCAAGAGGTAATGACAACACATACAAGGCATTCAATTTGATCGAAGTGTTAACTCACTCCAGCATATATATCATAGTCTAAATAAACGAATACATTTCGCATTGAAACATATAGTACGGACTACAACAATATTTTTGATAATTTTGTAAAACTATATCCGTCAGTACTTGTCATGCGGCCCTCTAATGGTTACATCTAGTGCCACACTGTGGTGGGGTGGGGTTCGCTCATTTTCTGATGCTATATCAAATCTCCACTGGCGCACAGATGACCAACTACTGGAGGGGTTACTCCGTTTCCGTGCTTGTTTTTCTTCCTCACCTTGTGTACCCGTCGGTAGGGTGGGCTGCACTCTTCTAGGTGAACTCGTGTCGATCGAAAACCTGACCGTGTTTGGGATGGGGGAGCGATCACGCGGAAATATTCTGGAAATCTTCACGCGATCGCAATGTTCTTAGGGGACTCTATTCGAGTTGCCAGGATGTCCCATGAGATCGCCTTGTCCAAAATGTAGATTCTTGATTCGCTTGACCTTCTGACCGCGTGAGCCGTCTTGCGCTCTTGTACCTTCTCCTTTACTATGTTACTGCGTCCGATCGCAGTTGGGAGTTGTCGAGGGTTCTTGATCCCCAGCCTAAAAATCTGGGGATATCACTTGATTAAAGTATGCGAGCTTTATTTACGTCGGGAGGTTAAAAATATCCAGCTCGGAAGAGAATTTGACACACGTCTTTTAAAGTAAATTGACTTCCAACCAACACCCAAAATATATAAACAACGCCTATCCACATCTCAAAAAAAACGATGCCACGCGTTGCATCTTCTTGATAACCGTATCCTTGTAAACTGCGGTCCACATCAGATACAAACCGCTGGTTCGTAAATCGTCTGATCGTGGATCTTGAGATCGTGATCGGGAATCCAGGGGTCCTAATCGAGCATCTTGAGGTCAAGATCACGAGATATATGGATCGGTAATCTTGGGGTTGGGATCACGCACCTAGCTGGTTTAATTTACATCAGTTACGTACCGTACACCACGTCGTGCGATCCCTTCTGTACTCGATCCCTAAACTAGAAATTGGGGCCGCGAATCTAGTGAGTAGGATCGCCCACCTAGCTAGTGTGGTATACACCAGTTACGTACAGTTCTCTGCAACGTGCGATCTCTTTTGAGCATGATCTAAAACTTATAGATCGGGGTGGTGTGAGATCGTATAAACATCCTATTGAAAAGAAAACCTAAAGATGTTTTAATTTTTTTAATTATTAATCAAATAAAGTAAACGTTTTTAACATTTTTTTCTAAATCCTGTGCTTTTGAATTAAATATATACTGTTGTGAATGTTCTTATAAGGTAGACCTCTTCCAGGTACATACAAAATTATAAATATGTGAGCTAGATAAATGTACTTTTGCTACGTTACGCATAGCTGAATTCGGTTTTTTAGGAGTTGTATTATAAACTTTTAATTCTTAAATATAGATTTATCTGCCCTTGTTTTATTTATTTAAGCTTGCTAAGATATGGGATCAAGCTCTAGAGCTTGCCCTATGGTATAAGTAATTTAGTTGAAAAACACTATACCAACAGCATGTACTGAAGAATGAGTATGATGCTATCAATGTCCGTCAAACCCCAGTACAGTATACTTGAGCAACGCGATCAGTCTTCGCTTATGAGAGTCTAGCATTTACTTAAGTGATCATATTCACTTTTGATCGATTATGAGCCAATCACAAGCGTGCGTCACAATAGTGACTTAGCCAAAGAGTGACTTCGGATATGCCTAAATACCTATGAGGGAGGACAGGCTAGATCGCACTTAGAGCGTGTAAGGTACACCTAGCCGCGTTATTTACAGACACACACAAAGGTAAGTAAGATTTAAAATTTCAGCATTCAACCTTGCGCACAGTCACTAATAGATTCACCCTTCGGGATCGCAATAAAATTAAAACTTGGTGGCCCACCCCCTCACTTTTAATGCTGATCACGCAATTACCATATGTCTCATCACAACTCGTTAAACCAGGTACCCTTGATACACGATCCGTAGGACGCGGATCGTAGGAAATATTTCCTACATTTCGCCTAGGACACTTCACAGTTATAATCTTTCCTCAATCTCGTTTGTTACCTTACGTCAGCCGCCTTGACTTAATTATGGCGATTATCGATTATAAATTTGCACGAAGGATATGCACACACAAATAACTTGTTGATAGAAGGGAATGTTCAGGACTGACTTACTCAAACTACTCGACTGATCACAGCATGGCTTCTCAGTGGAAGGTTTTTCTACGAAATACCTTCTCTGAAATGGGTATTGTCAACCATCAACCTTCAATAGGTATTGTCAACAACCACCCTTCATTTTCCAACGGCGATTTGCATCCCGTTTCCAACAAGCCCTCCTCCGACAGTAGTCACTTCTGCATATGGTTATTGGAAGGACCTATCATTGCATAAAGCATCTCAAAACGCGCACTTGCTAGAGGCTTGGTCATCAAGTTCGAAGGGTTCACGTCCATTATCACCTTCCACAAATCCACTGTTTTCTTGCCATATTGATCTGTGACGCAGTGCCAGAGTAACTCAATATGTTGCGTTCTGCGACTTATTTTGGGTTTTTAGCCATCACAAAAGCAGCTTGATTGTCAATTCTTAGACGAAACTTGGTTACCGCCCTCGGAGGAATCTCGGTCAGCACATGACTTGGGCCACACCCTTCCCTGCAATCCTCACAAGATCCTACATACTCTGCTTCAGCAGTTGGCTGAGCCACAATGCTCTGTTGTCGAGAAGCCTACGCCATATCACCTCCTGCTAAGCATTTCATGTATCCAGTTACACTCTTTCTCGTGTCGGGGTCATTTCCAAGTCGGCGTTACGAAATCCATCAATGATCAGATCGCTTCTTGCTTCACTATTTTTGCGTCGTGAAAACGCAATCCCTTGAGTCTTGGTACCGACTAGATATCGCAACAGTCTTTTGGACGCGCTAATATGTTACTGTGTTAGGCTTTGCAGGTATCTGCTAAGCTGGTCGATCACGTAAGCAAGGTCTGGCCTCGTACATGTCGCCAAATACATACGTGATCTAATCAGCTCGAGATAAGGGAACACTCGGCCGTTATCAAGTACGCATTTGTTCCTAGTGGTGTCCGTATTTGCTCACGTGAGCCGTATATTAGTTTCCATTGGAATCCTGCTAGCGTGCACATCGCCAAATTTAAAACGTTTGATGATTTCTCCACAATACTTTGCCTGGTGAATTTTGATCGCATCATTGCTGTGTTCGACTTGAACACCCATATAAGTGCTAAGTAGACCATGGTATTTCACACCATAGTCCGCGTTTAAATTTTGAAACATCTTCTTTTTAAAATTTTCCTTTTAGTGGCACACAGAATCTTATCCACGAAAAGAAAGACCAATACGTAATCGCCATCGTCATCGTAATAATACAGACATGGTTCGGTAGTACATCGCTTGAACCAATAACGTAAAAACCATCCATTGACTTCAGTGTTCCACTCTCGGCCAGACTGTTTAAGACCATACAGTACCTTGTAAACCACGTATACTATGTTATCAAGCTCACATGGATAGCCATCCAGGGAATCCATGTATCGTTTGATGTCCAGAGATGCATTTGAATAGGCCGTGATAAAATCACCCTGGTAAACCGTCAAGCCCCTTAATAGGCAATTAGCCACAAACATCCTAAACGTCGCCATGCGCACGACAGGACTGAAGGTCTCGGCAAAGTCGATACCTGGAAGTTACTTATCTCCGCGATCCACAAGCCTGGCTCGATAGCGGACGACATTGCCCAAGTGATCGGACTTAACGCTATATAACCACATGTTTTGAGAGACTTTTTGTCTTCCGACATCTCGTTTCTCAAAATTAACTGTATCAAGTTTTTAGATTCATTGTCGCCATTTCGTTGAACATCGCTCCTTTCCACTCATTTGCATTTTTTAAGCCAATCACCTGACGGTAATTATGTGTAATTGGAATATCACTTGCACTCGGACCACATTCTCGACCATCATGACACTTGGGACTTCTAAAAGCAGTATTGACCACAAAATCTTCGTGTTTTTACTTCACTCATAGCAGATTTTCCTTCATCACTCCGGGTTGGTTTGACACAAGAGTTTGCTCGCTCCCGATCCACCTTACATCTTTTGCGCTCTCTGCCCCGTCTGACCTCGACATCTCTTGGTAGTCTATGTCCTATAAGATGATTATTGGCAATGGTCAGCGTGCTATTACTATTTTCAGCTTCCAGTGCGTCGTTTGGGTCAAACAATTATAATTAGTTATCACTTGCAGCATATATTGGATCATCATCAATCTCTATTAATTCGGTAACATGTCCAGTACCGGCCATAAAGTTCTCATCGAAAGTCGCGTCATGATCCATGTCGTGAATGTACTCGTCACTTTCTTCATTGTCATACCCATCTGTATCATTTTCTACCGCTTCATTGCTATCTGGTACCGACGCGCAAAATTTTCTCGCTCGCCCTCCTTTATTCCTCCTTCAACGTTAATCTCCTGCCCGGTCTCATCAGCATCGTTCTCCTCTCTTTCGTCAGCATCACTCTGCTCACTTTCATCAGCATCATTCAGCCGGCTTTTTATCAGCCATGGTTGCACTGAAGCTTGTTCGCACGAATTTAATGTGTTCTGATCGAGCTTTGGCATAGTAATATTAATCAACATTTGATTTCACAAATTTTAGTCTGCATCATTAAGTTTGTCACCCTCTGACTCGGCACTTTCCATCTCGATGTTACTGTAAACACCCGCCATTCTTGCAAGATCATGAGGAGATGTGAGAGCTCTGAATCGTCAGAACCGTCAGAATCATCAAATGCACGTATTTGCTGTACATCTGAAGCCATCGTCGAACTTTGTTTTTTTGTATCCACTATTAAAACGGTCCTTATAGTTAGTACCCTCGTGTACATGAACATCTGACACAAAGTCTTTCATGTGTTCTATTGAAAAATACACGTGGCAACCAAAGATGTGTTCATGGTAGCCAATGAGAAAAACGGCTCTCCAGTTCATGCTAAGCTTTCGCTTTTCTTTCGGTGTGTGACAGTATGTGATTGGTCCAAAAGGTCTGATGTGATGAATGTCTGATCTTCATCCAAACATTACTTCTTACGGGATGCGTCCGACACCTTTGCAAAAGGCTCAATTCTTGATGTCAACAGCTGTTTCTGAAGAGTTCACCCAAAACGACTGGTACGTCATTGTTTTCACCATGCCTATTATGTTTTGGTGGGTCCGCTCAACCAAATATAGTTGTGACACATTCGGACCAACTCTTGTATGCACTATTCCCCTCTTTTGATACCATTGCGCCATGGCTTTATTTAAAAATTCCTGACCTTTATCCGTCAAGACTTGCTTTAGTAGGCTCCCATGATCGTTAGCCTCGTCACTCATTGATGAGTGACGACAGCTTTAAATTTCCTCTTATTTTGTCGTTTAGCCCAAGCTATATAATTATGCATGGAATTGTTGACCTCATTCTCAGATTTCAGGTAGGCATTAATGTAACGAGAAAATCCATCCATAACCACCAGAACGGCGGAATACGGCGTGTTGGAATGTGCGTGTTACTATATATGAAAATTGGGACCTGACACAGTAAGAAGTGAATTGAGCTCAGACCGTTATGTGCGAACGGGTATGATGGTTGTACGAGAAAAGTGATGAACGAGTTAGTCGGTTTGGGATCTGAGTGAGAGCTTGTGTTGCGTAGATGGCAGTCCTGCATTTCCGTAAACCAAACAAGTTGTTGTGTTGAGTCCTACGTATCCACATTCTAATACGGCGACCCATTGCTTGCTCCAGGTATGAATAGATAAGCAAATATGATGTCATTTATATTCTCGATACGCCTCTCAAGCGTCTTTGAAACGACTGACGGCGCTGTTTACCGAATCAATAGTCTGCAAAATTTAATTTTCTGCGGCGTTTAAGCGTGATACCCTTGGCCATGCCACGGTCGACCATCAATCGGATGTACTCCGGACATGTGTGCGCCAACCGCTCGTGCCAGACGTTTATGTCTTCCACACCACCATTCCCTGCAAAATTTTCAAAAACATTTCTTTTCATGGTGGGGATCTTTTTGTTCGGGGCAGTACCACCGACATTGTGCGCAGTGAATGTTCATTGGTGCTGCTCCTGAGTGGTACGAATTACTTCGATACTGTCCTTCAACATACCAAACATCTAGACTTCTGGTCATATGACATCTTAAAACCTTGATGTAAGGCCAAAAAAGGAGAAACAAATTGCATCCAGCTTGTGGAACGTAAATACCATCCCCCACGAGCACTGATACCAATTGTTAATCAACAACATTCGAAAAAGAATTGTTTCAATTCTTCTGCTTTCGCTCTTTCTCTATTCTCTGCAAATCCTGATATCATCGGATTCCAGTCGCTGTTTTCCATTTTCTGAAGTACTATGAAGTATTCCTTAGAGAATACAAGATGGGCATTGGTCCTTGTATCGAAATACCATTTGCACCGGTTTGATCCTTCGAAGTCACCTCGACCGCTCCCCCTATCACCACCTCGCGTTTATTTATCTTCGTATTACATTGAACCGGAGGTTCAATCTTTACCTGCTCGTTCGACTTTCCACCAGAGTTTGCGTGCTTTCCGTGAGCACTTTTTCTGCTGGCACATGCTTCTTTTCAGTAAGCTGCTGTTAGCAATTTCGATTATAGTGGCCCTTTCTCCACAACGATGACACTCAAAATCAAGGCCTTTGACTTTTCTATTATTATAATCTCTCGCGGCTTGTCACTTACCACATTAATGAATAGTGGCTACATCACTTGGATTCTTCTTGCATTGGGTGCTTCCGAGAGCACAATTTCCCCCAGTCCTTACTGCGCGACTCGGCGTGAGAATCATCTCGCAAACTATCTCAGACATGTATTTACTCATATCGGTGCTAAATAGGACCTTTCGTCTGAGTTCGTTGTAGCACATCTGTGTTGGTAAACTGCGCAGCATCATGTCTAACATTTGTAAATCATTCACAGGGGACTGCAAGTCTTCCAGCTGGTCCTTAATGTCAAACAAAGTATACAAGTGACCTCTCACGTCAGCGTGTGGACGCAAATGGATCTGTGTAACTCGCTCTGGAGGCGGTAAAAATTTTACGCTATCATAGCTGAGTTTTTCTTTCCTTCGTAGATTGAACAAAGCTTGTGCCACATCTTGCTACATATCTTCTTTTACATTACCTGCTTGGCCAGCTTCATTGAAAATGAGTCTTAAATAAGAATTTCACCTTCGCTTGGCTTTTCTTAAACTTTTCTTTCTTTGCTTGATCCCAAGATGCACCCTCTTGAATGCTTCCTGACGCAATCTCGTATTTGTAGAAAGTCCGGGCTTCTCCATTTAAATTCACTGGTGTGCCTCATGATCCTATTTTGAAGACCTTTAGCTTTTTTTTCTTGCCGTCCCCACAGTCCGATGAGGAATATATATTGCTGCAGTCGTATATCCTATAGCGCTACTAGTAGCAGGGCACCTTTGGGCTCAGAACCCTAATAGAATTTTCACGAAGGATATGCACACACAAACAACTTGTTGATAGGTAGGAAAATTCGGGACTGACCTACTCAAACGACTCGAACTGATCACAGCATGGCTTCTCAGTGGAAGGTTTTTTCTACGAAATACCTTCTCTGAAATGGGTATTGCCAACCATCAACCTTCAATAGGTATTTTCAACAACCACCCTTCATTTTCCAGCGGTGACTTGCATCTCGTTAACAGTCAACTGAAAATTGCTAGCCACTCGTCCCAACTCCAGATCCATTGATAAATATTGCTCCGGTCTCGACTGAAGCGCGCGATCCCTGCAATTTCACTTCGCACGCCACTGCTACAAAACCGTCACAACCGCCACGGTCTACTTTTTGATTGTGTTCTACAGAAATCGTTAACTTATTTATATCAAAATCTCTAGGGCTGCTTTGTTACTATATGCTACAGAACTCCTTAACTTATTCTTATCAATTAAACTGGAAGCAATCCATGGCGCTTCTGAATGTTAAGGGCCTACAAAACCGCTAGATTCGACATAAGTTTTTCCACGGCACCTAGCTTGCAGCCATTTGCTCTTGCAAATATGTATTGATGGAATGAGGAGTTGGTGGACGAGCATAGCATAAGACCACTCTGTCGCGGTTAATTTCCGCATGATCATAATCAAACTGATCTATTTTAGTAAGCCAGACGTATTAGCATATTCCGTTTGAATGGTGATTAAAATAGGTTAAGTCCTTCATCGAAACACAATGTCAGTATATGTGTGCCACGTTAACATGAGTATACTAGGACGCGGAATAATTTTTATTTTCGTGATTAAATGGGCCATTGTTTCATTTTACCTTAATCATTGAACATCAAAATGTATAACAAAATTGAAACTCTGTTTCATATCGTAGTCGTTTTTATAAAACGTGATATAGCAGAGATCGAAGATTCAAGTTAGGTACTGGTGGCCCAGCATGATACTGATGACTTTGTCGTCTTTGTAACATGAAAAGCTTGGTCTTTCGGTAGCTTCTAATGCCTGTACGAAAGTGATTGCGACAACATGATAAACAACAGCTAAAACATGTGCAACAGTAAATACTAAAACTAAAGCAACGACACCTGGCAAAGCAATTTTATAGTCAAACAGGCATCAATAATGAAGCGTATCGGTAGCTACAAATGTTTTCAGCATGAAACTGATGATGTCTAAAACGCTTCGTCTTATAATCTTGTCGTTCCAGTAGCTCGGTGTAATTGTTCGTAAGTGCAACATCTGGTAGCAACTGCTGCGCAAGTTGCAAGAGTTTCACTACTTCATTTAAGCTTTTATTATCTTGCGTAGGTGTCTTAGCTTTATAATATCGAACTAGTATTCGTCACATTGTACATTGTACTGGGATAACGGCATTTGCTGCTCGTTTTCCTCACACCGATGACAGCCAAAGTCCGATCTTAGTTTTGACCTATTCCAATGTCTAGGCAATAACGTGAAAGCATGAAGGTTTTAACCATGTGTCCAAGCGAGAGCGTAGAATTTCTTTGGGACGCCGTCTCGAGCAGACTGATATTATCTGCGCTACATCGGATAAGAATTCATAGCGCTGGCACGAGTACTAGGTCGTGCCAGCACAATACTCAATACATCGGTAGAGAAACAGAAGTAGGACGTTAAACCCAATCATTGCACTGATAGTCAATGGTGTCGTTCGTTGCTCTGACACCCTGAGGACAGTCGAAGAAAGCGCACACGCAACGATGACAGCGGACTCCCAGTATATTGCTGAATAATTGAAGATATCGTGTGAAGGATGCAATCACAATCTTGTATATCTTAAAATCCCCATCTCTCTTTTCGCTCGTAAGTTATTACCTCTCAGTAGTACTACTAAATTTATTGTGTGCATCATGCAACACACCAGGGAGTGTAGCGGACGGGCCAGTTTTGGCGCGGAAGTGACCTTTTGTGTAACGGGGTTACACAAACAGTTATCATAGATAGATACGCTGGTGTAATACACACATAAAAAGGTCCGTGAAACTGATAGGCGTAATATTGTATCACATACGCTAGCGATAATACCGTACATCACCGATTATAGATAGATGGTATCTAACGTAATAGGGTCTTCAAAGTACGGCGTAGTTCTGGTGAGGTAAAACCAGAAAACCCTCCATTAGGACTTCTTGATTAGGTGGCATAGTTTCAAGATTAAATACGTAAGTGAGCTTTTTGTCGCTAGAAATCAGTAAATATATTCAGCTCCCCTTTTGATCAGTTCAGACACGTGTCTTGATACGACGTCTTTGGTCGTAAGAGTAAGAGTCTATATTAAGGCAGAGTAAGAATCAAAAGTCTATATTTAGGCCAAGTACTCTTGGGCATTTGTGCCGCGTGATTCCTTGGAGTCGTTAGTCCCCTGAACCAGGACTAGAAGCTTACGAGCTTGTTAAAGTACTTAGGGATATGTCTCATTAAGTCTGTAAGACTTGATACCCTTTAAGTTAATACCCGTCTAGTAAATACACAAAGAGACTCTACAAGTCTTCCTCTAACAAAGGAGTAAGGGAAGCTCCGCTACATTTGTCATTGTACGAATTGCATGTGAGGTTCATTACAGACATTGTCCTTGATACTTAGAAAAGTGCGGAAATTCGTGATTGCTCCTGGTATGCCTACTTACATGAGAACATTGCACCTCAAAATTCGTCAAATTCTGCATCTTAGCAAGGTAGAATTTTTAACAAACATCAGCTACTCCTCGTAGATATCTTGCTGAAGCTGTTAAAATCGACGGGCTTGCCAAGGATGTGGCCACTATTTATTTTACTTCCTGATAAAAGTATGTTGCTATTGTTAAAGAGTGGAAGCAAGCAAAAAAGAAGAAGTGGAAATGCTTCCATTAAACTTTTTGCCCTCCAGAATGAGACTATGTCGTTCGCAAGAGGATTACGAACCTTTTGGAAAGGATTTGGTCAAATTCTTAAAGGTCGATTCGAGTTATTGTGCTGTAATTACTGGTCGCATAACGTCCGTACTCCCTGGCACATCTCAGGCTGGCAGTTATTTTCCCATTCATAAAATAGAGAAAGCCGAAATCATAACTGCCACCACACCCCTCTCTCATTCTGACAGCGTGTTGCGCAGTGATCAGTTTGCATTTGTCAAATAGGTTTTAGGCTGATCTGTCTCCGTACATAGTGCAGCCAATTCAGATTAATCCAGAGTGGGCGGGGGTGGATCCAGGACACCTTGTAAGTGGCCTACTACAATTGTTTGAATTAGCTTTCTGCCTGATTCCAAAATTAATTGTCGTCTTCGTGCACGTACCAGTCCTGTTTGCTCAAACAATCCATTCGCCATTCGTAATAGGCGCTATATGCTGCTTGTGTTAGTTCACTTAGTCGTCACCCTCGATGTTGACGAAGGCTGCGGACGCGCTACGCCACCAAGACGGCACACTTGCTCGATTATGGCCTCAAGACCGCAAGCTAGAATTACCGGAAGCATCATCTAAGGCACCATCCAACGGAGTTGTTGATGTACATGAGAGGTTTTCTCATCACAGCACCTCCCATCGTTATATGAACCTGTCGTCGTACCCGCTGACGTTCAAGGTGCGGGCTTCCATCATTGATACAATCATTGGTGAATTGTTCTTCGCGGCAGCTGATGGTGAGAGCTATGAAGACGACCATTACGCAGGAGACTGCCACGAGGAAGACGAAGCGGCAGGCCGCCGCGCTCTCACTTCGCAGAAAGAAACGCACTGTGTCTGTTAACTGATCTGGAAGGCGAATTTTCTCGATTGTGATCATAAACATTCCTTGCTTCAAGATGAACACCGTTTTTAGGGCCATCGCTAAGAGAAGAACACCGGGTTGCCCAAACGTAAAGCGACTTGAATTAAAATAATCAGCCAAATGGACTGGCGAGAGCGAAGGGCACCTGTTCATATCCAAGCACTTCATTCACTGCCAATTGCCAACTCCATCCACTACCTAAAATTCTGCTTCTGCGATTGCGATAAAGTTTACAAAGCGACGACACAGCATTTAAAAAAGAATCTGAACGCATCAGGATTTATTAAAGCTTAATCTGTCACGTACATACGTCGACCGAGCGAAATGAATTAGCTCGAGCGGAACGAACCGATTCAGCTACGAGTGTCTCAAAGTACTGGGAAATCGTTGTGTTTCAGTTGAAGTTTATATCAATACGTGGACATCGCATGCAGCACCAGCAGTACGTGATTTCGGGCTCTACGCGTGTCTTGGCATATCAATTTAAGTTCCGTGACTATAGCCGGTATAAACGGGGTAAGACACGATACACTGCCCCATCCGGTGCTTAGGTCCTGGCACAGGAACTTTTAGACATCTTGCACAGATAATTTGTGAATGGGCGAGTAATGACCTAGCACTCATATTTTCTTGTCTGTCGACCTTTAAACCAGCTTGTATAGGCTGCATTTAGTAACGCTAAACACACCACATTCATTTAATCTCATTCACGCTCCAAATAAATATCGACAAAAGTTACTGATCATGCTTGAGCTAACCCGGATCGTACTCTTAGAGGGAGAAAATGCAGACAAGAATGTGGAAACTGACTTTCGCTTCGGGGTGTTTCTCACGTAGTCCGGAGGACAAAAAGATGATACGTGTGGGTACACTAGGGTCGCTCTTGAGGAATGACATTCTATACGCAGTTTGGCAGTGGATGGATAGAACAAGTACGTCATCATGTATACGGATGGTTTCCAACCTGGCTTCATGTGCATATGGGCAAGTTAATTGGGCTCCCGAACGGTGGAACTATTACTGACTGAGCGCAATGTGGACGCCAAACTTTAATAACCTACTTTTTGTATGTATATATGTGTGTGTAAATAACACAAGGTATACCTTAAACTGCGTACTGAGTGCGATTAAGTTTGTCACCTCCTGTGTGTGTCAGCGAAAATCGCTAGGTGTACTTTGAACGTCGCACTTAGTGCGATATAGCCTGTCACCTATTGTGTCCGTGAGTAATGCTTGATTCACCTTACACGTCTTACTGAGTTTGATGTAGCATTTCTTCTCCTATTATGTGTCTTAAGATAAACACTAGATGTACCTTGTACGTCGTGCTAAGTGCGATGTAGCATTCCTGCATAGATGTATAGGCATTATAGGTGTCACTCTTTGATTAGGTCACTAAATTGCGTAAATGAGTGGTAACAAGCAAATGCTAGACACTCAGGGGCAGCGAAAGTCTCGCACTGTTCACATACAATTAGTCTGAAGCGATTTTGAATCGGATTACTCAGTATGATCATATTAGTACGAGATTATGGTTACATTTCTCTCGGTAGCAGATCAAGCTCTATTAATCAGTTTTTTCTTTATCATTCGTTTATTATGTGTCGTAGGCCGCACTTTATTTTTACGACATTATCGAGCAATATCGTTCTCGTTTCTCTTGTTTCGTATTCTTATGTTATGGAAAACCGACGACATCAACGAATAGATTTAATACGCACAATCCATCATCAATTTTTCTGAAAGCACTCATCACAACCCATATCCTTGGCGTCAGTCTCCTAAAATGAGTACGTGAATATACAGAACTTGATTTAGTTCCATGGAATAAGATTACTCATATCAAAGAGCAAGCTCTAGAGCTTCCTCCCCTACCTTAAGCGAGAGAAAATATGTTGAAGCATTGGAGCGCCAGGTAACTTGGTGTGTTTGAAAAGCCCATTTTCGGATGAAGTCTGCAGACAGCAAGGATTATCGAACATTTTCTGCTAAGCAAAGTCGCGTTTGATTCTTTGTCGTTATGAAATTGTTAAATGAACACCTTTAAGTTGTTAAATGTACGCCTTGTTCAATGTCTGCCTTTTCTTGGCTAACTTGACCGATCTCTGGCTAATAGTTGCAGCCAGGAGAGTCAATACATTTAATGGACGCCTTGTTCAATCAGCGCATATTTCTAGATAACGCAAACGACCGCCGGCTCAGGTTTACTGCCAGTAGTAAAAAATCAAAGAGGTTGCAGAGAATCACAAAGTAATCCTTATTTTAAATAAGTACATGCTCACCCTACCAGTTTAATCACTCAAGATTAAACCGTTACAGTCGCAGATCCACTGAATGCTTCACTTATTGTTTTAGTGCGATCGTGGCTGAACACGACGTCGGTTTTTAGAAGAAAAAACGCAACCGTAAAGAAGACACAACGATATGCGACTGTAAGCTCCGGATATATGCTCAGGTAAAAATAGATGTCAGTTGGCACTTAATAGTTAATATTGGCGATCTTATCATCCTCTCCCTATCGTTCTATCGAGTCGTACATCCGCACGACATCTCAGAAACAAAAGCTCATGTTGAAGCTTAATATCAAGGCGAGGATTTCCCCTAGAGAGAATCTAACCGCTTTGAAGCTAGAGGACCCGGAGACACTAACGCCCGCAAGGACGATATACAATGAGCTATTTTGCATCCAAAAAGAGCGCTTGTACAAAAGGAACCGATGCAGGCAATTTTGTATGATTCTATTTTTCGAAATCAGCACCGCTTTTCAGTACGAGTGTGATAGTGAAGGGCAGATTAGTCATCAATTTTTGCTCATCTAATTTTGATCGATCTTCTACACCAATATTTATATGCGCTGCTGATGGATTGTAGGTACAAAACTAACAGATTTGGCATGCTACTTCTGCACGTAGTCGGCCTTACCAGCGTTTATATTCCGTTCTCCGTGCGCGCTGTAAGGAGCAAAGACATTTAATCGTACAGATGAGCGCAAGAGCGTGTTGAGGAGTGTATCATCCCACAGAAACTTCATGTTGTGCTTCTTGCCCCTACCCGAATATAATCACAACCGATCAAGATGTTGAATTACTTGACGCAAATAATAGCGTATTTATGCAATCAAAGTACTTGATATGTCAATTGCATATTGCAAATAATTTGCTCAAGAATTGTCGCCATAATTTTACTGTGTAGCATTGAGATAAGTATCGAAAAGATTAGAGTGAGGTAGGTACAGATAGAGGTGTCAGTTATTTGCTTGTTTACTCATCCCTTTCCCCTGTAGATAGTTCGGTCAGACACAGAAGAGTCATGGGCTCAGTCTTGGGGAGAATTCCAAAAGAACATTTTTTCCGAGAAGAAAATGGTACTTGACTACACTACACGCCAGTAGATCCCATTGAACACCCGCTTGCATCCGCATGAGAGAATAAGTTTTTGCATGAAAATAATGTGGATACGTCAAGAGTGATGGGATCTCATGCCGCATTAAAAATTACCTCAAGGTATCGATAATGGACCTGTGGAATGTTTGTAATAAGATTGATACTCGATTCAGCGGCTGAATAGAGAGAGATTTATTGGAGGCAGTGTAATTAAAGTGTGAAACGATCACGAGGATATTTTTTGGGGTCTCAAGATATCCGTTGGTCCAAAGTTCACGAGCAAATTATAGTAGTAGAAGAACCATAGAATTCGACTAAATTGCTATGGGCGTTCAGCACCACATTAGTGTTACCACATGTGCACAGATTTGCCGCACAAAAGTTTTCCGGCGGAGAATTCTATATCGTTGACTACCATGCGCATTTTGTACCTTCGGCGCATGGAATTATCAGCAAATTATACCATTTCTTGCATCTGAAAGCTAAAAAGGATATTGAAGACGTGCTATAGAATCTCTCGCTTAAAAATGATATCATCGTATAGAAATCTAGATCTTCATCAACATCTGACCACGCAACACCGGCTTGCAGAGATGGGGTCGCAGACACATAAATGGTGAATCCGGTAATGAAAAGAGCAAAAGGTCCCCCAACCCGGCCAAAAGCAAATTTTAACCAGGCATCTTTGCCAAAGGATGTGGATCAACTTAGAGGGCCACATCACAATTCTAACTAGTTAAAGCAGCATTTGGCAGGAAGTGTGGTGCGTGCGGCCAAAGGGATACTCGTAATAATGTACGCAAATAGACGGGTAGGCATGTGGAAGCATTGGTGATGATACGGACACTAATATGGAAATGCCGATGTTATCATTTAAAGTTTCTGTGACACCAGAGTGAGGCAAACACGAGTCACAGCTATGTGTAAATAACGATAGTGGGAATAAGGCAATAATCAGTTCCTACTTTATCTATCACTTGTAATATTCCTATCACATTGGGTCTTCAACAACGGTACTCGTGGAAGATAGAGTCGTAAAGAACTTAATTCGCCTACATAAAATCGGCAACATGAAATTTGATTTTATGTCGAACTATATAATGCCTTAATTCCTGGTAGCATGGAATTCTCTTTCAACAATTTACACGGCTAATCTGATACGATGTAAGCCATTAAACCTGTGAGCTGAATAAAATTACCGATCACCCAGACTTGTCTCGTTACCACCTTCGTTAGACAAGCGGAACTCGAGCACACAGCAAGGATAATTATTTTTGATCGCCATTTATAGCAGAGAAGGCTAGCCTGATTTTACAAATAATTTTATAACTCAATAAATCTTTGATAAAAAAATAGAATTCATTAAGAATTTTATTTACATTTTATTTTTTATTAAAGTAATTTGATTAAATATTACAAAAATCTTATATAGATATGAAACAACTTTTTGTAAGAAATATTTTATCTTTTTTAGAATTGGATGATCGTATTGCAGAAATCGCATCTAATCAAATCAAAATATTAAATACTCTAGAAGAAATGCAATCTTCCCAACTTAACAATACTGATTTAATTGAAATCAATATATAAATTCAATTTAAATTGAGTTATAATCGCCTTTTTAAATCTTTCTTAAATAATATATAAAATTTAAAAAAGGTTGAATAATTAAACTATTCAAGGGAGAAGAGTTTTGATGATACTCTCAAAATATCTCTCTATTTTTGCTCGCCCAACTAGAACGTTTTTTACGGCAGAGTCTTCAGTGGTCTTTTCCATCAATGCAACTCATTTTTTTTTAGCACGTTCGACCTCGTTGAGCTCACTTTCTATAGAATTTACTTGCTGACCAAGAATCTACCGACGGATGGCACCCCGAGCGGTGCGCCCACTTTAAAAATACCCTCTTCAATATCGACACCAAAAATAATTGGTCCATTTCGTTGAAAGTACAGCTGAACAGGATCTGGACTTCGCACAAAATTTATAGCAAACTCCTCAATTTTTTCAATACGGGCCATCCGATAGTTTTTCTATGTAGATCGTGAACTGGTCATCCAGGGTATAACTTATTTAGGCTCTAACACTGCGCTCGCCGAGCTCGGATGCCGGATAAGTCGCGTTGCTTTGACTCTTTACGTCAAACCTCAAGATGGTATCACAGTTCCGGATGGTGCTTGATCCGCACAGAACCCTGTTTGACGTCCTTATACAGGG
>JH598420.1:260078-276616 GCA_000173235.2 Hyaloperonospora arabidopsidis Emoy2 | reverse complement strand
TCATACATACTGTATATCCCTGCATACTATACATCCAAACATCCATCAGTCCAACCCCTCGATTATACATCACCTCCACATTACTACTGTATTAAGTGAACGCACGTCTGCCCGACATATGACGTCTTCGGGACGCGACGTCGCGATCGCCGCGTCGCCGTGTTCGAGCTTTGAGTTGCTGGAAGAGAGCGACCGAAAGGCTGCACATCCAACAAGTACTGAGCTCGTGCTCCAGCAGCCACCAAGTGACAAGGGACTGCCGCGCTCTCGCGTCGGACCATCGCCGTCACTTCGGCGCTTGTACCACACACACACGCCTTCAAGTCATAGCGATGCGGGAGAGAGCGCGTTTAGTGACACAGCTGGTGATACCCTAACCCGCGAGCATATCGAATCCATTAGTGATCTCTTTCCTGTGACAGGCGCTGGGGTGTTTACGAATCCTTTAAATATCGTGCCAACACGAGACGCGTCGATCCTTATTGACACGGACGTGCAGCACGCCGCGGCCAGGGACGCCGGACTGCGCCTATGCAGCTCCCAGCAGCTACAGCTACAGCAACAACAACAGCAGCAGCAGATGACGGCGATAGGAGGGACGTGCTTGACGTTGCCGTCGATCCTGATGGAGCTGAGGGGGGACGGAGGTGCCACGAGAGGGACGGCCAGTATCCCATCGTCGATGCGCAATGTATCGCTTGATGGAGATATGATTGTGGGTCATGGCACTACACCGAGAGAGATGAATGGGGTCGTGGGGATCGACACGCTCAATAATGGACCAGAGAGGAGTCTCCCTGCTATGGAGCCGGCCGCTCACCGGGCGCGATTCATGTGGAGAGTCAAGCAGCGCGTCACGTGTCAGTTTTTTCGACAGCTGCCTTGCTGGCGACCACAAGAGACACTGGTGTTGCTTTGGAAACGCATGATCCCGAATTGGGACTCGTTAGTGCTGAAACTGGTCTTGTTGCTGGCTGTGCTCAGTGTCTTGGCGGCAGTTGGCTCGGCGGCGCTGCTGTCCCGAGCGGCGCCAGAGAAGGTTCATATGGTCACACGGTGCACTGTGCCAGGAAGTATGCAGAGCTACTCGTCTTCGACGGCGTACGTAGCGGGCGTACTGATCCCAGCGATGAACAACATTGTATTTTTGGTCGTGTCGCTTTGGCTTGGTGTGCTCTGCAGTCGCAGTCGCAAACGTGTGCTGCGCAGTGCACCGTGCAGCATTAGCTCCAATCTGAGTACGTATGACTTGATTTTGTTGTACAATCGATCGACAGTGATGCTGAGAGCCTTTGCGTGCGAATAGAGTCGGCATTCATGCTGCCGTGCTACGAAGCGATTTGGTACACTATTGCGGTGCTGTCAGCGATCGGCTTAATACTGTACACCGCTAGCTTCCAGGCCTATCGCAGCGAAAGTGGCACGACATACAGTGCATTGACGCTAGAAGACGACCCGAAATACCCTTGCAATATCGTTACCATGCCGACCGTATGGGTGTTGCAGTTGCTGCCGATGCTCATGATCCAGCGAAGCGTTTCCCATGAAGCAGTGCTACGCGCTATCGCGTACTCTGGAGCAGTGGTTGTCGTCCTTATCGTATGCAGTATGACGCTGTTCAAGGTTGGAGATGACATAGCGGACGCGACTGAGATGACCATCTATATCCTGCTCCTCCTGTTTTATTTCTGGGCCAAGTTTGTTTTTCACGCCCGGGCTAGTTTCGACTTCTTTTTCGTTGCTGCTGTGGTATCCTCACTGGCTAACATCGCTGGTTCGATGATGGGGCTCGCTCATATGGATGAAACGATAGCATTGCCGGTTGCTCACTGCATTGTTACTGGACTGGACGCCCTCATCGTTGTAGCTGTCTTACTCTCTCTGCGTGCCGACACTCGCTACTGGCTGGCTATCGATGACAATGGATCAGGCACGACCGGATCGAAGAGTGCGATACGTCGCTATGTGAATCTGTTATCAGAGCGCGGCATGATTACCAACTTTTCTACACGTACGTCGGTATACGATGTTCATCAGATGATCGAGGAACATCGGCATAACGTCGTGGACTTCTCGGCTCTAGCACTGGACTGCATAATTGCTCAGGGTGCCACTTCCGTTGTGATGCGCGGAACGCTGCGGAGAAGTACTCCAGTACCGATTGCGCTGAAGATTTACACCGACGTGCAAGTGACGAACGAGGAAGTACAGCGATTCTCACGAGAGACGGCACTAAACGTACAGCTATCTCACCCGAACGTCGTTCACTTCTACGGTCTGTGTGTGGTGCCGCCATCGATCTCCCTTATCTTCGAGTTTTGCGAGTATGGTGCATTAGACGCCATATTGCATGAGCAGCCCGAGATCTGGACACTTGCCGCCAAACTCAAAGCGTGGCTGGACGCATGTCGTGCGGTCGCTTACTTACATAGTTTTTCGCCTCCGCTCCTTCATCGTGACATTAAGACGGACAACTTCCTCGTGGGTCAGGATTTTATCATAAAGCTTGCGGATTTCGGCGAAGCCAATTTGCTGCAGCCGCGGACGGATGGGACAATGACAATTGCTGGCACGGTCGACTACATGGCTCCAGAAATGATTAAAGGTGGCAAGACAGCGCGTTATGGCACGGCAGTAGACGTTTACAGCCTGATGATCACGCTTTGGCAGATTATGGTGCCCGAACGAAGTCCATGGGAAGCCAGGTCCCATCTTGAAGTGTATCGCCGTGTGACTTGTGGCGACAGGCCACCTCTCCTTCCTACCATACCCAAAGCCTGCGCTGACATTCTTGAAGCTGGTTGGGCAGCCAACCCGAATGATCGCGCTGCTGTGGAGGACATCATACCCTCGGTTCACCGCCTGTGGCTGCTTGCACTGCACCAAAAGCCTTTGAAACGCACGAAGCATTGATGTAAATTGCAAAACCTTTCGCCGATGGTTTGCTGAACTGGATTGAGAGCACATACGCTTGCTTGTATCTATCGTGTAAATGTGCTGTCGAGTACAATGGTTTATTGATTAAATTTATTGACTACATTTGGTTCATGGCCATACTGTCAGAGATCTGTCAATGTTCGAGAAGGCTCCGACATTGCCACGGACACACCATTGGCGGCGCTTCGGTGATGCTTCCGTGACGAGCCGCTCTTGTGATGCAGAGAGGATGAAACTGCGTCGTCGTTGTCAACGCCTTTTTTCTTTTTCTTGTCGCTCTTCGACTTGCTTTTGCTTGACCCATGCGTCACGGCGCTACTGGAGGAAGATTTCGTCGGTCTACTTTGCTTTCGCAGTAGTTTATCTCGCTGAGCTTGCCTTTGCTTAACTTGTCGTCTCTTCTTGCGCTCCTTTTCCTTCTCCTGCATTTGCTGCCAGTCCATATCGAATGCTTGCGATTCAACGCTTCCTTTCAGTACCGAGTCGTCGTCCACTGATGTGTCTTCGAAATCATCGAGACTACCATCTATCGATGGAGTGCGCGACGATGAAGGTAGTGATAATGTTGCGTGTTCACCAAGCTCCATTGATGTTAGCAATCCAGGAAAGGACTCGCTTGAGTCTCGCTCCGTTTGCACAGTAGAACGGTTGGCCGGTACATCAACAGGAAGCCGCTTTTTAACAGTCCGAATTTCAAAATTGAAAGCCCCGTCAACTCCAGAGAATGACTTTTTGTCGTCATTGTCACTGCTGTCACTACATCCACCTGGGTAATCCGGTGTATTTGATTCTATCAACGAAGACATCGACAAGATATCCACGTCTCTAGACTTGTCAAAGATGTCAAAAGCAGCAGCAGTTTCGTCGATCGATGAGACCTCCGCTGTCGTGTCGGAAGGCTCTTCCACCATATTAGTAAGCAACAATTGCTTCTCCGGGTCGTCCGTTTTTCGAGCCGTGACACCTAAACTTGACACAGCATATTCAGCTGTCTCCATGTGCTGGCTTTCACCATTAGACTGCAACTCCTCTTTTTCACCACCTTTTGAACTTAAGTCAATGGACTGATCCGCTACCCCGGCCGTTGATGATGTATTTGCAAGAAACGGTGTGGAAGCTGTGTGTTCCAAAAAAAAAGGAATGTCACTTGCAGCTGCTAGTTCTAGCTTTTCAGCATGCAGACTACGTTCCAAAAGCCTCACACTTCTATCAGTGACACTGCTTTCACCGGCCACATGATGGGACTTGTGTCTTCGGAGTTTTGTTTTTCGAACCTTTGACCAGTTGATTGAAAAGCTTTCATCCTCGTCGGCTGCACCGAACTCTTGTGGATCCGCAGAGCGCGAGTAGCTCTGGCTGGCCATACCATCTGGCACCACACAGCTTATATTATCGGTGGGAGCAGCTGTACTTGCACTCACCTCATCATCTGACACGGACGAACGAGACTCCCAGTTGAGCATGTCACTTAGTTCAGGTACAGAACGTTCGTCTTTATCATCATGACCATCCTCACCACCGTATAATGTAGTCACATTACGATCACCCGAGGTGTCGAACAAAGCGTCGATCGGATCTTTAAAATCGTCCTCGCTTGCTTCCCTTATTCTCGCGTGCTTTGTAGTCAGTTTCAAAGGCGCCGTAATCGTACTCACATCGGGAATAGCATCCCCCACATCTTCATCCATGTTCCACTGAGGTGGCTGCTTACCCGGTCTTTTCAGTGGCGACGTAGACTCAGAATCGGAATCGAGATCGTATTTGCCGGACCCTATTTCAGGTACAACTTTGTAAGAGAGTGCGCCGCCAACCGATCCGTCTTCGTTCGGACTATCCTCAAATAGTTCAGCAAAAGAATCCTTGTGTTTCTTTATGAGCTTCTTCTTGCTGCCTGATCTTCGTCTCGTCTGCTTTGACGTTGGCCGAAGTGGTATGGCCCACGAACCACCAGGCTTGTTATTATCTTCGTCACTGCTGTCGTAATCAAAAATGCTCTCTTTGCGAGCACTTGATTCTGCAATGCCACAGCTGTCTTGTAGCTTCAAAGACTGGTTGCCCCTGCTTCCTTTTCGATTGCGAATCAACTGTTTTAGTGCTGCCAACTCGCTTTCTAGAGAGCTGATCTTGTCCACAATAATCTCAGCCACATCGTCTTCTTCAACTTCTCCACCACTATCGTTCTTGGTAGCTAACACAGTATCGTATCTACGATCACCCGTGGTAAGGGTATGCTTCTCAGACCCCAGCAGTTCTGTGGACTCCAGCCGCTGTACATCTCTAGTAGCCTCTGTACGAGCGGGGACCCGTGCTGCTACGTACCCACCCGTGGTTGAGTCGAAAACGTATTCGTTGGTTTCTTCAAATTCGGCAAAGAATTCATCGATTGATGTCTTGCGTTGCGATTTACTCAATGTCGATCCGCACTTCAAGTCATCCATGATGCCACCAATTGATGTAGGTTTCGAAGCAGATATCTCGTGGGGCACTGATGCCCCATGGTTGTCGTCATAGACCGCACGGGGCTGAAGACTCGTTGAGACAGCGCGTGTTGCTGTTCCAGGTCCAGGGACCGATTGTATACTGCTCCAGGTGAAGGCAGAACTCTGGGTACTGTCTCTTCTGTCCTTTAGCAACGATAAGGCTGCAGATTCTCTCCACGCCTCAGTGGAGTCATTGGTAGACTTAATTAAGCCAAGAACAGGAGCGAGCTCGTTCCCAAGCACAGGCTCATCGTCTTCGCCAATAGGCCTTCGTTGGTCAAAACGAGCGACACCTACTGCACCGATCAATTGACCACCATTCAGGTTAGGTCCAACACGAGAATCCCATCCGGTCGTGCTACTTGTACCGAAGTGGTCGCCAAATTTATTGGTAGCTACACTGTCTTTTGGTGACATAAAAAGATCATCAAACGTTCCCCGACGTTTACGCTCTGGCTCTTGCTTCTGATCATGCTGTTTTATCCCATCATCCTGTAGTAACAACGGTGCTTCCACGACAGAAGGCACATCCGCAAGCGTTGCCATAGTATGCCTAGAGTTCTTCTGAGTGACCGACTTTTCTTGACCGACACTGCTGCAGTCCGCAACGTTGGGCCGCACCAATCCGTCTGGAACGGAACGGTCCGAAACGATGCTGTCACGATGGTTTGCGCTTGCTCCAGATGAAATGTGGTTATCAGCAACGTCTGCTTTCGGTGAAGATACCACAACAGTGGGAAGCGTATCGGAGTACTTTGGTGGTCCAGATTTCCTTTTCGGTCCCATACCGAAAAACCGCTTGAAAACCCTGGTGAAACCGCTCTTTGGTTTTCCGCCCGTCCTCTTCTTGTCCTTCGCATCATCAGGTCTACTTCCATGATTTACAACAGGAGAGTTAGAAGCCTGCGATGGACGGTCCACGATGCTGTAAGAACTATGCTCACTTGAAAAGTCATGTGGCAGCGCTGACTTATTGACCCACGCATTGTCGCGGGCAATCTGCTCCTGTCGACATTTATCTTTTTCGTGCTGGGCTTCTCGCTCGGCTATCGTCGCCTCAAAATACCCCGGCGAATCATCAATAACCAACTTGTCGGCATCTTGCTCGTAATATGTCGGCTGAGCAGTAGCCGGGATAGGCACGGTCGGACTGCGCATTCGAGGCTGATCTTGTGATGAATATGGCGAATTCAGTTCGCCCAGTGTCATATCTTGGTTGCCTCGAGCGCGAAACCTGCAATCTTCTGTCCTCTCCCTTTGACGTATTAGTGATACAACCCGACGCTTCGGTGCGCTCACCACATCCTTAATAGTAGTTCGTGCCAGCATGTTGTGCTCATGCGGTAAGGTATTTTGTTTCGATTTCATTCGATCACGTTTTCCACTTTCATAGCTATACGATACAGCCACTGGTAACTGTGTAGGTCGAGGCATAGCGACTGAGCAATCATCATCGTGACCAAGTCCCGGACCACTGAGGCCAGCATACTCTAATTGCTCGACTACGATGTCATTCCCAGAGACCCATCTGGGCTTTGGCTCGCACTCGGTAAGAGTCGATAGGGCGGTACTCTGTTGCTTTGGCCGAGGCATTTCAACGGTTGTATCATCTTCGTGCCCAAGACCGGGCCCACTGACATCATCATATCGAAATTGGTCCGAGATATACCCGTTGCCGGTGATCCCAGAAGTCAGCGTGCTGCCAGCAATCGGTGCTAACACTGAGGTTTCATCAGTTGTAGGCGCAACTATATACGTATCCTTGATGCGGTCTCTCCAGCCCGGTCCTTTCGAGCTACCATCTTCACTATATTCTTCGACACTACCATACGAGTGTGCCTGTCGATCGATCGCATCCGTAAACCAACTTCCGTCTGCATCGTCAAGAAGTGGCTCTCCTTTTGCTACGGGTCGGTCTTCAATGTCCACTGTTTGACTACGAAAAGCCGTCACCGCTGCTGGACTTATCGCTGTTTTACTTTGCTGTTGTACCGTCTCGCTTCCCCTATTCTTTTCTGCCTTGCGCCCATTCTTCTCCACCTTTTCCCCTGCCGTCGCACCTCCACCACAAGGCCGAGGCACCATCTGCATAGGCGACGACGTCACTGTTTCCCGCTCGTACGCATCTTGCTCAGCGAGAAGCTGGTTGTTGCACGTTGCACACACTCTGTGCTTCCGACGTGAGAACTCAAAGTACACAAAGGACGAGCAGTCCGAGCACATGACACGTCCACAATGACGACAGTGGTGTTTGCGTTTGACGAGCGAAAAGTCCGAGTGGCATAATCGACACGTAGCCACGTGAACGTCCGACTCCCACTGCACGTTAAAAAGATCCTGACTTGTCCTGCGACGAATTTTTTTCTTCTTGTGCTTTTGTCTCCACTTCATTGGCGGTCCAGATGACACAACTCGGTCCGTTGCATGGCTAGACACAGAGTCGGTTCGATCACGCACGTACGACCTAGAAACGGCACTGCTGGACACTGCAGGACTCTGGATACAAGACGGAATGTCCAGTGCAGGTTGATGCGAAGATAAAGTCTCATCAGCAGGCGGCTCGTGCCTCACAACAAGGGAGTGACTGGATGCTAGCGAAGGAATTCCGTATAAATCGTCAAAGTCTCCATCGTCCTACAGCGTTTCAAGCGGAAAACAGACAAAGGTAAGAGACAGAAGTTACGACAAAAGATATGTAAGAGACGGAATATTCGGAGCTGTACCTTGGTGAAGAACGGGTCGTCCATTGCGCCGGCAAAAGCGGTCGGTATAGAGCTAGCGAATGCTCGTCCGACGTTGTGGTTTTATTTTCTTCACGACACACCAAATTAACCTGAACGAAGAGGGTGCTAATGTAAAATATCACTTTTGCAAGACGCAACGTTAACGCAACGTAAGACTATTTTGCGGACTTCAATATCGTTGTCAAAAATAATACGAAAAAAGAGGTGAATTGCCGTATTTGATTAAAAAGCGGGTTTTATATAGATTCAAAGCAAAAATGGTCTTTTTCTCGTGTTGGCTGTTTGTTTACGGTTTGTCTCGCTGGCTCGTACGCCAGCGAGCCTTAACATGCTACGCCTGTAATTGGCTTACCTAACCTCTCAATCTTTAGCCAGTTTTACGGGATTAATTGCCGCAGCCGCACGCACTACTTTCCAGTGAAATGGAAGGGGAGTGGAGCAAATTGCTCTTGACGCGCATTTGTTAGATGATGCGCAAATGCAGAGTCTGTAAACATCAAAGGTAGGTGAATGTCCTGCTTTCTACGGTCGTATATTTTCGCAGGAGTGATTATGGCACAAAGGGTCGGAATCATCTAGTGCGCTTCGTAATGGCCACTTTTGCAGTAGTCCACTGCTAATACAATTCGTCCAGATGTACGACGCGATTGTGAGCTCGCGACGGAAGGTCCGGGTCAAAGCAGCGATGAAAGGAAGGTAAGAACTAACCAAAGCGCATTGTTCCCGCTGATGGACGCCGGCATACAGCTCCAATTCGAGTATGCCTTTGGTAAGCTCGAGAAAGAGATGAGTGACCCCAGGGACCAAATACGGCTGTTATCGCGGAAGTTGTAGTCTTGAAATTTGCAATGGATGAGGAAAAAAGTCAAGAGGATGCAGCGGCTCTGGCTCCTACTCCAGCTTCAATTGTGCGGAATCTCACGATCGTCCCAACGAGAGAAAGGTTAAAGAAAACGTCGCGGATCAGATCGGAGATCGAAACGTCGATGGAGACGCACCAGGCAAAATTCATAACTGTCGCAGGAGACATCGGATACGTCAGCGTTGCAAGCGTCAGCGTTGAGGTAAGTGAGGTACTTTGATGTACGGGTTTGTTGTAAGCTGCGATCGTGTTTCTTACATATGAATTCAACACTAAATTAAGAGTACACACCGAGAATAGACGATAAAATAAGAACGAGTAAAATGACACGTAGACAGACTTCAACATGACGAATGTCACTTATTTGTATGAAAACACACAGTAACAAGTGAAACAACGTCGCGAAATATAGTGACATGGAAAGCGACATGTACAACCACATCTCCTTTGACCTTTGAGCTCGCAAAAGAAATGGAGTAGACTGCTGTCTCGTGTTATACACGTCACTGCACGCCATGATCGTGATTGGCCAATCGTGCTAACCATCATGGTGGATGTAGGAGTAGCTGACGACTAAACGGACAAGTACCGACGTGCCGTACAGTATTTTGGTAGACTTGGGTCACGACCGCAGTAGCATCAGCATCCTAAATTCATGGAGTAAAATTGGCCAAACTGGTACTGCAAGGCTTCATAGTTTCTGTTGAATAAACTATATCTCGTACCCAATGGGGTGCAGATGCGTACATTCTGTAAAGTGGCCTATATTCGTCAAGAGCTCTATATTCTAGAATAATAACTGTTCTAAATAACGTAGCCGGCCTGAAAGCATAATTTCGACCGCTTTTACATAAAGGCCGCCAGCTATCGCAAGTGCAGCTGGCAGTCGCATCGTCAATCTCATTAGGTTCTCGCACATCTACGTGAATACATACAAAGTCGCTGACAACGTCGAGCTTGAAACATGCCACTGTCGTTCGACACATTTCCGTCAACTCGGTTTGTTCTAGTTTTGCAGTCTTCGCACTTGAGCCAACTTTCGAGCGATTCAATTTTGAAGCACCCTCTCCGTGAGTGGTGACATGTTTTCCCTCTGGAGCACAGCGCAGATGTGAGGAGGCTGCTTCGCCATCGACAAATTCGTGCGTTCAAGCGCACGCACTTAGTCGCTTGGAAAGCACCACCTACTTCCAGTTGGATAGACGGCACCAGCACCAAGGCTTTTTGCCAGCAGAACATGCATTGTTGATTGTGCGCACGGGTAGGTAGCTCGCGCAAGAGCTGCATGGGCTCTACTTTTTTACAGGCACGGCAGAAAAAAGCAATGGGGTAGACGGCGATCGTGCTGCATTTTCCATTGGCTCAGTGGACGCTCGCCACAGGGTAGCAGCCGCTTGTGCACATCGGCAGCATCGATCGTCATCGGTGTGAGTAGCTGGTCCTCTTGGTCGCATAACTTGGGCAGCGTGGTATTTATGGGTCCCACTTTTTCAGGAAGACGTGATCAAAGCGGTGCGGCGCCTCTGTTACCTATCACGGCACCTGAGGTATAATAGCAGCAGTAGCGCACGAGCAATTATTAGCAAGAGCAAATACAGGCGCAGGCTGCGAATAAGCATCATGCACTGACGTCGGACAGGATTCGTTAACGAGCCACTAGTCTGCGTTCGAGCACACGGTCGTTTGGATAGGACCGAGCATCTATGTGTGACGTTTACTCGAGATGGGTACGAATCCTTGAAGGACGAAGTAACACCGAGTCGTGCACCTAAGGCTCACCCACTGCAAGGCGTTATCCGAGCGTCGCTGGCATCACCCCCAAGAAAGAATCAAGCCATTTCACGCTCCATACACCCAAAACAGTTGCATCTTACTAACTTAACGAGCGAACGGCTGGTACGGAAAAACTCGTCCGTGCCGTGGTTGCACCCCGAATCGCTCGTTTTCGAGCAAACGAGCCGTAGAAGCACATGTCACTAGGAGACCAGCCGACGTTGACCGGACGATCCCAATCCCAAGAGATCTGATGTCGCGATTGTGGGCAGCATCTATCGAATCGCGGATCTGATTGGACCCGTCGTCAGGGATTACTGCGTTGAGGCAGACTGAGAACAGGGCTGTACCCCTCTCGCCAGTTCTCAATCCCCAGACCTGGTTGTAAAAACAAGCCAGCTGAAGTGCTGGTATACAAACACGTAGATCAGATGAACTCCCTGGGCTCGGTTTTGTTCCCCCATCGTACATGACTCGATTATCCGGCTAGTAGGCGACCACGTTCTACTACTGGTCGCTCGCTCGCTCGCATCTTGTGAATGTGAACTACCGACGGGGCTCTTAAAGGAGAGGATGCACTGGCCAGAATCGTCCAGTCGCATGGGGAGATTCGCTTTTTCCGGCTGCCTGGTCAAGTCTCTTCGTCACTTTCGCTTTTGCCTCGCCCAGGACGGAGAACAACTAAGTCCACAAGTGCCCATTCGAGGGGAGGGGGTTTCTACTGGACATCGGAAGACCTGATTGATCGATCGATTGACTGGCTGACTGACTGGCAACGCGTTTCACTTTAGGCCCTCGGTGCTATTGCTGCGTCTTTACGGAATGGACGACCCTTTGGGCATGAGTGTCACAATGAAGCGCTTCCTGGGAGAGGAGCGGGAAACCAAGAGCATCCATTGCAACAACAAGGCGTCGTTCCTGGGTGTGGGCAACACGGAGTGCCTGCACGATAACATTGAGACGGCGGCAATTTTGCTGGCGGTCATTGTCGCCGTGTCGATTGGCGTGGAGAAGTTCATCCATTTTATTCGCGGCGCTATCAAGTGTCCGCAGCTTCGGCGGATTGTTAACCGCATCTTTGAGGAGATGATGATCATGGGGTTCCTGTCCATGGTCATCTTTGCGCTCAACACCAGTGGGGCCATGGTCTCGCTCACGCTGAACGAACTCACGGCGTACGAGAATCTCCGCTTCTACGAGTTCTTCCACTACATTGTGTTCCTCACGATGATCTACTTTATCATCATCGTCCTGCTGCTGCTATTCATCGGTACCGTCGTGCCGAAGCTGATTTGGGACATGAAACAAACACCCAACCAGTGCCAAGATGGCACCGTCGATATTCACGGCAATGACACGTATGACACGCGAGATCCAAGTTTCAGCACTGGCTTCAGTAGTGACTGCACTGGCAATAACTACCGCATGCGCCACTCGTTCATCCGAGGCACATCTTTCCTGGATCGTGAAATCAATCCTTACGGCAGGGGCAGTAGTACTGCCGGTGACGGCGAATATGGACCACCCGGCGACCACTACCTGTCAGTGCAATCCCGTGTAAACTTTGACGAGGACGGCGTGTATCACATGATGGCTACCAGAGCAAGAGCTCTGTCCGGTATGGACCTCGTCTTGGGTTCACGAGCATACAGCCTACTTCTCCAGCGGTACCAGCGTGAAGGATGGTGCTTACGCATCAACATCCACAAGCAGTGGAAGTTATGGAAGAGCTTTGAAATCCTCGCGTACAACATCTGCCAGAACCGAAGCGGCTACATCTACAAGAACCCCATTGAAATGGAGCGACTTTTCGGCATCAAGTCGACTACTCAAGCGTATCACCCGGACTTCAAAATGGCAGCCGGTGGCGACGCGGATCACAAGCACCACGAAGAAGGAATGACCTACGCCAAGTATCATGTGCTATGCATGCGCAACATGCTACTTCACATGACCCATATCCCGCCAAGCGCGTTCCTGATTTTCATCGTCATCTGTTTGTTGCCAACGCTTTTTCCCGAGCAAGACCGATGGATCTTCATTGGTGTGGGAGTTCTGCTGCTTTTGGTGAACGTGATCGTTTTTTTCAAGGTGCTGAAGATCCTGCGCGGGATCGTAGACGATCGTCTCTATATCATTTCCGAGCGAGAAATTGATGCGCGAATGACGAAAGTGCTCATGGCCTCTCGTCGTCTCAATTCAAAGCGCCAAATACAGTCTGCGAACGTCTCTGATTCCAACTCTGTACAAGACTCTGCTGGAGATTCGAGCGTAGACGAGCACGATTCTACGGCAGAAGATGGTCAAGAAAACCGGCAGACTCCGCCCGTAAAGGGGATCAAGAAGTTTAGAGCAGCTGCGCTTGCTGTCCGCGCTGTTATTCGCATGCAAATGTCTGCACTTTGTCACCGACAACTGCACTACCATGATGACCGGTTCTGGTTCCACAGTCCCAAATTTCTGCTGCGACTCTTCCAGTTCGCCACGATTGGTCAAGCTTTCTACTTGGTCTGGTTTTCGCTCGTGGAAATTGCCAGCTTGACCGACTCCACGAACGTGAAAGACGGGGAAGAGATGCTGTTGCTTCTCATGGCGATTTTCCCAGCTCTATCACTCTTCGTCGTCACACCACTCACGATGCCAAGCCTTGTGTTGGTCATGAGCCTCACGGGCATTTTTGTTGAGCTCAATACGATTGTTGGTGATGAGGAAGGGAAACATCGCCACGTGACCGAGGAAGAGATAAAGACGCACACGAGATTCATCCGCCGTACTTATTTGAAGAGTCACTACACGGATGACGGGAATCTCCAGCAGCCGAGCGGAACACCAACGTACGGTCCTGTCAGTCCAGCTTACTGGCAGGAGCCAACGGTGGAAGATCGAGCCTCCGTGGCTTCTTCGACCAACGTATTTCTTCGCGTCTACGACTCGCCAGCACCTTCCATCGGTTCCGTACTCGGGGAAGACCGTGGGTCGATTTACTATCCCAGTAATGACAACTCTGTGGGTGGCAACACTGACTTCGATCGTCCGAGATACTACAGCCAATCCAATGGTAGCTTCGACAACAGACGTAGTGACGACTACGGGCACAATCCGAGGCGGGCATTCAACCTCAGAGAGTTCCAATCGCTGGGAAATGACCCTTTGGCCGCACCTGAAAGGGCAAACAACCGTACCCGCTACCCTTACAAATCCGCGTCTTCGTTCACGAGTAACACAAGCAGCTCAAGTAAAACCCCTCGACCAACCAGAAAGGAGGTGCGTGCACCAAGCTGGAAGAATAGCTGGAGTCAGGCTGACGTTGATCCTCCGGGCATGCGAGCCGGCAGCAACGCGGATGCTGACAGCGATAGGGAGGGTGATTTGGAGCATGACCGGACCTCTGGTGCAGGTGCAGGGTCCTACATGGCTCACTGTTCCAAATACGGCGGCTACGCAGACGTGTGATCGGACACATCCCATTCCATGACAACTTCGTACGCATCGAAGTGCATGTCGCGCTACAAAAAATTAAACCTAGATAAGAAGCAGTAGGGGAGAGGGAGGTATGGTAGAGACACACAACTCACATAGATGACGCCTTCAATTGCAGCACCCTTTTGAGTGGCGCCGCAGCACACGTGAACCATCCATCAACAACTGATAGTGAGTAAGGAAAGTCAATGTTTCTTTATCCCTTGATGATCCAGAACCGATAACAAAAACCGTACCAGTCGCCCACCGAACTCAATCCGCGAGCTAGTTGAAACACCTTTGACCGCGCTGGACGCCCTTCAATCTCATCGTGGTAGCTGACTTGCTCCAGACACCGGATCGCACTGGTCTCACGTCACGTTACTCTGCTCCCGCCAGCACAAGCAGATGCTCCTAGTAGTTTGTAAGCGTACTTCGGTCGGAGTGCACGCTTCTCTTCCTGTAACAACATCAAATCCCGTACCTCAGTATAAGTTTATCATGGAGATCGTGCGTCGTCAGCACTCAACACGTACCATGGATACGTTTTCGTCCGCATACACTAGCCCAAGATCATTTTTTACTGCTTTTTGTGCTGCTCCATCAAAAACGTTTGTACTGCCAACTGTCACAGCCAAAGGAGCTACGCCAGGACCAGGTCCAGGTCCCAGCCTTCCTTGATTAGCGTATCCAAGAGCAGCTTGAGGAGGAGGAACCATCGAGCCGGGTGGCACGAGTCCTCTAGCCCATTGCGGTGGCATGCCACTACCATACACAGGAAAGCCTGGTGCATGAGAAGGTGGCAGAACTCCAACAGGAATAAAGGCTCGAGGGGGAGGAGGCCGTATGGACATCCCTGCACCAGGAGGCGTCATTCCTCCTGGAAACGGCATCGGTACAGGTCCTCGACCGCCACTAAAGATCGGTGGTGGTATCCCTCGACCAGGATATCGCCCAATCAGTGTCCCACCAGGTCCCTCCAGCCTCGGTTTCTTCGATCCCCCTTCAGTTGCGTCTATCTCACATGGCCAATCCAGCAAAACATTATATAAATATCAAGTTAAATAATAATAATAAATAGTTTTATACATGAATAAATAAATACAAAAAGAATCCTCGACTCGGGTCCATATATATATACTAACAAAAAGCAGCTACCCAATCATGTACCCACCTGGTATGCCTTCCATGCCATAGACTTCCACGTCGATGCTTTCTTTGCCTGGCTTTGCGTTTGGAATGCTTTTAAGACTTTCTTTGTGCACTTGCTGGATGTGAATGCTCATGCCACTAATGGTACTGAGTTTCTTGTAGCACGTAGGACACTTGAAATGCCGCGCTTTCTGATGTAGAATCAGCACCTTCTCGTCGTCAAAGTTGCGGTCGCAGTAGTAGCAATAGATGCGTCGCTGCGGAGCGTCGCCACCCGCGCTGTCCTCGCGTCGTTTCTTCTTGCCCATGAGGATGGCCGAGGTTTAATGTGTTTTTTGTATCGAGAGTAAATAAAAAGAAATAAAAAGAAATGTTGCACGATTGGCTGCTGATCGCAATTGCATTTTTTATAAAGTCGCAACAACCTTCGGTCCACCTTAGACCACGAACGACACGTCCAGCAAGTGACTCGATCATACTATGGTGAGCGTGCTCTTTGTGTGTCTAGGCAACATCTGCCGCAGCCCCGCAGCGGAGGCCGTGTTTAAGAGCGTTGTCGCACGAAACAAGAGCGTAGATGTACCTTCGTTCCACATCGACTCGTGTGGCACGGGCGGCGGCGACCCCGATTGGTACCAAGAAGGTGGTACATCGTACCACGATGGCGATATGGCGGACTCGCGGATGATCAAAGAGGCACAAAAACGGGGCTACAGTATGACGTCGCGCTCGCGACCGCTTGTGAAAGAGGACATTGATGAGGTGGACCACATCATCTGCATGGACAAGCACAACAAGACGGCGGTGCTGGAGGCGGCAGACGCCTGGGGCGGCGCCTCGTGTCGCCGTGTCGCAGCTTCTAAGATCTCGATGATGACGAGCTACTGCACAACGTTTCAGAATGTCGCAAGTGTGCCCGATCCGTGGTACACTGGTGGCTTTGACCATGTATTGGATCTGCTGGAAGACGCGTGTGGGGGACTGTACGACGCCATTGTGACGGACACGGAGAAGTGAGGGAGACAGCGAGGGAGGTGGAGGAAAGAGACGAGATGAGGACAAGGTCATTATGTGAGAATAAAAAGAGAGTGGACGAGCAGTTTTGTCGGAGGTTTCTTAGCTTACGCGGGG
>JH598420.1:237776-249335 GCA_000173235.2 Hyaloperonospora arabidopsidis Emoy2 | reverse complement strand
TCTCCCAACATCCGAGGGGAGGTGGCTGAACATATGGATCAGGGACTTGGTAACCAAGCCCTATTTAATTTGTCGAGTTGCCCACCAGAGCAGCACGTTCCTCAACTGGAACAGTTTGAGAAGTTCGTGATCGGACAGCGGATGTCCGCGTCCGATGCACAAAGCCATGAAGTAGCAGAGTCCATCAGTAAGACTCATGATGAGCTTCTACGCGAGCAGGCTCGGAACGAGGTGCTCAACAGAACTATTGAGTCGCTCTCAGGCTAGTCTATTCAGCCGAGGCCTATTATGAAGGACCCTCCTAAATTCGATGGCACTTCCACCCGCACTATTGTACACTGGCTCTTAGCCGTGGAGCAATGTGGTTTGGCGCAGCTTATCGAGGACGATACCAGAATGGTATCATACGCTATGTCTCATTTGCGGGGAAGGCCTCGGAATGGGCTCACTCAGCGCTTATGGCCGACAGTAAAGCGTTCCAATAGTGAGCGATCTTTAAGACAAAGATTCGCGCCATGTATCAGCCGCCGAACAACGAAGTGTTGCTTCTTTAGCTCGCGACAAGCGCAGCTATCCCTGGAAGACTATGTGAAGAATATGCGCTCGCTGACGGCGTCTATTAGTGTGGGCCCGATACCGGATCACATTAAGGTGCCTACATTCCTAAAAGGGACTGCAGCATGGCCCAGCACGACAGGCCCTAATCAGAAAGATGTCGTCGACAATGGAAAAAACAATTGAGATTGCTTTAGTTGAGGAGCAATCCTACAACAGTGCTTCGGTAACGCCTTAGCAAAAGCCGGCAACCGAAAGGTCTGCAGCCACTCCAATGGAGTTGGGCAGCGCAGATGTTGTCTGCTACAATTGCGGCAAGCGTGACCATATAATGAGTGGCGCTGCTATGCAGAAGTGGGAGCTCTCGCGAAAGCGTCTAGCAAGTAAATTCCCAACCCAAAGGGTGGTGCGAAAAACCAGCGTGCAAGGCTTTTGGACTCCGCATTGACCAAGCATGGGTCGGGAAATGTAGTAGCGCAGTAGGGGCGGGATGTTCTACTGACGCGGGCTCTGAAGCTACCCCAACGTTCAGAGTTGTTGAACAAATGGGTAGCATAGTCCCCCAGGTACCAAACAAATGGTACTCAAACATGCTGGTTTATAGCGCTCGAGTGCGAGGCTATGACTAGGTGATGACCCTTCTCGTAGATTCGGTTGCATCACGGAACTTTGCAAATCTCGCGGCTATTAAAAAAAGAGTCCAACGATTTATGAAGCGCTTTGCCGAGATGGCAAGCGTGAAGAAGCGACCGTTTGTCTAGCAGAAGGTGCGCTAGTGAAATCAGAGGGAGTTCACGTTGAACTTGCCTTCAGTTTCAGTGACTTCTCGTGTAAAGAGAATTTTACAGTGCTAGGCAAGGAGAGTCCGTACGAACTCATCCTAGGCATGCCTTGGTTGGTAAAGCATTAACATAGATAGACTGGCGAACAGGCACAGTAGCTAGCTCTACGCAAGACACCGGAAAGGATGTGCTTATGCGAGAGGCTAACGTAACTGATGCTGTGTTCAATGCAGTCAAGGGTATGTTGACAGTGAGTCACACGTCACCAAGGACTAACCAGCTCGATGAGTCTGGTATAGTAAATAGCGAGCTTACAGTAAGTCAATTGTCGCAGGAACCGGCACAGAGCCAAGGTCCTGGTGCGGTTGGAAGGGATACGTTAGCTACAACAGCAACGATACCTATTCCAAGTCAAGGAATGTCGTGGTGCGACGTGTGACGCGCACCAGACGAATTATTACTACGAGCTCCATGATGCACCATAAAGTGGTCATCTGGGCCGTGAGAAGACATTCTTACGAGGGTCAGATGAATTTTGGTGGCCACAACTATATAGGTGGGTCGCCAATTATATTCGATCATGCGATGAGTGTCAGCGCGTAAAGCCTGCATATTCTAGTAGTGCGCCACTGAAGCTACTACCGATACCAACTGATTGTTGGAAGTCGGTCAGTTTGGAATTCATGTTTGGCATGCCGCATGACCATAAAGGCAGGACTGGTCTCGTCGTCTTTGTTGACAGACTGAGCAAAGTGGTGCATTTAGCACCGTGTAGCACGAAGATCTCAGGCAAGGAGGCATCTTTCTTGTTCTTGGATCACTTTTGTATCGGCTACACGGGATGCCCATGTCCATAGTTTCGGACCGGGATCCACGTTTTACGTTAGGATTTTGGCGCCATGTGTTTAAGCTGCTTAGTAGCAAGCTCCACATGTCTACCGCCGATCATCCCCGAACCGATGGCCAGACCGAAAGGGCCAATCGTGTTGTGGCGGATGTATTGCGCACAATAGCAACTCCCAAGGAATGGAGCAAACATTTGCCATACGTGTAGTTTGCTATTAACAACAGTGTTCACGCCAGTAGGGGTGAAACAACATTTTAAGTTAAAGGACTACGCCATCCTCGGACGCCAGTATCGTTTGTGTCCAGCTCGAGTCTTAGTGGGGGAGGGCCCTCACTACGCTCGGAGAAAATATGAAAGAGCGTAATGGTTTCGATAATGAAATGGCAGAAACTTGCTCTAGTGACCCTACCGGTGCCGCAGTGTTAACGACACAAGAGAGTGTCAAGTCTGAATCACGTCACACGTTGTCTGTGCTTCAAAGTAATGACGATAGGTCATCGTTAGTAGTAACGATCCATGACCGACCTCTTGGTAGCGTCATTAGCGAGCTGGATGCAAAGAGCATTAGAGAATCTCAACGCTTTGTGTATGAGCGATTAGCCATCACACACGTAAGGTCCGTGACGCTATGGCAAGCGCACAGGACAAGCAAAAACAAATATGCAGACCAAAATTGGTCGCAAAAATCATGAACGCTTTAGACTAGGAGACAAAGTACTATTAGGTACTAAAACTCTATCTAAACATGCAGTTTCAGTACTACCTGGTGGTACTTTTAAACTATTGCCATGATTTATCGGGCCTTTCACTGTGGTAGAGGAAGTCGAAGACCTAAATTTATAGGCTCTCTCTCCCACCATACATGAAAACACCCCCCGTATTTTACGTGGGTCGTTTAAAGCGATATGTAGATCCACAAGAGATCACGTATTCGCATGGGTCTAACGTGAGTAATCACGTCGACGACCATGCGACAAACGACGGTGCCGTGGAGGGGACGGCTTCGATGGGACACTATCAGCCGATGAGTGACCCCCGCTTGTCCTCAGACTTGCGGACCGAGGAGGACTGCGCGCCGGAAGCGCGCCCCTCATCAACAATTGGTCCAGAAGGTCGACCCGGATCTTCAACCAGTTGTACCCTTGACGCTCCTTCGTACGGACGTCGTGCAAAGTCGAGGTCAGTTGCGAAACTTTACTCTCGAGATCCATGATCCGCTCCTCGACAGAAGCGTCATGTGGTTGTGTCTGAGCAATCGACGAGTGGGCTGCGAGCAGTCGAGCATAGCCAATGTTCTTATCCGGCGCCACCGTCCCTTGTGGACGCTGAAGGTAACCAACTCTTTCTTGTAGGAAGTTTGATTGCCCACCGGCGACGGAAGCATAAGCTTCTATTATTGTCCAATGTAAAGGGTACCCCAGACTTTTGACTCTTAGGAGCCGGTTGACGCGTTGCGTGTCGACTTGCCTGGGCTGGTTGCCGCTTAAGAGCTGATACACCAGTTGCACCCGCTCCGCTAAGTCCCAAAGGACTAGCGGAAGCAGCGAAGCGTGAAGAAGCAGGGGGGGGTGTTACCACCCACTAGCTTACGCGCGCGCTCCAGAGCGAAGTTCTGCGACCGCTGCCTTTCCGCCTCAGGGTGTGGCTTGGTAAGTTGCAGGAATGCTGCTTCGTATTGGTCGGTTGTTTCGTCGGGCAAAAACGCGACAGGAATCGGGAAGGTACGGCGAAGCCGCTTTCCTTCTTCCTTCCACGAACGGAAGACGTCATTATACTTATGTGCGTCTATAGTTGCACGCGCTAAGAGCGGTGCAGCAGACCCATCCGCCACTGGCCACTCGGTTGGAGGAGGCATCGGTGGAATACTATCAGATGAATAGCGGCCTTCCAATCGGAGCGCTTGCAACATAGATCGATGAAGGTACAGTGTTCTGATAATAGCTTTATGCTCTGGTTAGTTGGAGTCGGACTCCCCATAGCGGATGTCCTGACGTTCGGACGAAACGTTAAAACTCAAAGAAGCTGCTAATCCGTCAAGGATAACGCTCTCTTTGGGGATCGTCGAGATAATATTATCCGACTCAACATGCACAACTTTGTTGTTGGTAGACTGTGAAGTCACCGCAACATCACTAGAGTTGTGTACAGGAGCGGTTTGTGCTTCAGTGATGGGATCAACCGATCCATCCCCGTGCTACATACGCTCACTGTCTTCATCATCCATTGGTGACGGCAATAGAGTAGACTCATTATAGTCTACCATCAATGCAGGGTCATACTCCGCATTAGATTCGTGAGATGAATCACCATGACTTGTCGATGACGTGACCGCTGTACTAGCAGTCGGCGTCATGACACTAGCATCTTGTGTCGTCGTCGTTTCATCACGACGCACACGATTAGTGGTCAAAGATGTGAGTGTCTTCTCAGGCGGCCCACCGTCCTTCCACGTTTAGATGGCATTAGAACGCCGCGCGGTGTTGCTCAGAGAACGAGCGCACTCACAGGCAGTTCAGATAAGCAATCACAGATGACGAGCGGCACGTCTTTGACGGCTCACTCTCAAGTGATTCTCCTTCGTTGCGATGTTCACAAAATGTGAACAATCGTTTTAAAGCGAGTGGTGCTGTAACGGGGTCGAGCCGTTGCACGAGACTTTCCGTGGAAAGGCACGGAAAAGTCTGCGAAAGGTTCTAAGTGCGGTACGCACTTAGACATTTGATGTGGTTGGGGTACAGCAATTGTGTACCTACCACAAAGTGTGTGTCACACACACGGATGACGTCACTACTTGACGTCATTACATGACGTCATTGAAGTACGTCATCAGCGCGCTTATATTCATTTTTAAGTGCGCTGTAAAGACGGCGTCTCATCAGAGCGCGCGTCTAATCTTTTGTCTTTTAGCCAGTAATAATTTAGATTTCTGTTTAATTCATTAAATATAAGTCAGTCTCTAATTTGCAATCTTTGTAGCGAGTGGGTCGGAGGACAGGAAACGCGTCCGTGCCACACTCAACACAAGCTTACAGCTATCGGTGAGGCAGTCGTAAGACGCCAACCCAAACCTCACTGCACACGAGAGAAGACGGTAAAACCGCTTCCTCGCAGGTGCCTGAAGGTGTGTGTTGAGGTAGTGCATAAGATCTAATCCCATTTAAGTCAAATCAAATGGGATCCCTTCGAATGATTGAGCTCGACCATAGGGCAAGAAGCTCGGCGGCGCAAGCTGTCGGCTCTGGGTCCAGCCGGACAACACGCCACCATCGCAAAGTCCATTCAGAATGAACTTGAAGCCGAACGGAAAAGGTAGCCTTGCTTCACCAACAAAGTTCTTAACAGACAGAGCAATCAAGAGAACGGATTACTCAATGGTTCGAACTGTTGAGACAGCAGGGGGCCGCTGCTCCCGGGTCAACACACCCCCGTGAACCCGAATCGCTGAAGATTGAAATATCAAGTATAAGGAGCTGAAGAATATTTTTGATGAGATGGTTCATTGAGCAGGGTGATGCCATAAGGTCTCGTCACATCGTCGATGGACAAACTCAAATCGAATTTGCTTAGTATAACTAGGTAGGACGTGCCAAGACTTGAACCTTGGGCATCAATTTTAGGTGGAGTGGGATTCGCTCATTTTATGAAGCGATCCCAACTCTCCACTGGCGCCCAGACGACCGAATAATGGAGGGGGTACTCCGATTTTGCTTGTAATTGTTCCTTCCTCACCTTGTATACCCGTCGGTAGGGCGGGCTGCACTCTTCTAGGTGGACCTGATTTGATGCTGAACTTGGCCGTCGTAGAGATTGGTGTCGATCGTGTGGAAACTCCTCACCCGATAGCGTGTTCTTGGTTGGTGCTCTCCCAAAGTCACCGCGATCAATCATAATCGTTTTGTGCCAAAAAATGGGGTACTTGTGTCGCGAGACTTCTGACTACTTGATCTGTATCGCGATCTTGTACTTCAACCAGTAAGGTTGCCTGCGTCCTATCGCAGTTGAGGGGTTTTGAGAGTCCTTACACTTCTGGCCAAATAGCTCCAGAAGTGATCTTCGGGAGACCAAATACCGTACCCGGAAGAAGGAAGACACGTGTGCATTTAGAAGCAAATTGAATTCTCTTTAATGTTAACCAACTAAAAAACCCGTAGACCAGGATATGCTGCCACGTGTCGTCTCCCTGCCGAACGGATTTGCAATCCTTCCTTATCAGGTGACCCACGCCGGATCGTAGCACGTGATCCTGGTCCCCTATCGCGGTCCCCTGATTACGGTCACCTGATCGCAGTAGTCCCCTGATCGTGATCTTCTGATCGTATCCCCTTGACCGTGGTCTGGTTCGGGTCTATCTACCTTCATCTTCGTTCCACGGTCTACGGCGGCGCTGATGGGAGGGATTCTGCCTGCTGGGTCCTCCAACGGTGACGTCAATGTTAACGGCCATTTTCCCACAATTTGTCAACCAGATACCGCTTCGTACTTAGCTGGGAGTCGAGCTTTAATCACATGTTTCATCACTGTTACGGATGCGCCTGTCGCGACGGGTACCGTCCTTCTCGTTGGAGGGATCTAGCACTCAATAAATTTGAGCTTGCTATCATCTAGCGACTGGAGTCGTACAATGTTCTTCGACGCCCTACAATCGACTAGGGCTCGTAGTGACATATCCTTTGCCACTTCGAGCTTTAAGGTAAAGATAGAAACCTCGTTACCAGATGCAGTAACACACAATTATTGCGTGCTGGGAGCAACTCTCGTCAAGAGGCCTGCAAATTCACTTGACATTGCTGTATCAGTAAAGTGCTCCGCACCTACTAACCCCGACCGCTTTTTTACTGTCCGTTACGATGCTGCGTTTATGCAACAGCGTCGGACCCATGCCTTGGACCCTTCTTGTCCGCTTGACGGCTACTGTTTCCTGCGGTATGTGGTATCGCGTTCGGAGCACTGCATTCGTATGCATAATGCCCTGTCTTTTAACATCTATTGCATCTCTGTAATTTCTTATGATTGGTAACACGAGAGATTTCACTCTCAGGGTCACAGAGGTCCATTAGTTCTGGGCCCCCATTTTCCTGTCGCCTTGGAGGACGATAGGAATTCGAATTCACGTGAGCTTATTTTCACGCTAAAAATTTGCCTGTTCCGCAACCCGGATCGACTCTTCCAGGGTATCGAATTCCAGTCGGAAACAGGTAGGTCTTGACTGGACTGTCCGTGAGACCTTCCATGAACAACGTGATTAACGCTTGTTCATTTAACGGATTTGCTGTAATGCAACTCGTAAGGTGACGTATATACTAAATGTATGAGTGTATACCACTTTCCCCTTGTTTGAGTTTCAGGAGTCCTGAGCGAGCCCTGAACTCAGCTCGCGGCGGTTCAAACGTTTGTCCGAGCCGGGATTTGAAGCCTTCTAACGACCCAACGACATATGGGCCGTGCAACTTAAGGCCCAAGACCCAAGTCTTCGCACGTCCCGCCAGGCTCGATTGAGCAAATACGACCTGCATTTGCTCATCGACGATGTGACGAGCCCTTATGGCGTCATCCAGTTCAACAAACCATCTTAACAGAGAGTCTGTGTCAGCTCCTTTGTACTTGAAGATGTCAATCTTCAGCGACTCGAGTCGACGTGTGTGTCGACCCGGTAGCAGCAGCCTGCTGCTGGTTCAACAGCTCTGTCTGTTGAGAGCCTTGGTGGTGAAGCAAGGCTACTATTCCCGTTCAGCGTCAAGTTCATTCTGGATGAACTTGGCGATCATGACGTGTTGTCCGTCTGGACCTAGAGCGGACAGCATTGCGCCGACGGCTTCTTGCCCTATCGCCGAACTCAATCTTCCACGGCATCCCATTCGATTTGACTCGATGGGAGTAGCTCTCATATGTGGGATGGAAGTCTTCCGCTTCATCATCCAACATGTTCACATTCGTTGGACTACAAAGTGCTACTAGATGTAACGGGGCACCGATCGCTTGTACTGTCACAGTACAAGCTACTTACTCTGAACACAGGGTAAGTAGGTGCCTTGGAATCTCACGTACACGTATCGTGCAAAGGAAGGTTTCAATACGAGATAAGGGTAAAAGTAGAATTGTAATTAGTAGTTAATCTCCTGTCAATGAATCCAATTTAGTCTTCTTTTGACTATGCCTAAATACAAACATGTATTGCAATTATCTGCTCACCACTCATTGCGTTCGTCTGTCGTGGCTCGGCTTTATTGGTTGATATCGTTTCCTATATCAACCAATGAGCAGTGTATTACTTCTGCATCACAATATTACCTGTTAATATAATATGTGAGAATATGATGTCTGCCTTAACATAATATTCATACTTGATATTTACCTTATGTAAACATATCATGTAACGGAGGCACCCCAATACAACAAAGCCGTTGCACCGAATTCAACGTGCATCATCCTCGTTTCATGGAGTACCTCTTTCTTCTTCAACAGCACCTCTCATTCCGCACATGCAGCATGCGGATCCCGTATACGTTCCTAAAATACATTTTAGTCTTTTTACGTGCGAACTGATTCCGCTTTTGTCCTTAGATTCATTGGGCCAACAGAGCCGCTCAACCTCTTGCTCCAGACCCCTTTCGACGATCATCAACAACTATCGACCAGTGAGTTTTCGGAATTGCAATTGGTGGCGCACAAATGGGGCGACACATATGGTCGAGCTTTGCACGCCTTTGCAACGAAGTAGCGCAATGGGACGATCAATCTCTCCTTGCTGACACGACGGTAGTGAAAGGCCAATTGATGCATCACCGTCGAATTAGCCGTAAATGTTCCTTCTATGACTTGGCATCAATGACACTAGGAACAGATGGTCAGCGCGAGCGACTTGAGGTGATTCTTAAGATCATTGACTACAAATTGTCCTTGGACGAGGTGGACGCTATTCGATACCGGGTTAAACTTGGAGACATTGTTCGCGTCCGGGGATTCATTGAGCGACTCAAAGACAAGTCATCGATTTTAGTGCATGCGCGCGATATCACTGTTGTTCGTGCGTGGAAAGAGGCGAATCCGGGAGTGTCGTTTCTTCCGCTGCCATCGGTGGCCATTGATTCGAGTAAACAGCAGTCTATCGATCGAGAAAAGAATGAAATCAATGCTGGTAGCGAGGCGGTCTCGACTTGTGGAGAGCATACCACGATCGGAAGTGCAGACAAAAGGGTGCACTGCAAGTTCTGGATCAACTCGAACACATGTCACCTTGGCGACAAGTGTGAGTTTTTTCATGTCAGCAATACTGAACGAAAGGAGGAGCGTACCAAGTGGCTAGTCGACCGTCTGTACCTCAAACGCGTGCGAGCTCATATCGATCAAGACCCTCTCGATCCTCACGGAAAAATCGGAAAACAGCAGCGTGCGCAAGTCTTTGTTGAGTGGCTAGTTGGGACGTTTGGTGCACCGTTTCTCGCTAGAGGAAAAGGTGTTGTAGATATTGCGGGAGGAAGAGGCAATGTGTCTTTCGAGCTATGGAATAAGCGGAGACTGCCTTGTACACTGATCGAACCAGTAAGTGCTTGTCCTTGCTCGTGTAATTTTTCTGAATAGGACTTACATGAAATTGCTCAATGCTCAGCGTCCGATAAAACTGTCGAAGCAACAGCATAAATACTTGAAGAAGCAGAAGAAGGCACGATCGCAGATTGGCGAAGCCAAAACGCTTCTTACCGAATCTCTTGTTCCGCAAGTGACGGCTCTTTTCAACATGGACACGTTTCTGAAGAAACCAGAACACGTTGAGCTGATTAATCAAGCGTCACTTCTTCTTGGTGTGCACCCCGACGAAGCCACCGAATCGATCATTGACGTTGCCGTCCAATTCAACAAGCCCTTTGCGGTAGTCCCCTGCTGTGTGTTCGGCCAAAAGTTTCCCGATCGCCGACTCGTAGATGGAAGCAAGGTGCTGTCGTTCGATGACTTGATTGAGTACCTCGTTGCAAAACATCCGAAGATTGAAAAAACATTCCTGCCTTTCGATGGAAAAAACTTGGTGCTATTCCTGCGACCACCGGTAGCACGGTAACTACACTTGTGTGTAAAGTTTGTAAGTAACAAGAAGCTAGGGTGTATCTTTCATTATTTGCACTACAGTTGCACGCTAACACTGATCAGCCGCACTATCCAGCGACTACCGCTGACCCGTGAGGTCGATCGGGAATGTGCGCATTCGGTCTCGAAACGCGATAGCTCCACGTAGTTGCAAACTACTGACATCGTCACTTGCTAGCAGTGTCACGTCGACGGGGAAATCCAAGCCGGCACTCAGGACACTAGAAAACGATGCTGCTTCCCACGTTTTTACACACTCTTGACCACGGAAGAGAGCAACTTCGCCATCCGAACCCAAACAGAGCCACGCTATTTCAGACACTTTCACTTTGGAGGAAGTCTGCACCGACAATAGCTTCACAACGGAAACGGATGTCTTGACCCACACTTCCATTGCAAATCGAAAGTCAGACATCTCCTTCGACACTACATCTCGATTGCTTACAAGCCGATAGATTATTCTGCAACAAGATCGTCACATGTCATCTCAACTCGATCATGTCAGTATCAAAGCAAGTAAAAATGCTGCGTACCCTTCCTCGCCGGCAGCCAATACAATGTCTTCGTCTACACCCTCGAAAACAGCCAGCGTTTTCATTGGCGTACGGGTCGGGATCGCAGCAAGCGTTTTACCACAACACGTCGCCACTACATGCTTTTGGCCACTTGCCACCAAAACGTAGTTTGATAGCGTGTGTTCCACGTCCAGCAGCCTGACTCGCGCGATCGCATGCACTATGGGCTGCGTCGCAGCTGGGTAGAAAAACTCTAAACCGGTGTCGTCTCCAGCATCCGCAATAGCTGAGAGCCGTCGCTATCAACAGCAGCACAAGCGCAAAAGCACTTTTCAATAACCAAAAGAACCATCACCCTCCATTTACCACTTGCTCCGCATTGCACACACCTTCCATAGAACCTCGTACTGCGTTACACAGTACAAGTTGCCCAGCGCATCGCCGACAATGAACGCGCCACTCCCAGTATAGCAAATGTCATGCACGCCGCCTTCCAGCTGAAAACGTCGAACTTCCTACTCACATCAAAAGCCCTCAAAAGTCAGCAATCTGCTCGTCCCTAATCAAGTTGCTGGTGCCCAAAAACATTTCATCTGTCCAACTCATTTCATCGGTCGAACCCACCAACTCTTCACGCAGCACCACGAGCTCTCCACCAGCACTACCGACCAGCAGCGTGTGGTATTAGTTCAAATCCGCTTCCACGCCACACACCTTCTTCACAAAAATTACAACCACTCTAACACATTCACCTCTGATCTAACTTAAAAAAATGATAATT